>CM049379.1:2336697-2489197 GCA_026937815.1 Etheostoma perlongum | reverse complement strand
ACACACACACACACACACTGCTGCTTCACACAGAGACTGGCATACACACACACACACACACACACTGCTGCTTTCACACAGAGAGACTGGTACACACACACACACACACACACTGCTGCTGCTTCACACAGAGAGACTGGTACACACACACACACACACTGCTGCTGCTTCACACAGATGGACTGGTACACACACACACACACACACTGCTGCTTCACACAAAGACTGGCATACACACACACACACACACACACACTGCTGCTTCACACAGAGACTGGCATACACACACACACACACACACACACACACACACACACTGCTGCTTCACACAAAGACTGGCATACACACACACACACACACACACACACACACACTGCTGCTTCACACAAAGACTGGCATACACACACACACACTGCTGCTTCACACAGAGAGACTGGTACACACACACACACACACACACACACTGCTGCTTCACACAAAGACTGGCATACACACACACACACACACACACACACACACACACTGCTGCTTCACACAAAGACTGGCATACACACACACACACTGCTGCTTCACACAGAGAGACTGGTACACACACACACACACACACACACTGCTGCTTCACACAAAGACTGGCATACACACACACACACACACACACACTGCTGCTTCACACAGAGAGACTGGTACACACACACACACACACACACACACACACACACTGCTGCTTCACACAGAGACTGGCATACACACACACACACACACACACACTGCTGCTGCTTCACACAGAGAAACTGGCACACACAAACACACACTAGCATTTAGACCAGCCTTTGTGGAGCATTTAGAATAATAAAGAGGGTTGAGGAGTTAAATGGCTGTTCATACAGCATAGCTACTCTCATTAAAGGCCTGGCTTTGACCCAAATGCACACGGAGGATGAGGAAATGTGTGTGTAATTCTCCGTGTGGTCATGTGTGTGCAGCGGTTCCTTCCCTAAGTGACTCACTGGAAGCTTCATCCTATTGTAAAATACTGGAGCTTATGTGTTGATCTGACCATCAGTATTTTACTTTAAATTTCAGATATTTTTTTTTCAGACAATAATTGTGGAATTGTAGTTAGAGATGGAAAAATCTATTTTTTTTTCTATTTCTTAATCATGAACATACCACTTCTGTTTTAATTTGATTAAAAAAGGTAATTGATCTTTCGTAAGATCAATAAAGATCACTTAGGGGTCCAACTAAAATCCAAGAAGTCATCCCTTTGGCAAAGTCACTAAGTAAGTTGGAAATGTACGTTAATATGTTTTATTACTTCTTTAACCCTCGTGTTGTCTTCCCGTCAAAATGTGAAAATTAACACTTTTCACTGTTCTTATGTTTTTGTCCCTTTTTTCAACACTTTTGACACGTTTTTTCCAATGTTTGTCACTTATTTTGGGGAATTAAAAAGAACATTGATATAGGACAACATGGGGACAACATGGGGGCAACATGAGGACAACATGGGGACAACTTGAAGACAACATGAGGGTAACATGGGGACAACATGGGGACAACATGGGGACAACATGAGGACAACATGGGGACAACATGAGGACAACATGAGGACAACATGGGGGTTAAGGTCGGTATGCTTGAAACAAATTAGTCCTCAATGTTTCCTCATATGACCACTAGACAATGTCCAGAGAATCAGGTCCGGACAAAAAACAGGAGACTGTCCGTGTCTTTTGTTATATATGTGTTATGTGTCCCATTTTGCAGCAATAACACTGAAGTGATATGAACAAACTGAGACATGTGTCTTTTTAGATGAAACACATGTTGACAAAGTTTCTTTTCGGGGACGTCGTTTGAAATTTGGAAAAATTTGAAGTTGGAATAAAAGTATTGTGAAGTTATCGTATTGTGAGGCCTGTGGTGAGTCCCACTCGGAAGGAATCACTGCAAATGACATTTTGAGCATGCTTAGGGGCTAAAAATAAGTTTAAAACTTGCCCTGTTTAAGCCTGTTGGGTGCCAACTCTAGCAGGAGGACAACACGGTGTAGGCAGCACCGATTGGTTTCATTTGTCTCGCTACTGACAGCACTACACGTTTAAAAATAACAGAGCTACATATTGAAATCAACCGGAACTCTCCTTTAACCCTCGTGTTGTCTTCCCGTTAACCATGAACTCGTCCTTCCAGGACATTTTTTTGTGCTTTTCCGATGTTTTTGTCACTTTTTTCCAGCTTTTGGCGCTTTTTTTTTTAATAACAGGTTTAATAACAGGAGCTGGTTTAATAACAGGTTTTACATTTATTCTTGGAATTCATGGTCAAAAAAACTCATTTATATCAAATTAAACACGTTTATAGTTAAAAAGGCAGAAATTATGAATTATTTTGACTAATAGTTAAGATCAGAGGATGTTGATTGGATGACAGATGGACATATGTTAAAGTTTAGTCCGGATACTGTTTTGAAAAGATTATTTAAAAAAAATTGATGTAATTCAAATGCTCGTCCTAGTCATGATGTAATTCACATGCTCATGCTAGTCATGATGTAATTCACATGCTCGTCCTAGTCATGATGTAATTCACATGCTCGTCCTAGTCATGATGTAATTCACATGCTCGTCCTAGTCATGATGTAATTCACATGCTCGTCCTAGTCATGATGTAATTCACATGCTAGTCATGATGTAATTCACAAATGCTCGTCCTAGTCATGATGTAATTCACATGCTCGTCCCTAGTCATGATGTAATTCAAATGCTCGTCCTAGTCATGATGTAATTCAAATGCTCGTCCTAGTCATGATGTAATTCACATGCTATGATGTAATTCACATGCTCGTCCTAGTCATGATGTAATTCATGCTCGTCCTAGTCATGATGTAATTCACATGCTCGTCCTAGTCATGATGTAATTCAAATGCTCGTCCTAGTCATGATGTAATTCACATGCTCGTCCTAGTCATGATGTAATTCACATGCTCGTCCTAGTCATGATGTAATTCACATGCTCGTCCTAGTCATGATGTAATTCACATGCTCGTCCTAGTCATGATGTAATTCAAATGCTCAGTCATGATGTAATTCACATGCTCGTCCTAGTCATGATGTAATTCACATGCTCGTCCTAGTCATGATGTAATTCACATGCTCGTCCCTAGTCATGATGTAATTCACATGCTCGTCCAGTCATGATGTAATTCACATGCTCGTCCTAGTCATGATGTAATTCACATGCTAAGTCATGATGTAATTCACATGCTCGTCCTAGTCATGATGTAATTCACATGCTCGTCCCTAGTCATGATGTAATTCACATGCTCGTCCTAGTCATGATGTAATTCACATGCTCGTCCTAGTCATGATGTAATTCACATGCTCGTCCTAGTCATGATGTAATTCACATGCTCGTCCTAGTCATGATGTAATTCACATGCTGTCCCTAGTCATGATGTAATTCACATGCTCGTCCTAGTCATGATGTAATTCACATGCTAGTCATCATGATGTAATTCACATGCTCGTCCTAGTCATGATGTAATTCACATGCTCGTCCTAGTCATGATGTAATTCACATGCTCGTCCTATGTCATGATGTAATTCACATGCTCGTCCTAGTCATGATGTAATTCACATGCTCGTCCTAATTCATGATGTCATGATGTAATTCAAATGCTCGTCCTAGTCATGATGTAATTCACATGCTGCCCCTAGTCATGATGTAATTCACATGCTCGTCCTATGATGATGTAATTCACATGCTCGTCCTATCATGATCCTAGTCATGATGTAATTCACATGCTCGTCCTAGTCATGATGTAATTCACATGCTCGTCCTAGTCATGATGTAATTCACATGCTCGTCCTAGTCATGATGTAATTCACATGCTCGTCCTAGTCATGATGTAATTCACATGCTCGTCCTAGTCATGATGTAATTCACATGCTCGTCCTAGTCATGATGTAATTCAAATGCTCAGTCATGATGTAATTCACATGCTCGTCCCTAGTCATGATGTAATTCACATGCTGATGTAATTCACATGCTCCTAGTCATGACGTAATTCAAATGCTCGTCCTAGTCATGACGTAATTCAAATGCTCGTCCTAGTCATGACGTAATTCAAATGCTCGTCCTAGTCATGATGTAATTCAAATGCTCGGGATGTAATTCAAATGCTCGTCCTAGTCATGATGTAATTCACATGCTGGTCCTATTCATGATGTAATTCACATGCTCGTCCTATTCATGATGTAATTCAAATGCTTGGGGTTTCAAAGACACACAACTGGGGCGGAGGGTGCTATACTGGCCCCGAGCGGCGTTCTCGTTACGGCTTTCAGCGGCACGTCTTCTTGGAGGAACGCTGAATTCAGTTTATAGGTTATTCATACATTCAAATAGGCAGAATTCTTGTTTAATTGTCCCACTGTGTCATGTCTTCTAGTGGCGCTGTCAACGCGGCGCAAACTGGAAACGACAGCTTTAGAAATAATGTTTTGGCTCCGTTAATCACCATCAGTATTTATTAAAACATCTATTTCTGATGTTCCTCTCTTTCGCGCATGTGTTGATGCGGGAGCTCATTTCAGAGACATTTCACCACCTAAAACAACCATAATCAATATCTACTGCAGTGCCATCTTTCCATTTCTGAAATGGGTTTAAATGCAGAATTTCAGCACACAAGATGCCAAATCATTAGATTTGGCATTTTAAATAGATGATTTGGCATGCCAAAATGGATGGCATGGACTTGGCTTTTAAATAGATGATTTGGCATTTCTATTATTACATTTTGGAAAGCATAAAAACACAACTGGATTGAAAAAGTAGACGGAGGCAACGACCCATAACCATAACCGTCATCAAATGTTAATTAAATCTAAAATATCTTTGTTTATTAAATTTGAGCACAAATTATAACTGCAGTGTAATTGCACTTGAATTGCATTTTTCTATTATTATTTCAAGTTATTTTACTTTAACTGATTTCCCTCTTCATTGTTGTTTCAGATATTTACATTTTTATTTCTGTGGCTGCTATTTTACATACACTACAGTATATCCTTGCAAATATAGCATCACTTATTGGTCAAGTGCTTTCATTAAAATCTCCACTCTGGCATCCAACCGGCTGCTGGACTGGAATCCATCTTCATAATTTGCCGTGGCAAGCCCTTGCTTATCCAAAAAGCACAGACAGGCTCTCTCTAGCTACGTAATGCGAAGCTGGCGTGCTGCATGGTTCCCACGGGGATCCTGCTGCGCCGACTGCCAGGGTAAATGTGTGGTTTGGTCGCTGGGTTAGCGCGGTTAACCGAGCCCTCTCTGGTTCCAGTCTCGGCGTCCTGGCTGCATGCCAGAAGATCAGTGAACTCGGAGAGGAATGGACTGTTTTTAAAAAGGTCTCCATGATGGTCCTGAAGGGACGCGACCCGCCAGCCGCACCACATCCCGGGTCCTCGTTACAGGGCAAGGAGGGGCAGCAAGGGTATTTTAAGTTTATTTTTTGATAAGGTATTTTTTAATCTTTTGTTATCTTACTTTATTTAACCCTTGTACGGTATCCGGGTCAAATTGATCCATTTCATATCTATAGATTTTTTTCGACCTGAAATCAGCGTCCTTACCTTATTTCCTGTGATAAACATGTATTCCTGACTCAGAACATTATTCTGGATATGACACTTATGTTGTTTCCATAGTGGATTTTTAACCTGAATTATAACCTTATGACAAAAACAAACCCCACTTTTTTAATAGTGTTCTAGTAGAGACTGATGCATTCTCTAAACATAGATGTTATCTCAATAGTTTGAAATTGAGATAAAGGCAATATTGCTAATAGATTATAGAGTAAAATTTTATTTCAGAATTGTTTTTAAAACCCCAAATAAGTCCCGGGTCAAACACGAGAGGGTCCCGAAGGTGAAGACAACACGAGGGTTAATCTTATCTTATTTATAATTCTTTGTATAATTCTTGTATTTTCTGTATGTGTGCATATGGGAACAGTAACTTCCCAGTTTGGGATTAATAAAATCTATATCATATATCCATATATCTGTCTATATCATTGCAATAATGAGCTATATAGCATTGAGATAATATCCTGATTTAACTTGAGTTTTTTTTATTGGGATTTTTCTGGAATTTGTTTCACCTTCAATTAATGCCTTAATTGCTTTTTTACTGCTGAATATTGATGTTTTGCTCTACACATACATATTATTGTTACAGTGCCCTAATTAGCATTTTAGCAAGCTCATACCACAAATGAAGTTACATCACACTTAGGCTTAGTTTGTGAACTAAGCATGACAAAGGGAAAACTAACGTAAGCAAAGATCTTAACTTTTCAGGTCGTCACATGAAAGACTTTTTAGAGATTAATACATATTTTTACTGTCAAAAATCCATCAAAAGATCCAAATTCAAAAATATAGGCTACATAGAATTATGCAAGTTTTATCCTTTCAGAGCATGTGGTTATGGTATTCAGGAAAACCTTAACAAAAACCTTCACTTTTACCACATACTTTGCATACATCATGCAACACCAACAAGGAATTTCAATAGTTTGACCACACACACACCCACCCACACACAACCACACACACACACACACACACATTTTGCCTGCAGGTGATCAGCCCAAACAGCTCTGCTATGACTCAGGATAAACAGATGGAAAAAAAGAGTGTCTGACAGAAGGAGGGAGCAAAAAAGCGGCGGTTAAGAGAAGGATGTTGATAAGAGGCGAGCCAACAAGATGATGGAGGGCTTAGCCACAACACAAACATGGATGTTATTAGCGCACGTGAGATGGGCATGTGGGCGTTTGGCACAAATTCATAAACTGCTGTAATTAAAGTGTAAGGAAAATTATAATGGCCTCTGAGGGTTTTTGCCTGTAAAAAGGGTTTTTTTTTTTGGCAATGTTGCACCAAAATGCTCTTGGGGCGGGGAAATTGTTGGGTCTTTGTAAATTAAAGTATGTACAGTGTGTGCGTGTGTGTGTGTGTGTGTGTGTGTGTGTGTGTGTGTGAGAAAGCCCAGTGCACCAGCTTCTGAACAGCAGCAGAGTCTCTGAAACAGACCCTCGAGTTTACTGAAGTTACGATGGTTTCTATGGTCCCAACTTCATTGCTTCCCCCGCTGGCAGCCTCTGTGTTATGAACAAACTTTTTATCACATCATTCCAGTAAATCAATAAAGTAATATGCACTGTGCAGTTTTCTTTTATGCCTCGGCGCTCGTAAATGTTTTACAATCAGCCCGCCTCCCTGCAGTACAAACATGAAAAGGGGCAACCCGCTCTGACGGCGTACAACATGCATCGAAACACCAGCCCTGTGGTTTTTATGGATGTTTTGGTGAATGGGAAGGACTGTATATTTGCTGGTATTTAGAAGGTGTGGCCATCCAGGGAGCATCGATTAGAATGCAGACGAGATGTTCCTTTTAGGCGTTTTATTGGAATAAATGATGGTTTTGAATAGCCGCAGCTCATGCTAGTATGCAGGCTTCGACACATGTGCATCAACACATCAAGATACTATGGATGGGTTAAAAAAATGAGAAGAAAAGTGATGATTCAAATCCATCTTCAATTGAATGATCTGATATTAATCGTAAAATCCAGAGATTGGTCTTTGAAGAGGCTTCTTTTTAACCCCCATGTTATCCTCATGTTGTCTTCATGTTGTCTTCATGTTGCCCTCATGTTGTCCTCATGTTGCCCTCATGTTATCCTCATGTTGTCTTCATGTTATCTTCATGTTGTCTTCATGTTATCTTCATGTTGTCTTCATGTTGCCCCATGTTGTCCCCATGTTGTCCCCATGTTGTCCCCATGTTGTCCCCATGTTGTCCTCATGTTGTCCCCATGTTGTCCTCATGTTGTCCCCATGTTGTCCCCATGTTGTCCTATATCAATGTTCTTCCCCAAAATAACATGATTGATTCCACCAACGCTCTTTGCCAAGTACAAATCTCTACTTTCATTAATTTTGGGGCGTCTTATTCAATTTTATAGCATTGTAAAACAAATGGAAGTGTTTTTGAAATAGTATTGAGTAAAAGTTGACATATTCCAGTCTGTGATTATCATCAACATCCATTCCTTTAATTTTAGTCTCAATACTTCCTAATTTCTGCTTTTCTAACTCAAACATTAGGTATAATTTCCTAAAAATCAGGTTTATTGACCATAAATTCAAAAAATAACTGTAAAAAACTAAAGTTAATTAGTGTTATGTGGTGTGGAAAATGTCAAAAATGTGACAAACATTGAAAAAAAGCATCATTTTTATATATATATATATATATATATATATATAGCGCTTTTCTAGTCTTAACAACTACTCAAAGCTCTTTTACATAGTACAGGAACCATTCACACACATTTATCAACCTATCAAGTTTTAAGAAACCAGAAAATGTGTGATTGCGTGTTGTCAGATTGAAAGCGTAGAAAGTAAAGCTTACAGACACATCTCTGAACTAAATACCTCGACATTTTAACTGCACTGTCTGCAGGTGACTGTTAGTTCCCATGAGTCATATCTGCATCTAACACTGTAACATGTCAGTAACAGGCCTCCGCACACACGTCTGATCCGAATAAAGAGCACTCGCTGGCCTACTCCTCGCTGCTCGCCTGCTTAATCCCCCGAGGATTAAAGTGATATTTATACCTAAATGCTGTAATCCAGGGCGTGTTCCTGGCATGTGTGCGTGCGTCACATCATAATCAAACATGTCAGCTCAGTCACATCTGCAGGCCCGGATTACTTCCGGTGAAACTGAATGATGATCTGAGAGCCGGGGGAGCCTTTGCAGAAGGGAGGAGGTTTATGTCGAGATAGAGCCTCTAAATTCTCAAGCAGGGGCTCTCATCTCTATCGAAATAACTTAAAACACCTAACGTCAGCTTCTTGTTTTAACACCTTAATGCATCAGACCTGCTCTGCTACACAAGCCAAAACTGTAGTGTCGATTAGACTTAATGATTTATGTCCAAGAAACCTATAAGCACTAGAGCCGATATTAGAAATATCCCAATATATCGGTACAAAAAAAAATGGTAAAAAATTGTATTAATTCATTCATAAATAAATAATTCTGATAATCTTGAATATTTAAAAAATAAAAAAGAACTGACAACCATGTTATGAGTGTTGGTGTTGCATAGTCTGTCCACCAGAGGGCGCTCTACAACGTCCCTGATTTGCATAGTCTGTCCACCAGAGGACGCTCTCTACAACGTCCCTGTTAGTGATGGCGTTGCATAGTCTGTCCACCAGAGGACGATGGCGTTGCATAGTCTGTCCACCAGAGGGCGCTCTACAACGTCCCTGTTAGTGATGGCGTTGCATAGTCTGTCCACCAGAGGGCGCCCTCTAGTGATGGCAACGTCCCCCTGTTAGTGATGGCGTTGCATAGTCTGTCCACCAGTGATGGCGCTCTGTCCACCAGAGGACGCTCTACAACGTCCCTGTTACTGATGGCGTTGCATAGTCTGTCCACCAGCCAACGTCCCTGAGGCGTTGCATAGTCTGTCCACCAGAGGACGCTCTACAACGTCCCTGTTAGTGATGGCGTTGCATAGTCTGTCCACCAGAGGGCGCTCTACAACGTCCCATAGTCTGTTAGTGATGATGCGTTGCATAGTCTGTCCACCAGAGGACGCTGTCCACCAGAGGACACAACGTCCCTGTTGGCAACACTGATTTTTTTTTTTTTCTTAATGTGTTTTTGTTCAAAGGACTTTAAGTTTCATATCTTAAGTTTGTATTTTTATACATTTTATTTATCAGAACTTTAATATATTTTGATGTTTCTCTGTTCTGTTGTCACAATAAAACAAATGATTATCATATTATTTTAGTGAGAACTCATTAATAACTAATGTTAAATCTAAATCTGTTTTGTTACGCGTTTCTGGATTTATTTATTTGTTTAAATATATATCGGCCGATATAACGTTATATCCGACCAAATATTTGTATCGGTATCAGCATTAAAACCCTTCATCAGTCGGGCTTTAATAAGCACTTATCTGGTAAACACAAGATTCAAAATGCTGCTATTGCATGATTCGTGGTGGAGAAACTCAGTAAAGCATGAGGGAAAGTTTGCACAATTTTAAAAGACAAGTAATAAATCTCTGATGTCAGCGTGTTAAATGTGAATATCTTCTAGTTTATTCTGTCCTCTGTGACATCCAACTGAATATCTTTGAGTTGTGGACAGAACAAGACATTTGAGGACGTCCTCTTGGGCTTCGGGAAACACTGATCCACATCGTTTACCATTTTCTGACCTTTTATAGAACAATCAACTAATCAATTAACCCAAAAAAGTAAATAATATATACAAAGTAAGGGTTAGAGGCAGACCCAGTAGTGTTCTTAGGGGATTTAGGTGGACAAGCGTCCGTGTTTAGTGATTGTTTTGAGTGTTGTGTTTGTGCTGTGGCTGAGCTAGAGGAAGCAGGATGTTTTGGTGGAAGCTCCTCTACTGGCCACAGCCCAAAGGTTAACAACCCCCCAACCCCCCAACGCCAATCAGGACAGGGAGGGGCGTGCGACACTTCAACAAACACGACACACCCACACACCAGATGGCTAGCACGCGTCGCTTGATTTACACTAAGACTCGGTACATGGAACTGACACACCACTCAAACACACTAGCCAAGCATCTCATGAACCATGTATTGACAGAGAGTGTGTGTGTGTGTGTGTGTGTGTGTGTGTGTGTGTGGTGTGTGGGGGTCAACCAGGCTAGGGTATTACATGTCACTATTAAATTCATTTGAAGCTTCTTTGATGCTCTTGAAATTGGAATATGTAGGTCCACAATTTACATAACCCAAATGAAAAAATAAAAAAATAAAAAACGGGTTGGCCGCTGGTTCAAATCCCCAAAGTACGGTGTTTGACTGGTAGCTGGAGAGCAAGGTGACAGTTCTCCTCCTGGGCACTGACAACGTGCTCTTGAGCAAGGCACCGAACCCCCAACTGCTCGGGGCAGCCCCCCCACCCCACTCTGACATCTCTCCATTGGTGCATGTGTAGATACTGAGCATGTGTGTGTAGTTCAGGCCTGTGTGCAATAACAACAGAGTACAAATATTGCAATTTCCCCTTGCGGGATAAATAAAGTACACATTATTATTATTATTATTATTAATATTATTAAAACCTATCATGCAGAGTGGACAGTTGATATATTTACTTATGCTTATGTAAGTTTTGAAAGCAATCTGAAACCTTGTTCCATGTTAATTTTAATTTATTTTTATAATTATTTATGGTCATGGTAAATCTTTATTCAACCATGTGTCTTTCTATGGCTCTGGTTGTGCTCTTTGGATATAACTTATTGCTGCTTTATATATATATAACACCATGATTGACCCCCCCCCCCCCCATCTGTGCAGTAGTCTGATTTTCATCTTCCTTTTCTTTCTGGGGAAACTGGGTAACTCTCTACTTGACGGTATCGACATAATCGTAACATGACACTGTCGTGAACGTGTCATAAACCTTATAAACAAGTCATAAATGTTTATGACTTCTGCCATTAAGTTTTTGTCACTCGGTTGTAGTTGACACTGTTGTCTTGATTATGACAACTTGTCATTAATCAAAGTGACATTACCACAAGTTGTCTTGGTCATGATAAGTTAATGTTAAATTAGTTTGGCATGTCTTTGTCATGACAACTTGACATTAACAGAAAATCCACCTATTTTTGAATTTCTGACATGTTGATATAATGATTGTTATAATTAGAGGTTGCAAGGTTAGAAACCTGATCTAACGTCAAGTTGTCATAACAAAGACATCCCAAACTAATTTAATGTCAACTTGTCAGGACCAAGACAACTTCTTGTAATGTCACTTTGATTTATGACAACTTGTCATGACAATAACCGAATAAAGGCTTTCCATCACAGAGGCCTAAAGGAGAAGCTCTGAGTAGCGGAGTGATAAACTTAACATGACAATGTTGTACTGATATAACTAGTGCTGTAGAGATGTGCATTTTCTTAAATTTACCAAAAACAGGGAATTATTGACTGATAATGAAATTAGCATTGGTTACTTGCATGATTGATTCCACCCAACGCTCTTTGCCAAGTACAAATCTCTACTTTCATTAATTTTGGGGCGTCTTATTCAATTTTATAGCATTGTAAAACAAATGGAAGTGTTTTTGAAATAGTATTGAGTAAAAGTTGACATATTCCAGTCTGTGATTATCATCAACATCCATTCCTTTAATTTTAGTCTCAATAATTCCTAATTTCTGCTTTTCTAACTTCAAACATTAGGTATCATTTCCTATAAATGAGGTTTATTGACCATAAATTCCCAAAAAACTGTAAAACTAAAGTTAATGAGTTAGTGTGTTAGTGTTGTGTGGAAAACATCAAAAAAGTGACAAACATGGAAAAAAGCGTCAAAAGTGTTGAAAAAAAGGGACAAAAACGTGAGAAAAAAGTTAAAACACGTAGTAAAAAAGTAAAGCTTACAGACACATCTCTGAACTAAATACCTCGACATTTTAACTGCACTGTCTGCAGGTGACTGTTAGTTCCCATGAGTCATATCTGCTGCGACAGAATATATATATATATATTTATTTATAGTGATGTGTTTTCATTCAAACAGCAGCAATGAGTGGCAAACCAGCAGGTTTCAGCATATAACATTCCAGCTTCCCTCCATCTGTCCTGGCGACACACACACACACACACACACACACACACACACACACACACACAACACACACACACACACACACTCCATCTGTCACACACACACACACACACACACACACACACACACACACACACACACACACACACACACACACACACACACACACACACACACACACACACCTTACTGGGTGAGCTAGAGGCCCTAAACACACAAACAACCTCTCCTCAGGAACACAACTTAACACTAGTGTTCAACTTTTCAACAAAGTGAGAACAGACGCATCTCACACACACACGTTCAACATTAACAATGAAACACAAGGTCATAAAACCTTGAGAGTTTCATATTTATTAATTTAATCTCGGCTTTCACACTCTGCATGCAGCCACGTTAACAACAGTTAGAAATAGAGTTCCAGAAAACGGGGCGAGGGGAAGACCACCGAACGCCACGTAACAAATTCATATTGCCTCACACAGTTTTTTTTTTTTTTTTATTTATTTATTTATTTTTTTTTTTTTTTTTAAATCGCACAACCTTGTGTGTGTCATCGTGTTTAATAAAGGGAAATGTATCCTTCTCACTGTATTAGAGGAAAGGTTTCCTGTTCCTGCCCTTCACGGCTTTGTTACTGTGACCTCAATCTTTGGTGATGAGTCAGAAAATTCACAAAACATGACGCGGTCATGTGAAATGGTGACAAACCTGCACTGCTGCCTCGCCATGGGTCTCATAACCACATAATCTGGAAGGGATTTTATTAGTCAAACATTGGATTATTTTTTTGTTGCAAACTGATTAGTTTTGTGCAAATATCTCCCACATAACCACATAAACGGATGTAGAAATACTCAAAAACAGGAGATTCATCAGAATCGTTAATAATGACAAACAAATGATTCTGATAAATGAATATTTAAAACTTAAAAACGGACGGTTAACCATGTTATGAGCGTTGGCGTTGCATAGTCTGTCCACCAGAGGACGCTCTACAACGTCCCTGTTAGTGATGGCGTTGCATAGTCTGTCCACCAGAGGACGCTCTACAACGTCCCTGTTAGTGATGGCGTTGCATAGTCTGTCCACCAGAGGACGCTCTACAACGTCCCTGTTAGTGATGGAGTTGCATAGTCTGTCCACCAGAGGACGCTCTACAACGTCCCTGTTAGTGATGGCGTTGCATAGTCTGTCCACCAGAGGACGCTCTACAACGTCCCTGTTAGTGATGGCGTTGCATAGTCTGTCCACCAGAGGACGCTCTACAACGTCCCTGTTAGTGATGGCGTTGCATAGTCTGTCCACCAGAGGACGCTCTACAACGTCCCTGTTAGTGATGGCGTTGCATAGTCTGTCCACCAGAGGACGCTCTACAACGTCCCTGTAAATACATTTAATTTATCAGAACTTTAATATAATTTTATCTTCTGTTGTGACAAACTCATTATTTTAGTGAGAACTCATAAATAACTACAAATAACCAATGGTAGGGAAATCTGTTTTGTAACAAGTTTTTTTACATATACTGTATATCGGCATATCGGATTTTGAAATAACCCAATTAATTTGATCTCATATTCATGGCTTTTGTTTTTATTCCCAAGTTACATTTTCCAGTGTGAGTATGAGGAGTATAAAGATTAGATATACAGCAGAAACAACGAGCTATTATAACTCATAACATATGAGTTGCATCATAAAGTGTGCATCAAGGAGCACACTTTCCATTAACTTAATTTGGTGTTTGTCAGAATAAACTCGTGATGCCCCATAGTCATTAGCTTCACCTGATCGTTACCCAAAAAACATTTAGTTACTAGGCACGTTAATTGAACTCAGTGGGTCGATGGACTACATCTACTACTACAACTACTACTACATTTTGGTCTGGAAAAAAATATCTCTTCCGTTTCAGAGCCCCTAAAACGGAGACCTTTGTACACACCGCTGTCCCTGTGTTGGATCTAAAACATGGGGGTTGCTTTGTTCTCAGGACGGGCACAAACGGAGACATTTGGAAACGAGGACGCATGTCAGTCAGTCTCATCTGTTAGGTAGGCTTACATACCTTTCAGTAACAGTTCCACCTCATTAAGATCCAAGATAATAAATCCCTGCTGTTACTTTTCACCGTTGTTGTTCTCTCTCCAACAAATCTTCTGTATTTTCAGCTTCTACAACCATGATCTTCGACCGTCTGCTTCCCGTTTACACCGGCACATGCCCATTGCGTGTGAAAGGTCATGTGAAAAATTAACACCTAGCAGCGTAGATGTAGTCTCGGACCACAGGACAGGCGGCGGGGAGGAGGTAAGATACCAAGATGGAAGAGAAAAGGTGCAGAAGAGAAAGACGGGAGTAGACAATTAGCGAGAGGAGAGGACATGGAACATCTAGTAAAGGCTCTCTGGGTGAATAGGAGAGTATTGGGACATTCGGCTCAGTGTGAAATCACCACATCACTCCAATTCAATGACCGGGGGGGGGGGGGGCACTATGTGGCACTAAGCAGGGGCAGAGTGATGGATTTTCTTCATTAAGGATGTTCTTTTGGAAGCTAAAGACCAGGCTCTAAATCTGGTCCTTTCAGGATTTAACAGCCCAACACTTGAAAGCGCTGCTGTTGAGATACTGCAGCGAGATCGGAGACAAGCAACGAGAGGCAACTCCCCACTTCTAAAACATCGAAAACCTTTTTAAGGCATAAAAACAGTGAGAAAGGAGAACCGAAAAACTCTACTAGGGTTGGGTTAACCCTCCTGTCGTCCTCGGGTCAAATCTGACCCCTTTAAAAAATGTCTATATCTGAAATATGGGTTTCTTTTTAACCAAATTACCCAAAAAAAATGGATTGGATTCTTTCCAACGCTCTTTGCAAATACAACTGATCACTTTCATTCCTCTGATCTTAACTATTAGTCACAATAATTCATAATTTCTGCTTTTTTATAAAATAATTATTATCTGCAAATATTAGGTGTAATTCTATATAAATGTGAGTTATTGACCATGAATTGTAGTGGTAGTAAGGTGGTGTTAGTGAAAACTTAAAATAAAGTCTGAAAAAGGGACAAAAAGTCAAATTTCTGTCCATTTTTGAACCAGGAGGACAACACAAGGGTTAAAATAATCAATTCCCCAATTAAAATCCTTTGAGTTTTAGTGATCTGATATTAATAATAGAGATGTTCCGATTCCGATACCAGTATCGGAAATGCCTACAGGCACCGATCCGATACCACGTAAACTTTTAGAAATAGGAATCTGTTTACTGGTTAGCTCCGTTAGCTCGGACACAGTTCTTCTTCGCCGCTCTTAAAATAGTTGTGCTGCTGTTTTAGAGGGGCGAAGAAGAATTAATCACCTAACGCCTCCTTAAAACAAGCTAACATTAGCGCATCACGTCGGCAGTACTTTACAGTGGATGTTCCCACCAGTAAGACGGCGACAAGCAACATATGCAAAGAAGCAATTTCGAGGGGTGGCACGAGTGTTGCACATTTCAACACCAGCAACTTAAAACATTAACTCTTTGGTGCCGGATGCTTCGCGACGACACATCTACCGCCGGTTACTGCGTTGCGCAACTTTGAACCTCCCGCCGGCTGCTGTGTGGCGCAGCATTTTGTATTCGTCGGTCTTTTCATGACGCATGCAGCAGAGAACGCACTGTCATTGGTTCAAATGCACATGAGGCGGGTCTTGTTGGCCATTTAAAGCCATGTGACCACTAAAATGTACTGTAGTTTGCTGAAAATCATGTCAATCAACCAGACATACACGTGCGTTTGTTTATGATTTTTTGAGTGACAAGCGAGAAAATGGCTCCGACAGAGGAGGATGTTGACCGGCGGTAGACGTGTCGGCGCGAAGCATCCGGCACAAACGGGTCCCGTTTGTCCCTGCCCTCGCTGTCCACATCCTCCTCTGTCGGAGACATTTTCTCGAACACATGGCTTTAAATGGCCAACAAGACCCGCCTCATGTGTATTTGAACCAATGACAGTGCGTTCACTGCTGCACGCGTCATGAAAAGACCGACGAATACAAAATGCTGCGCCACGCAGCAGCCGGCGGGAGGTTCAAAGTTGCGCAACGCAGTAACCGGCGGTAGATGTGTCGTCGCGAAGCATCCGGCACCAAAGAGTTAAACATTTGAAGAGGCGTCACGCTAAAGAGCACAAAGAATTTACAAAAGCTACGGGGGGAAAAAAGGACGAACTGCAGCAGCAAACTCTGGAAACTGCCTTCCAGCGACGAGATAAATTCCCCAAAGACAGCCAAAAAGCACCAACGATAACCAACAAAGTTTTGGAGTTTATTGTACTGGATTATACCAACCCGTCTGTTGTCGAAAATGTGGGATTTCGCCGCTTAATGGAGCATTTGAAGCCAAGGTACTGTTTGCCAGGTTGTAAATATATCTTCGAAATTGCGCTACCCAAATTATACGAGACAGTTAGGGAACACATTTCGTGTATTTCTGAAAGACGAGCATGCAGTCAGCTTTACCACGGACATTTGGTGCTCCGACGTGTACCCCACGTCTTTGCTGAGTTTAACGTCCCACTGGGTGGACAGAGAGTCAACATTTACCCCTCGAAGTGCGGTGCTGCACGCCACCGAGTTCCAAGGGTCACATACTGGCACAGTAATTGCCGAAGCAATTGAGGGGATGCTAGTGAAGTGGAAAATCCCCAAGTCCAACGTTCACGTTGTTTTGCACGACAACGCTAGCAACATGAAGAAAGCCATGGACGAGATGGATGTGCCAAGTTTGGGATGCTTCGCACACACTCTCCAACTGGGGGTGCATGAAGGGCTACTGCCTCAGAGAGAAGTGTGAGTGATGCATTTTACAATATTGTGACTGCACTTAAAATTTTTATACTGTTCTATTTAAAAATAAATGGCTTCCATTTGCTGTATTATTCATGTTTTACAAAGTGTTAAACCTGAGCCACGCTTTACCACAATAATAATAATAATAATAATAATAATAATAATAATAATAATATCAGTCATGCATGTGCAGCATGATTTTTTTTTTTTTTTTTAAACACACTGGTATCGGTACTCGGTATCGGCCGATACCCACAGCCCACAAGTATCGGAATCGGTATTGGGAGGTAGAAAATGGTATCGGAACATCTCTAATTAATAAATCCGTTTTTTAACCCTTGTGTTGCCTTCCTGTCGACCGTGCAACTTTTTATTTTTCTGGGTCTAAACACACTTCCTTTTTCTAACGTTGTGGTCGTCTTTTCAACACTTCTGTCGCTTTTCCCCAAAGTTTTTTAAGCTTTTTTTCACTTCATACCAATGTTTTTGTCACATTTTTCCTGCTCTTGACATTTTTGTCATAAAATTAAATAAAACACCCCAATTTAATGAAAGTACTGACCTGATCGTTTATTTTTACTTGTAATGGTTGTATATGGAACCATCCACGTTATTTTTTTTTACAATTTGGTTGGAAGAAACCCAAATTTCTGATATAGAAACATGTTGAATATGGGTCAAATTTGACCTGAGGACAACAGAAGGGTTAAGATATGTCTTTTCATCATGGATGTATAAGCCACTACAAAGTCCTGTTATACTTTATAGTTATTTATAGTTAAGTTATAATTAGGGATCCACCGATACTGGTTTATCATCCATACAGATTATTAGTAGTTAATGAAACTAAAAATATTTGGAACCAATATGCGTTTACAGTGAAAATGAAAATCTTTAAGTCAAAGTTAGGATTTTGTAATGTTACAAACTCCAACAAAAAACTATGGAAATATATTGATGTTATATAAATATCGCAATGTGAGACTAGATAATCGTAATATTGTCATATGGTATAAGTGTTTTTCTGGCTTTACAGTAAAGTGATGTCCATTTCTGAACTTACCAGACTGTTCTAGCTGTTATTACCTGTTAATTACCTTTACCCACTAAGGCACCAAATCATTTCTGGAGTTATTTATCAGAATGAGCACACAGTTTGTTCCCAGATTGCCTTTTTTTCCGACAGTAGCTTTGGCTCTTTGCTCTTTCCTGTTCATTAGGCATCTTTTAGGTTAACCATTAAACCTGCTTCACCCCTGCAATGACACGGTAGAGTGATTTTCCTTAAACCGGCTATGTGCGTTCAGGGTGCAGCTGATTGCTGCCGTCGAGCCAGAACGACTTCTGGGACTCTGCAGCCGATCGCGTCCCAGCGCTGCACAGGCCGAGCGGCTGATTGATGGAGCCCACATGTCCAATGCGTGCCACTGTAGGGTTCCTAGAAGGGCAGTAATGGCGTCGCTCAGATGCAGAGGGCGATGGCATTAATTATGGAGCCCTCATTAAGTAGAATTATAACCTAGAAGGGACGCATATATCAATGCATAAAAATGGCATTTATTACTGTGCAGCCGGGGATAGTCGTGGCAGTCTGTGTTGAGCTGTGGGGGAGGGAGGAATTAAAAAACGCACACAAGATGACACAAAGGACACGAGACGAGGAGTTAATCTCTGCTCGGTGTGTGCAGGGTTAAAAAAAAAACAAAAAAAAGCACATTTTACCAGCCAAAATGCTGGCATCAGCAAGTGGCTGCAGGGTTTAAGATTAAGGGTTTTTTCCCCAACTTGTCCGGTCGGGCAAGTAAAAGAAGAAAAAAAAGAAATCTTGTAAAGGCCCAAATACAAGGTTATCGGCAAAAAAAACATAAAAATATAAACAAAAACTCTTGACATCAATAAAAACGCATCAAGTGCCAACTCATTTCTTGATTGGCCACCATCCATCCATCCATTTTCTTTGTTGCTTTTCCAATATGTTTTGTCACTTTTTTAGAATTTTTTGTCATTTTTTTAAATGTTTAGTTTTTAGTCAATTTCTTTGTCGCTTTTTCCAATGTTTTTTGTCACTTTTTTGATTTTTTTTTTATGTTTGTCACTTTTTGTAATAATTTCTTTTTTTTTCCAATGTTTTTTGTCACTTTTGATTTTTTTTTTGTCAAAATTATGTTTTGTCACTTTTGATTTTTTTTATGTTTGTCACTTTTTTGAATGTTTATTATGCTTTAGTCAATTTTTGTAATAATTTCTTTGTCGCTTTTTCCAATGTTTTTTTTTTAATTTGTTATTTTTTACTTTTTTTTAATTATGTTTGTCAATTTTTGTAATAATTTCTTTGTCGCTTTTTCCAATGTTTTTTGTCACTTTTTTGTTGTCACAAATTATGTTTTGTCTTTTTTTTGTCGCTTTTTCCAATGTTTTGTCACTATTTTTTATTGACTTTTTTTTTTTTTTTTATTATGTTTTTGTCAACTTTTTTTTTTTTTGAACAATTTCTTTTATCAGATCAATATTCTTTTTACAATAAGTCAGAAAACAACAATTTCCAAGTTTTGTCACTTTTTTGATTTTTTTTTTAATGTTTTTTAGTCACTATTTTTACTTTTTTTAATTATGTTTCAGTCAATTTTTTAACAATTTCCTTGTAGCTTTTTCCAATGTTTTGTGTCACTTTTGACTTTTTGAAATTATGCTTTAGTCAATTTTTGTAATAATTTCTTTGTCGCTTTTTCCAATGTTTTAGATGTTTTGTCACTTTGACTTTTTTAAATTATGCTTTAGTCAATTTTTTAACAATTTCTTTGTCGCTTTTTCCAATGTTTGTCACTTTTTTGATTTTTTTTTAATTCATAGTCTAATTTTTATTTTACATTATACAAAAATAATTTCTCTTTTTTTTCAGCGCTTTTCGTCACTTTTTTTTGTCATTTCTTCCAAGGTTTTGGTCTCTTTTTTAAAATGCCATAAAATTCAATAAAACAAACAAAATTCAGTGAAAGTAATCATTATTTTTACCTGAAGAACACTGTATGGCATCCATGTTATTTTTAGGGAATTTGGTTGAAAGAAAGCAAAGTTCCTGATATTAAAAAAAAAAAAAACGGGTCAAATTGGATGTGAGGACAACACAAGACGTGCAGAGGCCGATCATTCATCATCATAGATGGAAAGTCAGGGTTTGATAGGGCGTCACATCTTTCTTTTATCCTACTTTTTGGAAAATATAGGAACCCTGAGTGAGATTTAAATCGGTCTGACTGACTTTATTCTATCTCCGTTACTAACGATGCATACCTCACACATTCCTGTGCTGGTCATTTGAATCAGACCAGTGGAAACAGGTTTTGTGTATTGTTTCTTCGACTGTTGGAAACAAAGGGTCCCTGCCCAGCTGACCCATTCATTGATTGCACAAACAGGATGTGTGTATGTGTGTGTGTGTGTGTGTGTGTGTGTGTGTGTGTGTGTCAGAATACAATTGATTTAAAATAATGATACGCAATCTGATGATTGGTGCTACTTGTACAGACTGAAAATTAAATGTAGCAGCATGGAAGACAGCTAAGAGGTCAGTGTGTGTGTGTGTGTGCGCGTGTGTGTGTGTGTGTGCGTGCGTGTGTGTGTGTGTGTGTGTGTGTGTGTGTGTGAGAGATGTTAGGAAATGACAATGACACCATCCAGTTCCTAATGCTGAAGGTGTAACCAGCTAAACCTGCCGTTCATGTTGACACTGAAGGTCCTTGCACACTTTGCCAAACACGTCTACCAGGGCTGTAGTCAAGACCACCTTAGTCGAGCCCAAGACAAGTCCAAGACCAGGACTAGTTGAGTCCAAGACAAGACAGAGTCCAAAGAGGTTCGAGTCCAAGACAAGACCGAGTCCGAAGAGGTTTGAGTCCAAGACAAGACAGAGTCCATAAAGGTTTGAGTCCAAGACAAGACAAGACAGAGTCCATAAAGGTTTGAGTCCAAGACAAGACAGAGTCCATAAAGGTTCGAGTCCAAGACAAGACAGAGTCCATAAAGGTTGGAGTCCGAAGAGGTTTGAGTCCAAGACAAGACAGAGTCCATAAAGGTTCGAGTCCAAGACAAGACAGAGTCCATAAAGGTTCGAGTCCAAGACAAGACAGAGTCCAAAGAGGTTTAAGTCCAAGACAACACAGAGTCCAAAAAGGTTCGAGTCCAAGACAACACAGAGTCCAAAAAGGTTTGAGTCCAAGACAAGACAGAGTCCAAAAAGGTTTGAGTCCAAGACAACACAGAGTCCAAAAAGGTTTGAGTCCAAGACAACACAGAGTCCAAAAAGGTTTGAGTCCAAGACAACACAGAGTCCAAAAGGTTCGGTCCAAGACAACACAGAGTCCAAAAGAGGTTCGAGTCCAAGACAAGACAGAGTCAAAAAAGGTTCGAGTCCAAGACAACACAGAGTCCAAAAAGGTTCGAGTCCAAGACAACACAGAGTCCAAAGAAGTTTGAGTCCAAGACAACACAGAGTCCAAAAAGGTTCGAGTCCAAGACAACACAGAGTCCAAAAAGGTTCGAGTCCAAGACAACACAGAGTCCAAAAAGTTTGAGTCCAAGACAACACAGAGTCCAAAAAGGTTTGAGTCCAAGACAACACAGAGTCCAAAAAGGTTCGAGTCCAAGACAACACAGAGTCCAAAGAGGTTCGAGTCCAAGACAAGACAGAGTCCAAAAAGGTTCGAGTCCAAGACAACAGAGTCCAAAAAGGTTCGAGTCCAAGACAACACAGAGTCCAAAGAAGTTTGAGTCCAAGACAACACAGAGTCCAAAAAGGTTTGAGTCTAAGACAACACAGAGTCCAAAAAGGTTCGAGTCCAAGACAACACAGAGTCCAAAGAGGTTCGAGTCCAAGACAAGACAGAGTCCAAAAAGGTTCGAGTCCAAGACAACACAGAGTCCAAAAAGGTTCGAGTCCAAGACAACACAGAGTCCAAAGAAGTTCGAGTCCAAGACAACACAGAGTCCAAAAAGGTTCGAGTCCGAGTCAAGACCGAGTCCAGGACAGAATAAAAGTCTTATGCATGACAGTATCAAGACAATCATTTTGGGTTTCCCTTTCCCTCCAATATTATTATCAACACAATAAAGACACCTGGACTCGGTCCAGACCAGAAGCCATATTTGGGCCATAGTGGCCGACTCAAGTCCGAGACCAAATACTAGCGAGTCCGAGACAAGTCTGAAACCATAGAAAAAACGGTCTCGAGTCCAAGACCTGACTCGAGTTCTACAGCCTTTTGTCGGAAACATTTGAGGGGTTTTGTTTGTGTCCACACCGTCAACATACTGCCAATCCTCTGATTAGGATCACCTTGGAAGGCTTGGGATAATCCGCTGTTTCTTCATAAGGAGCTGGAATCCCAGGACTGGATGGACTCAATATTTTCTGTTTCTCGTTGTAAGAGAGGGGACAACAAAATCATCCTTGCTGCTTCAAGACTCCATTACGCAATACTTTGATAAATGTGTCGAATCGGATTGATATGCATCGGACCCGGAGTGCAAGGCTTATACGGGTGACGAATTTTCAGGATGACAGCACGGGTGCTCCGATCGATGGGTCACTGATCGTTATCGGCCGATAAATTTCAATAGTTTGATCGGTGGTCTCCATGCAGGCTGATCCGATGACGCACTAAATGGTTAATGCTACTGAAAAAATGTCTGCAGTGATTGAAAGGACATTTTTTAGATTTCTAATCTTCTATAAAATTGAAAATCAACACTTTTGTTGATGCTTTTTAATCGATGTTTTTAACTTTTTCTTATGTTTTTGTCCCTTTTTCAACACTTGATGCTTTTTTGACATTAAACACTAAGTAACACTAACTTATTAACTTTAGTTTTACAGTTATTTTTGGAATTTATGATCAATAAACCTCATTTATAGGAAATTATACCTAATGTTTGAGTTAGAAAAGCAGAAATTAGGAATTATTGAGACTAAAATTAAAGGAATGGATGTTGATGATAATCACAGACTGGAATATGTCAACTTTTACTCAATACTATTTCAAAAACACTTCCATTTGTTTTACAATGCTATAAAATTGAATAAGACGCCCCAAAATGAATGAAAGTAGAGATTTGTACTTGGCAAAGAGCGTTGGGTGGAATCAATCATGTTATTTTGGGGAATTAAAAAGAACATTGATATAGGACAACATGAGGACAACATGAGGACAACATGAAGACAACATGAGGGCAACATGGGGACAACATGGGGACAACATGGGGACAACATGAGGGCAACATGGGGACAACATGAGGACAACATGGGGACAACATGAGGGCAACATGAGGGCAACATGAGGGCAACATGGGGACAACATGGGGACAACATGAGGACAACATGGGGACAACATGGGGACAACATGGGGACAACATGAGGGCAACATGGGGACAACATGAGGACAACATGGGGACAACATGAGGGCAACATGAGGGCAACATGAGGGCAACATGAGGGCAACATGGGGACAACATGGGGACAACATGAGGACAACATGAAGACAACATGAGGGCAACATGGGGACAACAAGGGGACAACATGAGGGCAACATGAGGGCAACATGAGGACAACATGAGGGCAACATGAGGGCAACATGGGGACAACATGAGGGTTAAGAAATACGACTTTACTCCGGTTACCAAGGTTACAACATAACCAAGTGTTCGCAGCAGTAACTAAGGAAGTAGGCGGCTCTCATATTGATTAATGAACATTTTAAGTCAAGGGGAGAACATTTCTATTTGTTTAACCCTTGTATGGTATTCGAGTCAAATTGACCCATTTCAATTTTTACAATAAGAAAAATGGTCCAAGTTACGTTTTTTTCTTCCTGAAAATTAACGTCCTTTCCTTATTTCCTGTGATAAACATGTATTCCTGACTCAGGACATTATTCTGGATATGACCACTTATGTTGTTTCCATAGTGGATTTTTAACATGAATTATAACCTTATGACAAAAAACGACCCCCACTTCCATGTTTAATAGTGTGCTAGTAGAGACTGATGCATTCCCTAAACATAGATGTTATCTCAGCTGTTGGAAATTCAGATAAAGACAATATTTGGTAACAGATTATGAAGTAAAATTTTATTACAGAATTGTTTTTTAAAACCCCAAATATGTCCCCGGGTCAGTTAGACCCGAGGGACACGAGAGGGTCCCGAAAGTGAAGACAACACAAGGGTTAAGTCAAGGGGAGACCATTTCTATTTGTTTAATATCATTACTCTGATCCCAGCTGATGTTTGCATTGCTTCCCGAGTCAGCGCTCCTGTCTTCAGGTCGGGACACGGTTCAGGTCGAACTGCAATTAAAGTCAGGTTTAAGCAGCAGCTGTTTACACAGGCTCTGTCCACAGAGACGAGACCTGCTGTTCTTTTATCAGCCAGGCAGAAGGGTGCAAGTCTACAATACCTGCTTCATTATATACTGTACATTGGTTTTAAATCCAGGAGTAATAGTCTAGGTAGCATAGGTCTGGCTACACCACACATACAGTGGCTGGCATAAGCTTACACACCCACGCTAAAGTTGATTAAAAAGAGGAATAAAAAAAAAAAAAAACATATTTTGGAAATTGATCTTAATGCCTTAATTAAAACAAATCACCAACTTTCTTTGTGAATGAACAATGTATTGTTAATAAATAAATGTTCTTCCTTAAAATACAGGGGCATAAGTATACACCTCCCTATGTTAAAATACAGGGGGCATAAGTATACACCCCCCTATGTTAAAATACAGGGGGCATAAGTATACACCCCCTATGTTAAAATACAGGGGGCATAAGTATACACCCCCTATGTTAAAATACAGGGGCATAAGTATACACCCCTATGTTAAAATACAGGGGCATAAGTATACACCCCCTATGTTAAAATACAGGGGGCATAAGTATACACCCCCTATGTTAAAATACAGGGGGCATAAGTATACACCCCCTATGTTAAAATACAGGGGCATAAGTATACACCCCCTATGTTAAAATACAGGGGGCATAAGTATACAACCCCCTATGTTAAAATACAGGGGCATAAGTATACACCCCCTATGTTAAAATACAGGGGGCATAAGTATACACCCCCTATGTTAAAATACAGGGGCATAAGTATACACCCCCTATGTTAAAATACAGGGGGCATAAGTATACACCCCCTATGTTAAAATACAGGGGCATAAGTATACACCCCTATGTTAAAATACAGGGGCATAAGTATACACCCCCTATGTTAAAATACAGGGGGCATAAGTATACACCCCCTATGTTAAAATACAGGGGGCATAAGTATACACCCCTATGTTAAAATACAGGGGGCATAAGTATACACCCCTATGTTAAAAAAATACAGGGGCATAAGTATACACCCCCTATGTTAAAATACAGGGGCATAAGTATACACCCCCCTATGTTAAAATACAGGGGCATAAGTATACACCCCCCTATGTTAAAATACAGGGGCATAAGTATACACCCCCTATGTTAAAATACAGGGGCATAAGTATACACCCCCTATGTTAAAATACAGGGGCATAAGTATACACCCCCCTATGTTAAAATACAGGGGGCATAAGTATACACCCCCTATGTTAAAATACAGGGGCATAAGTATACACCCCCTATGTTAAAATACAGGGGGCATAAGTATACACCCCCTATGTTAAAATACAGGGGGCATAAGTATACACCCCCTATGTTAAAATACAGGGGCATAAGTATACACCCCCTATGTTAAAATACAGGGGCATAAGTATACACCCCCTATGTTAAAATACAGGGGGCATAAGTATACACCCCCTATGTTAAAATACAGGGGCATAAGTATACACCCCCTATGTTAAAATACAGGGGCATAAGTATACACCCCCTATGTTAAAATACAGGGGCATAAGTATACACCCCCTATGTTAAAATACAGGGGGCATAAGTATACACCCCCTATGTTAAAATACAGGGGGGCATAAGTATACACCCCCTATGTTAAAATACAGGGGGCATAAGTATACACCCCCCTATGTTAAAATACAGGGGGCATTAGTATACACCGCCCTATGTTAAAATACAGGGGGCATAAGTGTACACCCCCTATGTATGTATGTATTTTAATTCCAAAGGCCAAGGGAACTTTATCAGGATGCATAGTATCCTGATCCATGAAATAACTGGTCATTTTTATTTATTTACTTTTTAAATCAGCCATTATTAATGCAGATACCGATATGTCGGACAATGCCGAATATCGGGCCGATAATATCATCCCGCCGATATATCGGTCGGGCTCTAAGCTGAAGCCTTAGTCCTGTTGCTACACAATTTACAAAAAAAAATATACATTTGGACAGATAGATAGATAGATAGATAGATAGATAGATAGATAGATAGATAGATAGATAGATAGATAGATAGATAGATAGATAGATAGATAGATAGATAGATAGATAGATAGTTATTGATCCCAATAAAATGGGATATTACAGTGTTGCAGCAGCAAAATCAGTCACACAGCACAGAATATAAATATAAATTAAATATTACAGAAGATTTACAGCAGAATCCAAGCAGACAGCCCGTGGAGGTAATACAACGCAGTAACAGGGACAAGATTCATTACCCAGCATTCCACAGTGTAAGCAGTAGGTAGATAAGGCGCTCTGGATTGAAAACGCCCAGTCTGGTCCTGGGTTTCATACTGTTTTAAACAATAACACATAAAACAGCAGCAGCTCAAAAAACATCTGTCCGACTTCCCATGACGCCATAAACCACACTCCCTAACTCAACACCCCCTCCCCCCAAAGTACTGATACTAAAGTAACTGGAAAAGGGTTTTAATATGTGACTTTTGAGTACATTTACTTCATTAGTCAAGTAATATCCCCGATGGCGGGGTGGTGCAGTAATATCGCCCGACAGACTCAGTCAGATGTCAAAACGTCCGGAAATGGAGGAGCATGACTTCATGCAGAAATGTGAAATCATGAGCCACGGCGCAATGACTTCATCTTTGGAAGCAGCTCTTATTATTAAAAACATATCCTGTTTTTATTGCAAACTGAGATAGAATCTAAAAGGGTTTCTGTAAAACACTGTTCACGCTGTTAGAGCTGGGTGTGAGCACCGATACCAATACTACTCTTATGTCTTCTCCACCGAGGCTAACCAGGTGCTGGTTCTGGTTCTGGTGCCAGTTCGGTGCTGGTTCTACTCGTCAGTTCTCTAAGAACCAGCTGGATCTCCCCCAGCCTGAGAGCCAGCAGACCGTTGGTGTCCTCCCCAGACCACGGTGGTTCTGGTGTCCTCCCCAGACCACGGTGGTTCTGGTGTCCTCCCCAGACCACGGTGGTTCTGGTTTCCTCCCCAGACCACGGTGGTTCTGGTTTCCTCCCCAGACCACGGTGGTTCTGGTTTCCTCCCCAGACCACGGTGGTTCTGGTGTCCTCCCCAGACCATGGTGGTTCTGGTGTCCTCCCCCCCATCCATGTTCCCCAGACCACGGTGGTTCTGGTGTCCTCCCCAGACCATGGTGGTTCTCGTTTCCCATCCATGTTCGAAGCTTAAACAGCTCTCTATGGTTAACAGCGTCATGATAACCCCGCCCCCCCAGCACCTGACGTAACCGGTTCTTATCTCTAGATCTCTAATATGTCTTTTCCACCAAGGCAGTTCTGGTGCTGGTTCGGAGTCAGGGCCAAATATTGAACCGGTTCTTTGCTTTTCCACACAAATAAACCTGGTTCTGGGCCCAGAACACGGGTTCCATCAGCACCACCTCAGCGCTGGTCTAGGGATAAGAACCGGTTCCGTCAGGTGCTGGGAGCGGGTCCCGGTAAGCTTTTTGTCGGGAAAATTGGGACCGCCCCGGTCAAACCGGGACGTCTGTTCACCCTAACGGTGTTTTGCTTGACACTACTGATGTTGCCATGGCAACCCAGCAAAATATAATAAACGTTAAATCATGCGAGATAATTAACTTTATTCTTGGACGTGTCCTCGGTCCACGGCGGTCTCGGAGAGCTGTCGAGGCCCGTCTTTGAATTTGTAAAGCCAGGAGCAAAAGCATCGGCATGTAGTCCTCCATTATTGTTGAATGTCATGACGCGTTGCTATGACAACGGAGGTACTTGCAGTGACGCAAAAAGTTGGTACAGTGCGGTAAAGTCGGACAGTTTCCAGCCGCCTTCAGACTGAACAGGAAGTGACCAAAACACTGTGGTGCGACTCCCATTTAATAAAATATAATCAGACCCACATATCAGCTGGTACCCAGTCTCCAGTTGTTCTAATTATGACAGAGTAGCTCTCAGAATGTTCTACATGTGATCTGTTGCTGATTTTAATTAACAACAGACTGGAGATGATCTGTGATCTGATCAGATTTAGTCTCTCTGACTTCTAAACGTCACTATCAGCCCCACAACATGTGTTCTGTACAGAATAACCCTTTAAATCAGACAATTAGCAGTTAAAATCCCTCAGATTCAAAAATAATAAAAACTTTATATAAAACGTCATCATGTTGAGTCGATTGTGCAAATCAGCTGTTATCAGCTGAGAGGACCGCGTTTCCCAGCATGCTCTGCTGGGTCCAACCTGGCTCTTGCAGTCGGTGAAAAGCAACCGCGCCGCCTGGTCTCAGACCTGCGGCCGCCTGGTCTCAGACCTGCGGCCGCCTGGTCTCAGACCTGCGGCCGCCTGGTCTCAGACCTGCGGCCGCCTGGTCTCAGACCTGCGGCCCCTCAGACCTGCGGCCCCCTGGTCTCAGACCTGCGGCCCCTCAGACCTGCGGCCCCCTGGTCTCAGACCTGCGGCCCCCTGGTCTCAGACCTGCGGCCGCCTGGTCTCAGACCTGCGGCCCCCTGGTCTCAGACCTGCAGCCGCCTTGCTCTCCTGAGATTATCGCTGCCCACGTGTGCATGACGTCAGAGCAAGTCGGGATCAAGTCGGACACAAATCTACCCAGCATGCAACGGGCGCCGGTGATCGATTCTGCGCAGACCTGGCTCGTCTCCAACGAGCCTAATATTTGACAATCCACCAGCTGTGCCACGGCCTGGTCTAATTTCAGTGAAACAGCGAGATTAATGCAGTCAATTCACCTAAAACTCATCTGGACGGTAGATTCTAGCTTAATAAACATGACTGTTCTGTAAAGAGTTGGTGGGGGTGCCTTGCTCAAGAGCACCTGCCAGTGCCCAGGAGGTGAAGTGGCATCTCTCCAGCTACCAGTCCACTCTCCGTACTTTGGTCCATACTGGGACTTGAACCGGCGACCCTCCAGGCTCCTAATGGACTCAGCTATACTGCAATGGTGCGTGGCGGAGCCTGAACGCAGCACAGACCCGGATCAGAGATTCGGAGTAAGGAGGCGATTCGGTCGGGGCCTAGAAAGGTATTGCAGCTTTTGCTTTTGATTCAGAGTCAGAATCGGCTTCATTTGCCAGGTATGAGGACACATACGAGGAATTTTGCTTTGGATCATCATTGCTCACAATGCACTTACTCATACAAAAAACAATGTCTCCACACTAATATATACACACTAATATATACACACACAATATATACACACACACACTAATATATACACACTCTAAACAGAAACAATATAGACAGGTTGAGGCAATAGTGCAATGAAGAGTGCAAAGTATGCATATAATTATGATAGATATTATTTTTTTAATTGTGGAGCATAGTGCAAAGGGTGCACAGTCCAGCATGAAGATCAACTTGCAGAGACTTTAAATCACAGAATTAAACAAACAAACAAAAAAAAAACATCTGGTCTGAGTAACAGCAGACAAGACTCAAGCAAGGTTCAAGTCTCTGCAGGCTGATTCTCATACGAAAGTGAAATAAATGAGTGAATGAAAACCGACTGCTGCCTGAAACACGTTAAAAAAGGAAGCACTATGTCCACCAAAAGCTGCGAGATCCTTCAAATCTGCTCAGTGAAGAGGTGACCAAACATTCCTGGGTCTACATAAGCAGCTGATGGACTTGGGGTCTTGTACTTAATAAGTGGTGCAATACTGCAAACAGCTGCACGAGGCCCTTGATCAGAGCCTCGTGCTCCGGTGTGATAATCCACATGGTTCTGTGATAGATCGCTTGTCTTAATACAGTTACTTTAAAGTTTTAAAGAGATATGTCAAAAGTTATATTAAATATTTGCTTCATCTAGCAACCCCACCCACCAAGCTACACACACACACACACACACACACACACACACACACACACAGGTTAGAAATCTTAATTTGATCACTTTTGATGACAACTGGGATATTTTACATGATAGATAGAATAGAATGCCTTTATTTGTCATTATACACAAGTACACGGTACTTGAGCAACAAGATTAAAGCAATCCCATTACAGCGTTGGCACAAACAAATTTAAGAATATAAGATAACAATATAAAAATATCAAAAATCAAAAATATAAAGTCAAAGATATAAAGTGTAGGTAGTGCAGAGAAGAAAGAGAGGGGCGGGGGGTGCTTTATACATATATAAATTAGCTTTGAATGCACATTGTGTAAACATAGATAAGTGTTAACAATTGATAAATAATATTGCACAGTGATGAAATGAAATGATTAAATACTAATATTAAATTAATAAATATTGCACTGTAATGAAATGGAAAGGTTAATATATTAAATATTGCACTGTATGAAATGAAATTGCACAGATTCCAGTGTCCTACGAGGTATTATATGAGGTATTAAATCTGCCTTATGCAGTATTAAAGCCACAGATATGATCAAGAAAGAGCATGCAAAGGCGCAGCGTTAAAATCTGGTCTGCACCTTTTGCATGTACACTGAGAGGTGATGAGACACACTGACACACAAACGCATCCTTCTGCGGTGTCTTTCACAAACGCAGACAGTAGCTACCCTAATCCAGGTAGGCTGCAAATGCCAACAAGCTTAACTGAACTAAAGCATGTAGAATATAATATAATTAAAACAGCGATATTGTCCTTTAAGCAGACGAGGAGCCCAAAGCTGAGCTAAAACAACCATAATTTCCGACATTTTCCAATAAGGTTTTGCATGTAAAATATAGATAACAGGTATTGTGAGCAAGATTTACAGTACATATCCAGCTGTAAATCTTGCTAACAATACCTGTTATCTATATTTTACATTCATAGGACAAACCCATCTGTAAAATTCTGTTTATAATAGTATTCATCTCTATATTTATTCAGTACATATCCATGTCCTGCACTTATGGAACCAGTGTATATCCTGTACCGGCTGCTATTGCACTTCTGGTTAGACCCAAACTGCATTTCGTTGCCTTGTACCTGTACCTGTGTAATGACAATAAAGTTGAATCTAATCTAATCTAAACATGTGCCACACGGTTACTGTGGTGCGTTCACGGCCCCTTGTGCGCGGGGCCGACATCACATGACAAAGCGCCAGAAAGACTTCACTACTCACCGCATCTTTCTCTGCTCTCCCGCTCCCGTGGTGCTCCATGTTACAGAACTTCCTCTTGTTTGTATTTTCAGTCCTTTTCATAGTATAACCCCCCCCTAGCCCCCACCCAAACCCTCTTTGTGTGCCCCGGATGAGAGGCTGAATCCTCTCGGTAACGTCAGTGAGTTGGCTCGGCTGGTGTTGCCTTCAATGACACCTCGCTGCCAAAGTGAAATTCATCGCTGGTTTGCGGCAGTTTGTTGAGCTGACAGTCCACTCGTGGGGGGGGTCAAAACCCAAAACCACCATTCCTGGCCAAGTCCTGCTAACTTAAGTCTCTTTTTAGCCACTTTTAGCCTCTGACTGCACATCTGTGACGAGCTGTCAATCAACCGGCATTTTAAAAAAAACAGCGGTTCAACGGTTACCAACGGACAGTTTATACGCTGTAAAGTAAAATATAATCCATGCCGGGCTGTTTCCTTGGCGACGTCTCCTGGCAACAGTTCATCCAACCCAACTTGTTAGTTAGTTCGTTGTTTGGGTAGGTAGTTAACGTTGGTTGGTTAGTTAGTTAGTTAGTTAGCGGCGGATGCTAAGCTAGTTTAGCCGAGCGGCTAGCCTGGGTGATGCTAGCTAACGTTTACCTGCGCAGAGACGCCGTTAATGACACCGTTAATGACAGGTTGGTCTTCACTCTGGACCGAATTCTCACTCTGGACGTGAACTCTCGCGTTGTTTTATCCGACAGTGGAGGTCCTCTTCAGATGTTCTTCCATCATTAGATAAAAGGCTAATCTGTGTGTGTGTCTGTGTGTGTGTGTGTGTGTGTGTGTGTGTGTGAGACACACCGGCGGGTCGAGCTCTGTGTTGAACTGCAGTCGCGGCACGGCACGGCTCGGCTCGGCTTGCTTCCTCTGACTCTGACTCTGACACCACGGTGTCAAGTTAGCATATGAATGATATTACTACATCCTGTTGAATGTCAACAAAATAAAAGTTTATTTCCAACTGTTGTTTTCGTTTTTAATGTGATGTGTATGCAACTCAAAAACGGTGTTCTACAGCATGAAATAATAATAAATAAATAAAATAAATAATAATAAAAACACCTGATTTTTTTTTATTTTGAAATTTATTTTAGACTTAGACTTCTCTTTATGAATCCTTTTGGGATGACTCCCGCGAGGAAATTGAAAGTTCCAGCAGCAGTTTTAGCAAGAAAAAAGAAATTAAAAATAGATAAAAAAAAGACAGTATAAAGACAACAAAATAACAATAATAATAATAATAACAACAAGAAGAACATTCATCAAGTAAACAAAGAAAAGACCATAACGAGTCCAGACCGAGTCCAGGACAGAAAAAAGGTCTTATGCATGACAGTATGTGCGTGTGTGTGTGCGTGTGTGTGTGTGTGTAAGTACACACTGTACATCGACATCGACATCAAGCAGGACAGAAAAAAGGTTTTATGTGCTACGTGTGTGTGTGTGTGTGTGTGTGTGTGTGTACACACACTGTACATCGACATCCAAGCATTTGGGCTACGTGACCCCTTTTATTTTGAAGGCACACTCATCTTCTTCTTCTCTTTGGCTTCAGCTTCACCTGCCGACACAGCTGCAGGGATGATTTCTTTATGTCAAATATGACTTAAAACTCATACTTAATAAAACTCATCACATGTGACACATTTGCAGACGTAAATAAATAAAATAAATTTTTAAAAAGGGTAATAAGAATCAATTTGATGTCATATTAAATACCTTCCGTGTGTGTTTGAAGGATGAAGGTGACAACTGTTGTAGTTTAGTTGGACTCTATCGCCTCCTGCTGGATGACAACACAACATGCATTAGATGTTGTCCTGAGTTGTTGTTTTTTTACTAATTTCTGAGTTAATTTCAGCAATCTCAGTGTGACTTTCTTGGTTTTAGTTTTAATTAAAAAAAATAGTAACATGCTTCCAAGTTATTCTGATGGAAAAATAGAAGAAGCTGGACAATGATGATGATGATATTTATGTAAAAATCAGTTTATTCCTGCACGTTTATTTATATACTTCTGACCTGACACCAATCAAAACACACCTCTTGAGATTAGCTTTCACATAGCCTTATCAGGGCTGTAGTCCGGACTCAAGACCGTTTTTCTATGGTCTTGGACTTGTCCCGGTCTCGGCCACTGGTCTTGCCCAATATGGCTTCTGGTCTGGACCGAGTCCAGGTGTCTTTATTATGTTGATAATAATATTGGAGGGAAAGTGAAACCCAAAATGATTGTCTTGATACTGTCATGCATAAGACCTTTATTCTGTCCTGGACTCGGTCTTGACTTGGACTCAAACCTTTTTGGACTCGGTCTTGACTTGGACTAGAACCTCTTTGGTCTTGTACTTGACTTGGACTCGACTAGTCCTGGTCTTGGACTCGACTAAGGTGGTCTTGACTACAGCCCTGTCTTACATTTCTCACCTCCTGATAGTTACTGCTTTAATTATTTTAATATTTATATATTAAATATTTTATTGCTTAATATTGGTTTTAATATTTAGTATTCATTTTGTTGGTCCATTTCTTTAACTGTCTATGCCTGGCACACAACATCTATTAATATTTTAGTGCACTGTACCTGTTCAAATAATGCTATATGTGCTGGTTTTACTGTAAAATGTCTTTGGGAAAGCGCTATATAAATAAAATGTATTATTATTATTATTACCATGTAGTTTACAGTTAAATGTCATTGTTTGGACTTATACTACACAGCTGTATACAACCTTATAGTGTACTTTAATCATTTCTTCACTGTGTCATTTTATTTTTTCACAATAAAATGTGTTTTTTTTTTTTTTTTTGAAACCACCTGCGTAAATTAATTATGCTATAATTACATTTGTGTAGTCTTGCCTTGTTTCCCACCCCAATACCAACATGGTAAATATGTTATAATCACACCATTATATAAAATAATGCAGCACACTGTAAAAAATGCTTAGTTGTATCAACTTCAAATAATGAGTGAACTGGAATGAATTACTTTCTCTACCTGGATTGTGCTGCCAAGGTAACAATAATAGTTGATTTGTCCCTTCAACTAATGCCCAAGTTTTCCTAACAACTATGCTTGCAACTAATAATTTACAACTAATTACCACGTTTTAATACCAACTGACAACTTGCAATTAAAATACTCAGAATAACGCAATGTTTCAAGTCCCTTGGACAGAAAAATATATATTTTGTTGACCCAACATGAAATAATATGTATAGCTGACAGAAAATGAAAGATCGTTTTTGCAGAGCATTCTTTGCATTTATGCCCCAAAGCAGTGGTGTCAAACTCAGTTTCACTAAGGGCCACGCTGGGAAACAAGAATCACATCAAGGGCCGGACATATTTAGTTTATTCACATTGTTCTGACTGTATTATTGCATGTTTCATATAGCCTTCTCACTTACAGTTAGGTCAACATAAAGCTCTAACAAAGTAACTTAGATATCAATAAAAAAGTGACAAAAAAGGTTGAAAAAAGTGTAAAAACACTGAAGAAAACGTCAGAAAACATGACAAAAATGTTGAAATAAAAAGCACCAAAAACGTCGGAAAAAAGTGACAAAAACGTTGAAATAAAAAGCACCAAAAACGTCGGAAAAAGTGACAAAAACGTTGAAATAAAAAGCACCAAAAACGTCGGAAAAAGTGACAAAAATGTTGAAATAAAAAGCACCAAAAACGTCGGAAAAAGTGACAAAACGTCGGAAAAAGTGACAAAAATGTTGAAATAAAAAGCACCAAAAACGTCGGAAAAAGTGACAAAAAAATTAAAATAAAAAGCACCAAAAATGTCGGAAAAAGTGACGGAAAAAGTGACAAAAAATTTAAAATAAAAAGCACCAAAAACGTCAAAAAAAGTGACAAAAACGTTGAAATAAAAAGCACCAAAAACGTTGGGAAAAGTGCCAAAAATTTTAAATAAAAAGCACCAAAAACATTGGAAAAAGTCACAAAATTTAAAATAAAAAGCACCAAAAACGTCGGAAAAAGTGACAAAAAATGTAAAATAAAAAGCACCAAAAACGTCGGAAAAAGTGACAAAAACGTTGAAATAAAAAGCACCAAAAACGTCGGAAAAAGTGAAAAAAATTTTTAAATAAAAAGCACCAAAAACGTCGGAAAAAGTGAAAAAAATTTTTAAATAAAAAGCACCAAAAACGTCGGAAAAAGTGCCAAAAATTTTAAATAAAAAGCACCAAAAACGTCGGAAAAAGTGACAAAAACGTTGAAATAAAAGCACCAAAAACGTCGGAAAAAAAGTGACAAAAAGGGACAAAAAACGCGAAATAAAAAGCACCAAAAACGTCGGAAAAAGTGACAAAAAAAATTAAAATAAAAAAACGCACCAAAAAAGCGTCGGAAAAAGTGACAAAAATAAAAAGTTGAAATAAAAGTGACAAAAACGTTGAAATAAAAGCACCAAAAATGTCGGAAAAAGTGACAAAAAATTTAAATAAAAAGCACCAAAAACGTCAGAAAAAGTGACAAAACGTCGGAAAAAGGGACAAAAACGTTGAAATAAAAAGCACCAAAAACGTCGGAAAAAGTGACAAAAAAATAAAAGCAAAAAACGTGACAAAAACGTTGAAAAACGTTGAAATAAAAAGCACCAAAAACGTCGGAAAAAAAACGTGACAAAAACGTTGAAATAAAAAGCACCAAAAACGTCGGAAAAAGTGACAAAAACGTTGAAATAAAAAGCACCAAAAACGTCGGAAAAAGTGACAAAAAATTAAAATAAAAAGCACCAAAAACGTCAAAAAGTGACAAAAACGTTGAAATAAAAAGCACCAAAAACGTCGGGAAAAGTGCCAAAAAATTTAAATAAAAAGCACCAAAAACGTCGGAAAAAGTGACAAAAACGTTGAAATAAAAGTGACAAAAACGTTGAAATAAAAGTGACAAAAACGTTGAAATAAAAAGCACCAAAAACGTCGGAAAAAGTGACAAAAAATTTAAATAAAAAGCACCAAAAACGTCAAAAAAAGTGACAAAAACTCCAGAAAAAGCAACAAAACATTGAAAAAGTTACAAATAAATAATATATTTTGAACCTAAATCCATATGCGGGCGGATCAAAATCTGCGAGGGACCGGATTTGGCCCGCGGGCCTCGAGTTTGACACACGTGCCCTAAAGTATGGTTCTGCTTTTTGCTTGTGGGCTATATTTCACTATCAGAGAAACAAAACAAAACAAAAGTACAGTATCCAAGAAAGACGCCAAACAAGATAGACGCTGTTTTGTCCCCTTTTGTTTTTATTAAAAAGTTTTTTTTTTACGCCAAACCATTTTTAGAGCGAGAACATGCATAAAAATACACACAGCAACAAAACACACTCGCTTTAATATGTACATACATGAGATGTGGTTCCTAACACCACACACACACACACACACACACACACACACACACACACATATACACCTGATTTGACAACATACAAGTTGTTTGCTTTGGTTGATCATATTGCTTTTATAAATACATCATCACGGCGCTCTTTTAAGAGGTTACTTTGCCTTTTTTCGTCCACACATTGCATATAAAACGGAGTGGGCCAATAAAACCGCTTTAAGTTGATTGTCACATAACAAAAAAAGTAAGTTTTTTAGAATTAATTCAGCTTCAGAGCAAAAAACAAACAGATGACATGGCACTTTAATATCCAAACCGAAAACATCAACAACAACAACAACAGCAGTTAGGGTAGGCTATTATTGCACGGTAACCCAAAGAATTGCATATTTCAGTAAAAGTAGCAGAGGGCAGTGAAGCCACAGTTCATGCACACCCAAAAACAGCTATCATACTATACAGAGAAATCAAGAAAAATACAAAAATAACAGAGAGAAAGAAATATGACTCCAAGAAGCCATCGTAAAACACCCAATCTCAGAAAAAAGGTTAATTTGCACACTGAGCGTCACAAACCCTGCAAATGTTCAAATGTTTTAAAGGAATTTATCTTTAAATATCTCCATTATTGATTGATTTTTTATTTAAAACTTGTTTGTTTTTTTAAAAATCATTGATTGTCATTTTGAGGGAAATGCAAACATAATGAGATTAACAAATTTAGCAAAAAAATTAAAAGAATTACCGGACGGATTTTATCAGATATATATATATATACATACACACACACACACACACACACACACACACATAGATGTGTGAATGTGTGAATGTGACAGGTTGTCGTTGCAAATGAAAATTTGTTCTCAATCGACTTACCTGGAAAAATAAAGGTTAAATATAAAATGTTAAAAACAAATGTACACTGCTTTAATAAGAGACTGCAAAATACAGCAGCTTCATCAGAAGGCCTTGCATCACTCCAGTTTAGTCTGTCCCTCCCCGATGTGAGTCGAGTGCAGATTTAAGTCAGATTTAAACGGTTTACAGCATAACATAGGGTGACCAGACGTCCCCGGTTTCCGGGGACAGTCCCCGGTTTTGGGGACCTGTCCCCAGGTGGACCTGTCCCCGGAAATGTCCCCGGTTTTCACTGTGACTGACAGACCCGATACTGGAATGAAAGAAAGAAAACTCTGACCAAACGGAGCCGATCGAGCAGCGCTGCTCAGAGCTCAGAGATGTTTTAGAAAGCCGTATTTTACCATGCTAAAATCACTGATTATTTACATGGAGTCTGGTGGAGATATGCTGCTCTATACACGCTAAAATCACTGATTATTTACATGGAGTCTGGTGGAGATATGCTGCTCTATACATGCTAAAATCACTGATTATTTACATGGAGTCTGGTGGAGATATGCTGCTCTATACACGCTAAAATCACTGATTATTTACATGGAGTCTGGTGGAGATATGCTGCTCTATACACGCTAAAATCATTGATTATTTACATAGAGTCTGGTGGAGATATGCTGCTCTATACACGCTAAAATCACTGATTATTAACATGGAGTCTGGTGGACTTTTATGTTTTAAAAAATGATCTTAATCTTTAACAGAAAGGTCAGCCTCCTTAGAAATCCTTTCCATAATGTTGTCAGACACTTAGAATATTAATCTGAGTCTGTCAGCAGCAAAACGAGCACTTTATGAACGTAAATACAAGCTGGACAATTCTCCCATTAACTTCCATTGTAGCTTGTTTCTCTGCTGCCGACTGCAGCGATCTCGTTTCATACTGCATCAATGTCAAAGGAACATCTTTCCTCAATAGTTTATATTGTATCTGATACTCAGCTCTAGGTCTAGTGTCCCCGTTTTAAGTTTTACAAAAATTTAAAACATGACATGTTTTGGAGGTATTTACGCTTCTGAGCTGAAAATGTCCCCGGATTTTGTCTGAGAAATCTGGTCACCTTAGTATAACGTGTCATACTGAAATTTGTGAAATCCATGAAATAATAAACTTTCCTCATTACAAACAATAACAGAAGATTAAAATCATTTCAAAAACGTTTTAGCCATCTAGCTGTGGTTGTTTGGTTGCTAATGTTAGCTCAAAACGCCATTCACCTGACAGCCTTTGTTGTGTTTGATGCTAACTTGTAGCTATGCTAGCAGTGAACCAACTTGGTTAACTAGGACCATTTATACTGTGTTGACATTACAGAAGTCTCTGTTTAGCATCTTGTATGCTACTTGTCAGAAAGTGACGCTCGCGCGACTCAAATCTGCACTCGACTCACATCGGGGAGTGAAAATCTCAGCTGGAAAAATCTGGGTTGGACCCGTAATTATTCATTAAATATTGACTTAAATATCGAGAACTGACTCCAAAAAAATCCTATTTTATTTGTGAGTAAATGCAAAAGAACATCATCTACCAGCTATTTGACCAAACTTTCCCATAATGCTATCAGTAGTTCCCCTTCGAGGGGAACTCAAACTGCGTTGACGCAGTGTCTCGTTCCCCTATCTCGGGGAACAAGGGTTACATACGTAACCCGAGACGTTCTATACACTATATCTATATCTGTACTGCACCGAGTATGGCTTTGTTTCCCCGAGCTGCTCAAACCACACAAAACTATTCTACACAAGAAAACTACAAACATGAGGCTGAGAGGAAGCACTTTGCGGAAAGCCCCTTTCCTGCTGGCATGGCGTGGAGTTTTGTTTTTGAATCCCTGCTGAAGTATGGGGGCTGAAGTTGGCTTCTGGTTTACGATTTAAGGGTTGGTATTTGGTCTTATGTGGCTGTTATGATTGTCAAACAGAGACCCGTCTGTCTCCCATCAAGGGTTAGGAAAACAACAAGGAAATATCACTGCAAGGGCGGAGCCAGACCTCGTCAACACATGGAGGTCTGCTAATTTTATCTAATTGTTCTCCAGCTGTGTTCATCATTCTGAAACCAAAACACAACAGATGTTGAGGATGAATCATTTTACGCTGGTGTTTCCTTTTCTAAGTTAACTAGTGTAGGTAGGGTAGGAATTTGGCATTACTAATCTTGAATGGTATTTTTTAGCAGAGTTTGCAGAATCAAAAGACAGTAACAGATGTTTTGCCCCATTGCCTTTCTGGTCCAGTCCTGTCAGAGAGACTAAGGGACAATGACATCAAGTTGAAGTTACTTTAAAGGTCCCATAGCATGGAAATATCACTTTATGGGGATTTCTTCAGATACAGTATTAGGGACCACTAATGTCTATATAAAAGAAACTTCAGATACAGTATTAGGGGACCACTAAGGTCTATATAAAAGAGACTTCAGATACAGTATTAGGGGACCATTAAGGTCTATATAAAGAGTCTTCAGATACAGTATTAGGGACCACTAAGGTCTATATAAAAGAGACTTTAGATACAGTATTAGGGGACCACTAAGGTCTATATAAAAGAGACTTCAGATACAGTATTAGGGGACCACTAAGGTCTATATAAAAGAGACTTCAGATACAGTATTAGGGGACCACTAAGGTCTATATAAAAGAGACTTCAGATACAGTATTAGGGGACCACTAAGGCCTATATAAAGAGACTTCAGATACAGTATTAGGGGACCATTAAGGTCTATATAAAGAGTCTTCAGATACAGTATTAGGGGACCACTAAGGCCCAAATAAAAGCATCAAAAAAGCAACATTTCATAGGACCTTTAAAACCCCAAAAAGATTTGGGGCTTTTGAGAGAACCCTTTGGGGCTGGAGAACTAGAAGCCACCCCCTCACTCCGCACCTGTGCCACATAAGAGCAGCTCCACATTAAAAACAGCCCATGTAGAAGCATCAGACCTGGACTTAATGGTTGCTAAGAGCCCCCAAAGTGTTTCAAATGGGTTTTCATATTTGTAGAATTTAGATTTTATCTGTGAAAATAAAAAAAAAGGCTTAATTCAAAAGTTGTGACTCATAAACCAACTCCAGCCAAACTCAGTCCGGTCTCATATAAAAGAGAGGAAACACTTCAGCTGATGGCCTCAACCAATCACAATCATTCACATTCATGAAGTACCATGAACCTGCAGGACTCTGACAACACGCTCCGACAGACAGACGCGCACAACTGGAAGGTTTCTCCAGACAATCAGAGAGCCAGAATCTCCAAATCAGTCTGAACAATGAGATGGTGCACTGCAGGAAGGCTGACTGCAGGGGGCGCTGGAGCTAAGCCCGTCCCGGGACCGCAGAGGAGGAGGAAGAGGAGGAGGAGGAGGAGGAGGAAGTCCGAGGCTTCACGACACCCCAACCAGGAGAGAAGGCGAGCTCACAGAAACCTCCTGTGTTTTCACCTTCAAACGCAAAGGGACAGGAGAGAGAGAGAGAGAGAGAGAGAGACAATCTTTCATAAAACATTCTCTCAAATGAGTAATAACAAAGACACGTTATAACTAAAGAGCGTCAACTGTATGAAAACAGTACTCACTGTGTCTAAAACTGTCTCCTAAATGAATTAGACTTGTCTTTTAATGTCTTTTAATGTAATCTAACACATAACATACACAGATCAATAAATTAATACAATTAAAAGGAGTATGTTGCACTTCCCTAACAGGCCTAATATAAATAAAAGAAACTACTGCCAAGAGTACTTCACATACAGGTATATTCAATAATAATAATAATAATAACTTATACTCTTTATTGCTCTATGGGGAAGAGCAATAAAGAGGGAAATTACAATTTTACACTCTGTTATTACACACAAGCCTGAAATACACACACACACACACACACACACACACACACACACACACACACACACACACACACACACACACACACACACACACACACACGCTCAGGTCCTATACATGCACTAATGGAGAGATGTCAGATTGAGGGGGCGCCCTCTCCAGCTACCAGTCCAAACTCCGTACTTTGGTCCGTATGGGGACTTAAACCAGCGACCCTCCGGTTCCCAACCCAACTCCGTACGGACCGAGCTACTTCCACCCCACAATTGGGTTATCGCCATGGTAATGAGTTTTTTGCATGGTTGGTTCTCACGTTAGGGTATCTACAGTACATCTCCGACCAGAAGGGTTGTCGTAATGTGTGTACCATCCTCTGTTTGCTCGTACATGTGCATGCCTGTGTGTGAGGGTTAGTAGAGCAAGACAACAAATACATGTCTCCATAGCAACACCAGTGGTCACACACACATCGCAGGGTGCCTTTAAAGTCCAACTGAAATCCCAAAAATCCTCTCTGAAACAGATGCATGCAAAATATTTTATATGTCCTTATATGCTGTATATCCAGGCTGTTGCCTGGCAATTCCAATGTGATAAAGGTCCGGGGGTCATGTGACTTGACTGTTTATGCCGCCATTTTGACAGGAAAGTAAGTGGCAAAAAAATCTCCAAAACCTCCATCTTAGAAAAACAGACCTGTTTCAGCTTTGCTGGAGTGCATTCATCAGATCATTTTAAAATAATGTATTAAGTTAATTCAATTCTATTTTATTTATAGTGGCAAATCATAACAGTAGTTATCTCAGGACACTTAGACTAGGTCATATAGGTAGGTAGGGCCATATATATATATATTTACAACTGTGAAAAGGTCCGGGGGTCATGTGACTTGACTGTTTATGCGGCCATTTTGACTGGAAAGTAAAATGTCTAAAAACCTCCAGCTTAGAAAAACAGACCTGTTTCAGCTTTGCTGAACAGGGTTTTCATGTAATCATTTCATCAAAAAGGTAAGCGGCTTCATGTTAAAAAGGACACAGCAAAGCCAGGGGAGCGTACCTTTACCAGGCCAGGGGTGTGAGGAAGAAGAGGAGGACGAGGAGGAGGGGGAGAAAGAGGAAGAGGAGGACGAGGGGGAGGAAGAGACACGGCGGAGGGAGGATATCCTGAGCTGGTTCTCCTGAGGAGTCTCAGCAGGAGTCAGAGGAGAGAGAAACAGCAGCACAGAGGTGAGAGGCTGGTACACTTTCACTCATCCATTTCTTATTATCTGAGGCAGTGGTTCCCAAAGTGGGGTCGGGGGAACCCCAGGGGTCCGTTATGGGGGTCCTTTGAATTTTAGAGTCAATTATCCCGCCAGGTGTAAAAGCAACAGGGAGATCCGCCCACAAAGCTACTTGCATTCGGTGCTTGATACTTGAGTTTCAGATCGTTAAAATAGGGCCATACACCGAATGTCTCAGTTTCTTACACCTTCTGTAAGAACACATAAAAGCCCCAAATCCTAGCAGACTGGGGTAAAATCTTATTAAATGGGGGCCCCGGGGTCTGCGTTGAGTTTAAGGTGAAGATGTTTGGGAACCACAGATCAAGTTATTCTCTCCTGCTATGAATAAAAGCTTTTATTATGCTGAAAAACCAATGAAAGATGTGGGAACTCACTTGTAAGTTTGTCTTTGCTTTACTCAACACGTCCCGCGTTCTCGACACTGTAAACACATACACACACACACACACACACACACACACACACACACACACAAACACACACACAAAAACACACACACGCGCACATGCACACACACATACAAACACACACGCACACACACACACAGACAGACAGACAGACAGACAGAGAGACAGACAGACACACATGCACACACGCGCACACACAAACAAACGCACGCACACACACACACGCACGCACACACGCGCACACACAAACAAACGCACGCATACACACACGCACGCACACACACACACACACACACACAAACGCACGCATGCACACACACACACACACACACACGCACATACACGCACGCACACAACACACACACAACACACACAAACGCACACACACACATACCCACGCACACATGCACACACACACACAGACAGACAGACAGACACACACACACACACACACACATAAACGCACCCACACACGCACGCACGCACACACACACGAACACAGACAGACAGACTCACAAACACACACACAAACAACACACATGCATACACACACATGCATACACACACACAGACAGACGGACATACAAATACACACACAAACAAACACACACACACAGACAGACAGACATACAAATACACACACACACACACACACACACACACACACAGAACAAACAAGCATGCACACGCACACACAGATACAAGCACGCACACGCACACACAGAAAAATAATCAACAGATTAATTAACAATAAAAACAGTCAGTAGTCGCAGCCCTAATCTTTAGTGACCAAGAGATTACATAAGGACAGTCAGCTTTGCAAAAATATATAATTTTTATTACATTACTGAAAGAATTCCAGGGTTTCCTTTATGTCTTAGTATGATCTGATATGAATAAAAGATCAGACAACTCACGTTGGTTGACTATAAAGTGCTCCATGCTATCTTTGGTGCGGTTGGAGCTCTTGACTCTCTCCATGGCGTCCTTGAGAGCCTGCTCATTCTCTGAGAGCCTCAGGCGGAGAGAGACGACCTCCTCCCTCAGAGACGGATCCTGCAGACACACAAAATGCTTTAGTCGTGTCACGCCTGACAAACAATACATGACAATACATTCGGGAGTAAGAAACACAAGGTAACGTTAGTACGGGGGGAGACAGGCTGCGGCTGGAAACCAGAAGAAGATGGGAAACCGTTTTAACATCACATTAAAATCAACATCCATCGAGACAAAATGCTAATGTTATCATTAGTTAGCTAGATCGCATTCTTCTTTCTAACTGCATTGCAAGTTATAGGAGCTCCATATGGACACGCACGGACGGACACACGCACGCACAGACGGACGGATGTATTTCAACACGCTGCTATTTTGCAAGTTCTCCCACTTAGAAATCATGGAGGGTCTGAAATTGTCATCGTAGGTGCATGTCCACTGTGAGAGACATAATCTAAAAAATACAAATCGACTGCAATCAAATGACACAATGTATGATTTTTTAACTATTTGTATGATACAGCTGTAAATAAGTATTTGAACACCTGTCTATCAGCTAGAATTCTGACCCTCAAAGACCTGTTAGTCTGCCTTCAAAATGTCCACCTCCACTCCATTTATTATCCTAAATTAGATGCACCTGTTTGAGGTCGTTGGCTGCATAAAGACACCTGTCCACCCCATACAATCAGTAAGAATCCAACTACTAACATGGCCAAGACCAACGAGCTGTCCAAAGACACTAGAGACTAAATTGTCCACCTCCACAAGGCTGGAAAGGGCTACGGGGACATGTCCAAGCAGCTTGGTGAAAAAAGGTCCACTGTTGGAGCAATCATTAGAAAATGGAAGAAGCTAAACATGACTGTCAATCTCAAATACTTATTTTCCTCACTGTGAGTCTTAAAATGAGGAGCGTCTGGCTCGGCTTTTGATGATCTGAAATGAAGACAGATTCAGCAGCTGCACGGCCTTTTTCTCACTTAAAATGTTTCCAGAAACACGTTTCGGTGAAGTATTTTTGTAAACTACAAGCTCTTATTCCGAACGAGCCGCCATTAGGGTCAGTTTTGAAATTCCGGAGCAGCCAGCCCCATGTGACGTGTTCGTCCAATCAGCTGTAGCCGTCGTTAATGTAGGAGGGTGTAGACTGTTTTCTTTGCTCGTCAGCGAGCATTGAAGAGCAACTAATGGCAAGCCCACTAGCGTGCAATGCTGGGAATCGGGGCGATCCCATCTGTGAAAACAAGGCGTATACGGACGTGTACCATTACATCCATCAGCCTGTGCAACGCCGCGGGGGCGTCGGTCCTGACCTGTTTGGTTTCCTCGTGGTCTGGCAGAGCGGCTCTCCAGAACATCCGGAGCAGCGAGTCGGCCTCCTCCAGGATCTGTCGCAGGCTTTTAGTGTCGGACAGCAGCTTCCTGATGGATCCTGAGTCTGAAGACTGAAACACAAAACACAGAATGTGTTTCAGTAGTAATTCACCTAAGTACTTTGGCTGTGGGGGCGGCCTCTAGCTCCCTCAGAGAGAGCGTTCGCCCCATGTAGGCTGAGTCCAGCGGCCCGGGTTCGAACCCGACCTGGGCCCTTTACTGCGTGCCATCCCCCATCTCTCTCCCCCTTTCATGCCCCTCCACTGTCACTAATAAAAGGGAAAAGCCCCAAAGACATAATCATAAAAAAGAAAACACTTTTGTTGTCCCCGGCTAACGATATTCTTAGTAGACTCATATGATTTTGTGGACTACTCGATTCATTTATTCACTCAACAGATCTGTAAAACTGAGTTTCTCCACAAAGAATCATGTTAATCCTGTTTTTACCAGAGATGCTCCTTGAGGTTCTTGAAGCTCTAAGTACTGACGGCAGCGTGGGCACCTGTCTTGCTCTCCTCTGCTCGTCTATTTACCTGTTTTCTTTTTCTTTTGTCTGTCATGTAACCTTGTCTATGTACATTGTCTGTTTGCTCTATTTTCTATTTTTGTATTTATTTAACATTCACAATTCACACACATTCATACGCTGTGGCCAAGGTGCCACCTGCTCATCAGATACACACTCACACACATTCACACTCCGATGGTGCAGCATCGGGGGAAACTCGGGGTTCAGCGTCTTGCCCAAGGACACTTCGACATGGGACTGCAGGGCCAGGGATTGAACCCCCAACCTTCCAATTGGCAGGCAACCACTGAGCCATAGCCGCCTGTCTTTGTTGTATCTATTTAGCCAAAACTGTGAAGCGTCTTTGAGCGCTTTAAAACATAAATGTATTATTATTATTATTATTATAAATTATGTAGGGTTGCATGAATTAATATTTCAGTAGAAATTTTATTTTCCCAAAGGTCTATTTTGTAATTTAATCATGTCATACTCCACACTGTTGTTTCCTGTCAGACAATCAACATCTCCAGCCTCTTAAAAGTCTCAGTACAAAATATATTACAATGAAGAATGTATTTCAAAATGTGAAATGTCTCATTTTGAAAACAAAACCCATGTCTAGCTGGGCTTTAAAGCTCACCTGATGAAGGCTGATCTCCTGTGGGCAACTCAGGGAGTATAGGGCCGCCTCCATCTGGCGGAGGAGAGCGCCGCCCTGCAGGATCTGCTGCTGCAGAGCCTTGAAGTCATCAATGTGGCCCACTGCATGGCCGCCATGACAATGGGCAAATGAGCCGTCTGGGGCTTGACCCTGCAGGGTGGAGGCTGCTGGGACTGGGGCTTGACCCTGCAGGGTGGAGGCTGCTGGGACTGGGGCTTGACCCTGCAGGGTGGAGGCTGCTGGGACTGGGGCTTGACCCTGCAGGGTGGAGGCTGCTGGGACTGGGGCTTGACCCTGCAGGGTGGAGGCTGCTGGGACTGGGGCTTGACCCTGCAGGGTGGAGGCTGCTGGGACTGGGGCTTGAACCTGCACCCTGCAGGGCAGGGTGGAGGCTGCTGGGACTGGGGCTTGACCCTGCAGGGTGGAGGCTGCTGGGACTGGGGCTTGACCCTGCAGGGTGGAGACTGCTGGGAAGGAAAACAAGAGAATTAGGAACGAGGGGCGACAGCGCTCCTGTATGTGCTGCCATTAGGGGTGGGGGAAAAAATCAATACAGCATAGTATTGCGATATTTTCAGTGGCAATTGTTAGAATTTCATAACTAACATCGCGTTCGATCGGATCTCTGAGGAAGGAGGCTGAGGGTCTAATTGAGAATTAAGAAAAGACATTTTCAAATTAAACCATGAAAGCGCTATGTACATGCAAAGCCCACTTGGACGCCTGCATGTAAGCAGGAATATTAGTGGAATATTCATTTTCATAAACATGTAAACGGCTTACATGGGTTATTGTCTTTTTTGGAATAATGGCAAAAACCTGGAATAATGTGCGCATGTAAACGTAGTCATTGGACTAAAAAGAGAATCAAATACATTAATGAACAGGAAAAAGGAAGTCTAATATCAGGAGGGAAGGGAGACGGACTGCGATGCTGTCATCAGTAAAGATGAACTGTGCACTCAGTCTATCTGAGGGGTGAATGGGAGCTTCTCACCTCCGGTTTGGGCTGCATGTTTCTGCACAGGATGCAGAGGAGAGGAAGGACCGACGAGTCCAGTGTCTCTCACAGGCGGGGACGGGACGCTTTCTGTGGAGGAAGGTTTCCATCAGAGCTGAGCTTAATATGACCTGGAATCTTTCTCTGTTATTGAGCTCCAAAAGAGTCAGGAGTCAGATGGGCTGGGGCGATGTGCTTTTGTCCTGAATTGGATTCTTTCACTCTACATGGGTGCCGATTCGATTGTGATTGTGATTCAATCAAGCTACATACAGTGCCTTGTGAAAGTATTCGGCCCCCTTGAACTTTTCAACCTTTTGACACATTTCAGGCTTCAAACATAAAGATATAACATTTTTTATTTTTTATGAAGAATCACCAACAAGTGGGACACAATTGTGAAGTGGAACGAAATCTATTGAATATTTTAAACTTTTTTAGCAAATAAAAAACTGAAAACTGCTGTTCACAAACAAAACCTCACTGAGCTCCAGCTGTTTTGCAAGGAAGAATGGGCAAGAATGTCAGTCTCTCGATGTGTAAAACTGATAGAGACATACCCCAAAACTGAAAAGTGGTGCGTGCAAAATTATTGGGGTATGCCTCTATCAGCTGCAAGTTTTATGTCTCTATCAGTGAGACACGAGAGACATTCTTGCCCATTCTTCCTTGCAAAACAGCTGGAGCTCAGTGAGGTTGGATGGAGAGCGTTTGTGAACAGCAGTTTTCAGTTTTTTATTTGCTAAAAAAGTTTAAAATATCCAATAGATTTCGTTCCACTTCACAATTGTGTCCCACTTGTTGGTGATTCTTCACAAAAAATCTAAATGTTATATCTTTATGTTTGAAGCCTGAAATGTGTCAAAAGGTTGAAAAGTTCAAGGGGGCCGAATACTTTCGCAAGGCACTGTGCCCCCCACCCCTACTGTTGGACATACGGACCGGTGAAGAGCCGTCTCCTGGATCGGGGCTGTGAGTCAGCCTGTCTGCTCAGCTGCTGCTCCAGCTGAACGTGTAGTTCTCTGGGGTCAAAGGTCGCAGCGCTGTGTCCATGTTCGGCTTCCTTACTGGCCTGACCTGCTTGGAAAACACACAGAGACAGAGGAGTTATACAAAAGGTTTTTATGCTGTTAAAAAAAAAAAAGATTTCTCTGGGAATTCCTGTAGAAACTAAACACATGTTCCAGATGTAGAAACCTGTTTACCTGCGTGTGTGTTTGTGTTGACTTCACACACTCGGCGCTGCACCTGCAGCTCACACTGAAGAGAGAGGACCAGACTGCGACTCTCACAGAGCTGCTGCTGGACCACGCTCACCTCATGCTGCAGTCTATGAAGAAACACACAGGCGACATTTTCATATATTAAGCAACTTTTACTTCTCAAAAAATGTCCTTACCCACCAGGTCGTACACTGGTCATCACATGAACTTGAACTTGCACGCACGCACAAAATGTGCATATGTAAATCAGGGAAACAAACACACACACGCACGCACACGCACACGCACACACACACACACACAATGACACACACACACAATGACAAAGAGAAAGAGTACGAGACCTCTGAAATGAATCAAAAGTTGCAGAGTTGAAAGAACGCCTGTGACAGAAAGATCAGCGCTAATGGTTTAAATAGTCTAATATCACCCCATTAACACACACACACACACACACACACACACACACACACACACACACACACACACACACACACACACACACCTGTTGATGGCTTCCTGGTTCTTCTGTCTGTCCTGTTTCAGTTGTGTAATCTCATGCCTGCGAGCCTCAGACTCTGCTTGAAGCTTCCTGCTTTGCTCCGCCCACCTCTGTGCCTCTAGCTCCGCCTTCTTCAGATGCTCCGCCTCCTTGGTGCCCTCTGCAGGGAACACAGGACATCACACTTTTTACATGAAAGTACAGACGTTATTTGACCCTGATTAGAACCCAAACTGTAGATGACATCTGTCTGGTTGCAGGCAGAAAAGTTCTGAATCTGCTGAATATATCTGGAGATCTTCTCTGCAGGTCCAGGCCCATGTGTCGAGCCTCCGACTGTACCTCTGGCGGCCTGCTTCAGCTGGTTCTGCAGACTGACGTTCTCCTCCTTCAGAAGTCGGATCTCACTGGAGAGCTGGCCGGCCGAGTCCAGACCCTGGATGTAGATGTTAGTAGGAGCACCTGGAGAGGACAGGGAGACGTCCACCAGGTCATGTTTAACGTCTCTGTAGTCAAAGTATTTACCCACTGGATACTTTCCTTATAAACTACATATCCTCCTCTGGCTTTCTAAACAATTAACAGCTTCTTTCAAGGGAATTATTAGAAATATTACAAAGAAAATCACACATGGATCTAAGAGCGTGTGTATTTGTGTTGTTTTTATTGTTAATTAATCTGTTGATTATTTTCTGGATTAATGTGTGTGTGTGTGTGTGTGTGTGTGTGTGTGTGTGTGTGTTACCTTTCTCAGTGGCGGTGCGGGTCAGTCTCTCCTCCAGCTGCTGTCGGAGGCGGTCGTTGGTCTGGATGGAGTCCTCCAGTCTCTGTCTCAGACTCCTGATCTCTCTCAGATGCTCCCTCATCAGGTCTGAACCTACAGACACACATCTGCTGTGAGCGACCGCTGTTCTTTGCAACAATTCCACATACAAAAACGGATAAATCCAACCAACACAAGTACTAAAGGACCCAATCAGTGTTGTTGCACATTTGATTTGCATCATGGCCTTCCAGCAGCCTCCCACAGTGAAAAGATCTTTCCCTATCCTAGGGCTGCAAGGATAGGGTGACCAGACGTTCCCCGGATTGCAGGGACAGTCTCTGATTTTGGTGACCTGTCCCCGGCTGGATCTGTCCCCAGAAATGTCCCCGGTTTTCACTGTGACTGACAGACCCGATACTGGAATGAAAGAAAGAAAACTCTGACCAAACGGAGCCGATCGAGCAGCGCTGCTCAGAGCTCAGAGATGTTTTAGAAAGCCGTATTTTACCATGCTAAAATCACTGATTATTTACATGGAGTCTGGTGGAGATATGCTGCTCTATACACGCTAAAATCACTGATTATTTACATGGAGTCTGGTGGAGATATGCTGCTCTATACATGCTAAAATCACTGATTATTTACATGAAGTCTGGTGGAGATATGCTGCTCTATACATGCTAAAATCACTGATTATTTACATGGAGTCTGGTGGAGATATGCTGCTCTATACATGCTAAAATCACTGATTATTTACATGGAGTCTGGTGGAGATATGCTGCTCTATACACGCTAAAATCACTGATTATTTACATGGAGTCTGGTGGAGATATGCTGCTCTATACACGCTAAAATCACTGATTATTTACATGTAGTCTGGTGGAGATATGCTGCTCTATACATGCTAAAATCACTGATTATTTACATGGAGTCTGGTGGAGATATGCTGCTCTATACATGCTAAAATCACTGATTATTTACATGGAGTCTGGTGGAGATATGCTGCTCTATACATGCTAAAATCACTGATTATTTACATGGAGTCTGGTGGAGATATGCTGCTCTATACATGCTAAAATCACTGATTATTTACATGGAGTCTGGTAGACTTTTATGTTTTAAAAAATGATCTTAATCTTTAACAGAAAGGTCAGCCTCCTTAGAAATCCTTTCCATAATGTTATCAGACACTTAGAATATTAATCTGAGTCTGTCAGCAGCAAAACGAGCACTTTATGAACGTAAATACAAGCTGGACAATTCTCCCATTAACTTCCATTGTAGCTTGTTTCTCTGCTGCCGACTGCAGCGATCTCGTTTCATACTGCATCAATGTCAAAGGAACATCTTTCCTCAATAGTTTATATTGTATCCGATACTCAGCTCTAGGTCTAGTGTCCCCGTTTTAAGTTTTACAAAAATTAAAAACATGACGTGTTTTGGAGGTATTTACGCTTCTGAGCTGAAAATGTCCCCGGATTTGTCTGAGACATCTGGTCACCTTAATGCATAATCAGCCACATATATCCGGGGGCTGCATTTTTTCAAATACGCCGCACTTTTGCCGCATAAATTGCAGATTTCTGCTCAAAATAATGATCATGCAAAGCTCATGATTCCCGCATTTTCTTTTGGAAAAATAAAATAATCACATAATGCTAAATGTGAGTATGCAACCTATTCCATCCTCACTGAAAGTGTGTTTCTGGCTGTTGATAGCGACCAGCCTTTGTATTTGTTTAAGATAGCATTGGCTTTCATTACATTACATTACATTACTCAGATGGTATTTAAATACTGGCTTTTATTAAAGAATGAACTGGAATCTGTCAAAGTCATGTTTTCTGACAGTGTGGACGGCAGAAATAATTAGGAACACTAAAACATAAACAACAAAGAGAAGCTCAAAGGTTCACTTATTAGTTTCTACACTGTCAAAAAAAAGTTACAAACCAGTACCTTTAAGGAACAAAAGCTTGTCCCTGGGGTGGTACCCTCAAAGGGACTTTGTTGTACCTTGAATAAGAGGATCACATTTGGACCTTAGCTGTTTGCAGGTCTGTAGTACTTGAGTCCGGTCCTGGACTCGAGTCCGGACTCGAGACCATTTTTGTCTATGGTCTCGGACTTGTCTTGGACTCGGCCGCTGGTCTTGCCAGATATGGCTTCTGGTCTGGACCGAGTCCAGGTGTCTTTATTATGTTGATAATAATATTGGAGGGAAAGGGAAACCCAAAATGATTGTCTTGATACTGTCATGCATAAGACCTTTATTCTGTCCTGGACTCGGTCTTGACTCGGACTCGAACCTCTTTGGACTCGGTCTTGACTCAGACTCGACTAGTCCTGGTCTTGGACTTTGGACTTGTCTTGGACTCGACTAAGGTGGTCTTGACTACAGCCCTGCCTGTTTGTACCTTCTAAGGGACAATATTAAACCTTTGAGGATCAATAATGTACCTTAAAGGTACAAATATGTACCTTACACCTCAGAAAGTACACACTGTACAACGGAAGGTGCAGAAATGTACCTTCAAGATACATTTTTGTACTTTTAAGGGAACATTTGCTAAGTTTGTCCCTCAGGGAACAAAAATGGACCTGTATTGTACCTCTTATTTTGACAGTGTAGTGCTTACTGCATCTCACGGTCTTCGCTCAGGAAACCGAGCTGGATGTAACGTGTACCTGTGTTGCTGGGGCCCGATTGGTACCCCGAGGATCCCGAAGACAGGTCAGCTCCGAGTCTCACTGCCCGGTTACCGTAGCTCATATCCCACAATGCACTGCTCTCCAGGAGACTGGCGCCGGCTTTCAATGCGGAGCCGGCGTCCAGGCCGCTGCCGAAAGGCGAAGGCTGGTATCCGTGGTAGGAGGGGGGCAGGAAGGCAGAGGAGCCGGGCTGCTGCTGGGCCCACGGGACCCCCTGCAGAGGTTTGGACTGGGGGGTGGAAAACCCTGGAGACACAGAGACATTTACAGAAAGTAAGTAAATACAATTAAATATCAGGTAATAAAGGAAAGGAACACTGCACTGCAAAGTCTGAAAGACACTTAAAGGGGCCCTGCCACACAAAACCACAAAGCTGTGTTTTTTTTGTTGCTTTTATTAACGTTTGTGTCACTTATTTTGTTGTTTTTGAAGCTTTTTTCAATGTTTTTGTCACTTTTTTCAAAGTTTTTGTTGATTTTTTTCCTGCCCTTTTTGACGTATTGGTTGTTTTGACAATTTTATCAACGTTCTTTTGTCTTTTCTTTCTTTGAAATGCCATAAAATTGTAGCCTGACGTGATCATACTCAGATTTTTGTCAGAATATGAACTTCCCGACCTTAAATATTGTGGGCGGGGCTAAATTGGGCTGGCCTCCAGGCTAATTAAATTGAATGAAAAAAAAAACTAAATTCAATGAAAGTAGTAAACTGATCATTTATTTTGAAGAGCAAACCATCCAAGTTATGTTTTTTGGACAATTTGGTTGACAGAAAAGCCAAATTTCTGATATGGAAGCTTTTTGAAAACGGGTCAAATTTGACCCGAGGAGGATGCTGATAGCCAGGCTCTCATTGGCTAGCTGTTAGCCAATCAGAGTCAAGTAACTTAGCTGGTTGAATATTAATGAGAACTGGCCCAAATGGAGCCAGGCTTTCCTATACCACGCTAGAATGGCTTGAACCAAGGTAACCACGGAAACCAAGTTACAGAGTCCACGGCAGGACTTCAGACATTACCACAAAGTCATTAAATACATGTGGCGGTTTGGTTGGTGATCAAACTCACATCTTTTGGGATTGCCCCATCATACATAACTTCTGGAAGGGCATTAAGGACATTTGGGAGAACCTATTAAAAGTGAACTTTTCCTTTGACTCCCAAAACATTTTTTACAGGATATATTTCCAGAAAATGTTTCTCAAGACCAAGCATTCCTTCTCCATCTCCTCTTAACTTAATCTGTTGGTTAAAACCTGAGCCACCCACTGTTACGCAATGGATACAAAAGATAAGACAGGTGTATTTAATGGATCGGTTGACAGCACAACTACAATTGAGAAGCTTAGTTTTTGAAAGAAGATGGTTATTGACTGTTATTGACTTTTTGAAATAGGGCTTAAGCCTATCCCTTAAATTGTTTATGTTGCTGATTGTAAATAATGTATGACGCTCAGTCAAGGGACAATATCTTATATTTTTTATATTTTTTATTTCTTTTTTTTTAATTTTATTTCATTTTCTTTTGTGTGTATAAACAATAAAGTAAAAAAAAAAAAGAAATACATGTGGCAGGGCACCTTTAAAAAAAAGAGTGTTAGTGTGAGACAAAGGAAACGGAGAGTTAACGACCGAAAGAGAGATTAAAAGACTTCTGTTAGACTTCTGCTAGTCCCGGCGATTGAGATTCAGTCTTGGTTAGCAGTTCATCAAAGCTCCGTCCCTCATTAGTGGTTAGAGAGCACAGCTGAGCGCTCGGGGCTCATTAAGCATCAAATGAGGAGCAGTTATTTAATGAGGCAGAGAAGAGGAGACGAGAAGAAAGACGGCGTGTCTGCGTTCAGCATCCTTTACATCTATAACCCTCATACTGATGTGGAGACGGCTCCACAGATAACCCTGTTTGGATGTTCAAACATAATTATACTGAGCGGCATCACGGACAACGACGCTGAGTTGTTGCTCTACTTCCTGTTAGTGGAAAAGGTCTTACACCGAGGATCAGTCTGCCTTCCTGCCTGAAGAACCTGAATCTTTTGGTGCCCTCCAGTGGTAGCATCACGCTACTGCACCGACTCAAACTCGTCTCGGGGACGCTTGGACAACATGTGCTTGATTTGGACTAAAATTAATACATACATGTACAATGTAGAGCTTTATGTATATGTATAAGTATCCATGCCTCTGCAGCGGAGGACAGACTGTGTTTATTGTGTGAATGAATGTGTCTGGAAGATGATTTAGAATGGAAAATCTTCATCATCTAATCCACATGTGTCAAACTCAAGGCCCGGGGCCCGAACACGGCCCCTCGCAGGATTTGATTCGGCCCGCGTATCAATTTGGGTTCACAATAGACTTTTGCCCGCCAAACTTGTTGCACTGTTGCTTGCTCTGGAGGAAACTACTAGACCTGTTGGGTCCTTGTAAATTCTGGAGTGTGGTCTAGACCTGCTCTATCTGTAAATTATAGAGCGGTCTAGACCTGCTCTATCTGTAAATTATAGAGTGGTCTAGACCTGCTCTATCTGTAAATTATAGAGTGGACTAGACCTGCTCTATCTGTAAATTATAGAGTGGTCTAGACCTACTCTATCTGTAAATTATAGAGTGGACTAGACCTGCTCTATCTGTAAATTATAGAGTGGTCTAGACCTGCTCTATCTGTAAATTATAGAGTGGACTAGACCTGCTCTATCTGTAAATTATAGAGTGGTCTAGACCTACTCTATCTGTAAATTATAGAGTGGACTAGACCTACTCTATCTGTAAATTATAGAGTGGACTAGACCTGCTCTATCTGTAAATTATAGAGTGGTCTAGACCTGCTCTATCTGTAAATTATAGAGTGGTCTAGACCTGCTCTATCTGTAAATTATAGAGTGGTCTAGACCTGCTCTATCTGTAAATTATAGAGTGGTCTAGACCTGCTCTATCTGTAAATTATAGAGTGGTCTAGACCTGCTCTATCTGTAAATTATAGAGTGGTCTAGACCTGCTCTATCTGTAAATTATAGAGTGGTCTAGACCTGCTCTATCTGTAAATTATAGAGTGGTCTAGACCTGCTCTATCTGTAAATTATAGAGTGGTCTAGACCTGCTCTATCTGTAAATTATAGAGTGGTCTAGACCTGCTCTATCTGTAAATTATAGAGTGGTCTAGACCTACTCTATCTGTAAATTATAGAGTGGACTAGACCTACTCTATCTGTAAATTATAGAGTGGTCTAGACCTGCTCTATCTGTAAATTATAGAGTGGTCTAGACCTACTCTATCTGTAAATTATAGAGTGGACTAGACCTGCTCTATCTGTAAATTATAGAGTGGTCTAGACCTGCTCTATCTGTAAATTATAGAGAGGTCTAGACCTGCTCTATCTGTAAATTATAGAGTGGACTAGACCTGCTCTATCTGTAAATTATAGAGAGGTCTAGACCTGCTCTATCTGTAAATTATAGAGCGGTCTAGACCTGCTCTACCTGTAAATTATAGAGTGGACTAGACCTGCTCTATCTGTAAATTATAGAGAGGTCTAGACCTGCTCTATCTGTAAAGGGTCTCCAGATAACTCTTGTTATGAATTGATACTATAAATAAAATTGAATTGAAACCAAAAAGGCCAAAAAGTTTTTAAATTATTATTGCTGCACTGTAACTTTTATTCTTGTGTTTTATCGCTTTTTAGCTGATTTTGTGTAAAGCACTTTGAATTGCCCTGTTGCTGAAATGTGCTCTACAAATAACGCTTCTTGCCTTATTACTACGCAACAAAAAAAATAATTAAAGATTTTTTTGGGGGGCATTTTAGGCCTTTATTTATAGGACAGCTGAAGGGGGGAGAGAGGGGGAAGGACATGCAGCAAAGGGCCGCAGGATGGAGTCGAACCTGCGGCCACTGTGTCCAGGAGTAAAACTCTGAATATGGGTACGCGCTCTACCAACTTGAGTTACCCAGGCGACCGCTCAGAGCAGAATTTGACAGATTTACCGACTTTAAGCCTCAGAAATTCTGAAATTCTCTCTTAGAAAAAAAAGTCAAAAAGTGTGAAACAAAGCATAACAAGAATTTAAAAAAGTGACAAAAACGTCTGTAAAAGCTGCAAAAAACATCGTAAAAATGCAAAAAGTGACGAAAAAAAGTATACAGTATAAAAGTAATACAGTCAAGGATATTTATCTCTTATATATTTATCTCTCATACTGCACTGTGACTTTTATTCTTATGTTTTTATTTATATCTGTAATATATATATATATATATATCTGTTTTTATTTTTTATTTTTAACTGTTTATTCTTGTGTTTTATCGGTTTTTATTTTTTAGCTGATTTTGTGTAAAGCACTTTGAATTGCCCTGTTGCTGAAATGTGCTCTACATATAAAGCTGCCTTGCCTTGCCTCTTTTTTCATTGCATGCATGTCAATAAACTTCACATATCTGGCCCTTGATGTGATTCTTTTTTCCAGTGTGGCCCTTAGATAGAGGGAGTTTGACCCCCCGATCTACTCTAGTGTGTGAGTGATAGTGATAGCGTGTGAGGATAAATGTTGATGTTGACATTTTTCTTACAAACGATGGCTTGATATCGTGCTTGCATGCTGCAGAGCGTTATCAAACTTCAAACCCACGATTAGTTCTCACACACACACACACACACACACACACACACACACACACACACACACACACACACACAGACACACACACACACACACACACACACACACACACACACACACTTCCGTACACACACTCATGCACGTGCAGCCGGACCGACGCACTCTCATTATCTCCCAGCTGCCTTTGTAACATCTGCAGCTCCTGATGCACCTCAGCCAGGGAGAACCCCACTCCCCCGTTGCCTGGGTAACGGGTTTGCAGGGTTGGGGGGTGAGGATGGAAGGGCAGAGGTGCCCTCTGGGGGGGAGAGGAGGAGGAGGAGGAGGAGGAGGAGGAGAGGGGGGTGGAAGACTGAGGCTGGAGCTGCGAGGAAGAGAATCCAAAGCACAAGAATAAAAGAGAGAAAAAGAGAAACACAGCAGCAGCAGATGTGTGTGAGGGTGTAATAATGCATATATAATAACACAGTACTAAAGCCCGATTGGCATGGGACACCATTACCATGGGACCTGATGTGGTAATCACCCCCCACGTCTGTGTTTCGAGCGGTGCATGCCCACAGGATAAGCAAAGTCTGTATTTTAATGGAATTTACTGACAATATTCTGGGCATACAATGTCCAGACTTTGTCAAAACTTTTATTTATATTTGCCAACGCAGGCAATAAACAAGTCTACTAAACCACACGATGTTATAGGTTGTTTAGTCCTACCCGCTAATACCACACGCAGAAGTGTGTGTGGTATTAGCGGTGGCAGGACATACGGCCCTATACGATTTAAACCAGGCACCAACACTTATGAGTTAAGTTTAGAAAAAGCTTGGGATGGGTTAAAATGAGATGGTACTTCATGTCCGGTGACGAAGAACGGGACTTTTGATCCAACAAACGTGAGTTTGTGCAAATCACTGTTTACTTTTATTTTCAAATGGGACATGAGACCCCGTCCTCCTGTGTTGGTTTGACCCACTGACCCGTCCCCCAGGTAACACTAGTCCTGTGTGAATAGAGGTTTAAGTTCTTCTCTTTCACAGCCTGGGCCACACTCGGGACCCCATTCCTACCTGTGTGACTCTGCATGTCTGCTGCGGGTTTGTGCAGCGAGCTGGGGCCATGCATGCTGGGACAGCCGAGGCAGGACTGGGCTGTGTGGATGGACGAGGTGATGGATGGAGGGACAGACGGATGATGGGACATGGTGCTCACACTGTGAACGTGGCTGCCTGGAAATGACAAGAGGTCGGCTGTTACCAGAGGACATGATGGAGGACGTTCCCCCTCGACTGACTTCTGTTATTTGTGATGAAGAGAGACGACATGATTGTTTTGGTTTCTTCTCCCTCCACATGTTCTATGCATAGACTGTAAAAATAGTGGACGCAGCAGCCGTGACGCCACCCATTGGTCATTTTGGAGCTTGGAGATATTACCATCTTAGGGCTGGCCCATAATTCAATGGGATCATTTTTTTGATCATTTATTTTCAAAACTCTTTTTAATGTTTTTGATGTTTTTGATGTTTTTCAAAAACATAAATTTTCAGTGCAATTGTGATTTGTGTATAGGACAAAAATAAGGTTAAATTATATATAAATATATATATATATTTATATATTAAAAATAAAAATAGTAATCATTTGACCCTTGTGTCTCATTTTCTGAAATGTTTGTCACTTTTCCAATGTTGTGGGTGCTTTTTTGATGTTTTTTCCAAAGTCTAATGTTCCCATTTTCAAAGGCCCATTTTTTGTGATGAAAAAACTAAAAAATGGGTCAAATTTGACCCGAGGACAACATGAGGGTTAAATAAAATAAAAAAGGACTGAATGTGATAATTTATCGTCTTTCAATAAATCATATCGTGAGGAAATCATATATCAAGATATCGAGATGTACCATTGTGATGTCTAAATTGAAAATAACAAGCACATACTAACTCAATTTTCAGGGAAAAATCAATTGAAAAATTGCAGCTTTATTTATTATATATAGCCTAAATTAATTTATTCATCTATCTAAACGCTGTAAAAAATATTTTGTGAACGCAACAATTGTACAATATTATCACAATATTGATATTAATGTGTCTGCTGAAGAATATCGTGATATCATAACCCAGATGTTGGGTTAAGGCTGTTGGGTCTTAGGTCAGGTTGATGTCGACCTTGTCGTTTTTGGTCGCTTTTTTTCAACACTATTATCGCTTTTTCCGACATTTTTGTCCCTTTTTTGAATGTTGTTGGTGCTTTTCTTGTTGTTGGGTTAAGGCTGTTGGGTCTTAGGTCGGGTTCATTTAACCCTCATGTTGTCCTTGGGTCAAATTGACCAATTTTCAGTTGAAAAAATGGGACGTTGAAATAATCGCTGAAAATGTCGACATTCAAAATATCAAAAAACTTTGAAAAAAAACAACAAGAAAAGCACCAACAACATTCAAAAAAAGTGAAAAAATTAATAATAGTTTTGAAAAAAAGCGACCAAAAAGGACGACATCAACCCGACCTAAGACCCAACAGCCTTAACCCAACATCTGGGTTATTAAAGTAACCCAGCGTCTTTAGTGTGCTTTTTTTGTTGTTTTTGAAGCTTTTCTCGACATTTCTGCCACTTTTTTCAAAGTTTTTGTTGCTTTTTTTTTCTGCCCTTTTTGACGTATTAGTTGTTGTTTTTTTTCACGACATTTTTGTCACTTTTAGCAACGTTCTTTTGTCGTTTTCTTTTCTTTGAAATGCTATAAAATTGTGGCCTGACGTGGTCATACTCAGATTCTACACTGTCAAAAAAAGAGGTACAATACAGGTCCATTTTTGTTCCCTAAGGTACAAACTTAGCAAATATTCCCTTAAAAGTACAAAAATGTATCTTGAAGGTACATTTCTGCACCTTCCATTGTACAGTGTGTACTTTCTGAGGTGTAAGGTACATAGTTGGACCTTTAAGGTACATTATTGATCCTCAAAGGTTTAATATTGTCCCTTAGAAGGTACAAACAGGCAGGGCTGTAGTCAAGACCACCTTAGACCATCAAGACCAAGTCAAGACCATCGAGTCCAAGACAAGTCCAAGACAAGGACTAGTCCAGTCCAAGTCAAGGCCGAGTCCAAAGAGGTTCCAGTCAGAGTCAAGACCGAGTCCAGGACAGAAAGAAGGTCTTATGCATGACAGTATCAAGACAATCATTTTGGGTTTCCCTTTCCCTCCAATATTATTATCACCATAATAAAGACACCTGGACTCGGTCCAGACCAAAAGACATATTTGGCAAGACCAGCGGCCGAGACAAGTCCGAGTCCAAATACTAGCGAGTCCGAGACAAGTCCAAGACCATAGAAAAATGGTCTTGAGTCCGGACTCGAGTCCAAGACCGGACTCAAGTACTACAGCCCTGCAAACAGCTAAGGTCCAAATGTGATCCTCTTATTCAAGGTCCAACAATGTCCCTTTGAGGGTACCACCCCAGGGACAAGCTCTTGTTCCTTAAAGGTACTGTTGGTACTTTTTGTTTTGAAGGTGTAGTCAGAATCTGAACTTCCCGACCTGCGTTGCGCTAGCCTCCAGGCTAATTAAATTGAATGAAAAAAAACTAAATCCAATGAAAGTAGTAAACTAGTAGTACTAGTAGACCTCCGTGTACTCCCTTTACCCTTGTGTTGTCTTCCCGTCAACCATGAAAAAAATTATCGCTTTTTCCAACATTTTTCTCACTCTTTTAATGTTGTTGGTGCTTTTTTTGAACATTTTTTCTAATGTTGACATTGTCAGCGCTTATTTCGAACGCCCATTTTTTGTGATTAAAAAATCTAAAAACTGGTCAAATTTGACCCGAGCACAACATTAGGGTTAAGTTGACAGCTAACGCTGGCGGTAGCTAGCTAGCTAGCTAGCTTGGTTGGTTAGCAGGATGCCGAACAAGACATTTTTAGGCGACAAAAATGTTCCAGTTAACTTTTATGAAGTGAAAACACAGTGAGAGGGGCAAAGTTTAGGAATAAAACACAAACAGCCCCCAAAAACAGGTTGAGGTCTATTTTAATGTGCACAGTGTTAGCATGGTTAGCATCGCTAAGCCTCTGTCCTGATTGGCAGGTCCTAAATCATCCCCTGCTTTATCGTCTGTTTAAAAATAAACGGGACCATAATTAACTAAATGAACATCATGCTGTGTTGAGGAAGACTTTAAACTAGCGATTGAGACCATAAACTCATTATGAAAATGTTAAATGAGGTACTAAATTAAGTTAGAAGTAGGCTCATTTTCTCATAGGCTTCTATAGAAACAGACTTGTTTTAGGAGCCCCCTGCTGGAAGTTACAGAGAATGCAGCTTTAAGGAGCTTCCCACTCCATTTTTATCATTATTTTTATTTATTTTTCCCAGTTTTTTTGGCTAAACACACCTGTAGCTGGATGATGCGTGTGTGGCTCTCACCTGTGCTGACTCTGGTAGACGAGCGTGCGTCCTTCCGGCCGAGCTCGCTGGCAGCGTCCACGTCGGAGCAAAGATCCAGCTCCCCGTTGGTGGATCCGCGCTCGTCAGACACGTAGGAGATGCGATCCGATTGGTCGGTGGTGTCGGAGAGGGCGTGGCTGCTGCAGGGCGTGTCAGAGCGGGGAGGATGGGGATCGTGGTGGTGGTGGTGGTGCTGGTTTGGTTTAGTTTGGAGCGGAGAGATTCGATGATCTTGTCCTTCTGCTGTAGCTCTTTACTGAGCCTGAAATCAAACACACAGAGTGAATATGGATGGGTTTTAATTAGTAATCAAGTCAAAATATTTAAAGGAATGAGTGATTTTTATCGGTAATCATATCGGTATCGGCTAATAGGCCATAGACTATATATATATATATATATATATATATATGTTTAAGATGATTTTTGGGTCTTTTACGCCTTTATTTGATAGGACAGATAGGTGAGAAACAGGTAAGACATGCAGGACATGATTCGAACCCTGGACCTCTGCGTCGAGGCATTAACCTCTATGTCTACAGTATGTGCGCCTGCTCAACCCACTGTGCCAACCCGGCCACGTTAAATATGTGTTGGGCATTGTTTTCAACCCGATGAGCAAAACTGGCCCGATGTCAACGACCGATGATTATTTCCGTTGTGTGTCAGGGCGGCGCTGGTATGTGTGTGTGTGTGTGTGTGTGTGTGTGTGTGTGTGTGTGTGTGTGTGTGTGTGTGTGTGTGTGTGTGGGCCTAAACTGAAATCAAACTGACATATATTGCTTAGAATTGATATCACGATTTTGGCCGAGTGTTTCCTACAGCCTGTCTAATTAAGACTGACATGTGTGGACACAGTTGCCATGGTGAAGGTCATTTATCGAAATCCATTTTTTACACACACACACACACACACACACACACACACACACACACACACACACAGGAAATGTTTGTCTGTCCAAACACACACACACACACACACAGAGGAAATGTTTGTCTGTCCAAACACACACACACACACACACACACACACACACACACACACACACACACACACACACACACACACACACACACACACACACACACACACACACACACACACACACACACACACACACACTGCAGTACCTTTCCATCTCTTTCCAAATGTCCCTTCTTATTTCTTGTATTTTCTTGTATTTTCTATTTCAACCAGCTGTAACCTGCACAGCAACCTCCTCTCACGTTTGGATGTTTGGTCTCTATTAGGCTACATCTACACTATCTATGACTTTTTATTTTTTATTTTTAAGCTCTCGCACCACACACAAGAGTTTTAGCTCCAGCAGCCAAACTCACTGACTTCTTTTATTCATCAGTTATCATCGTAGGTCACCGCCTGTGCTTTCCATGTCTTACTTTTGGAGTTGTGCGAACAGCGCCCTCCTCTCCCTGTCGGTGAGTCTCTTCAGCAGCAGCAGCTCTCTCTCCTGAGCCTTCCACTCCCACAGAGAGAAGGAGAACAGGGAGTCTCTGTACAGTGGGCTGCTTTTCGACAGCATCGCCTTCCACAAAGGAGCCATGAGACCCCGCTTGCCCTGGCCGAGTCGACGGCCCTTTGCTTGGGCTACTGACTGACCATCCCCCCTCTCTCTCTCTCTCTCTCTCTCTCTCTCTCTCTCTCTCTCTGTGTCCTCTCTGTCTCTCTCAGAATCCTCTGTCGTTGTTGATGTCCTCCGTTGTCGTTTGTCCTCCTAGCCGTGTCTCCAGAGGGGACCAAGCGCGGCTCATTGGCTTAGCGGCGGAGGTCCTGACCCCCAGACTGTGTGTGGCATGCAGGTACGGTGGACAGGCAGAGCGTGAGCGAGGGATGAAGGAATGGATGGAGACGGCTCGTTTGGGGTTTCCCGGTGGAGACTTATGCCCGTGACTTCTTTCCCAACCCAGATCCTGGGAGTGTATGGGCTGGGACCACAGGTGGTAACCCAAAAATGATCCCAAATGATCCCAAATAGATCCCAAATGATCCCAAATAATCCCAAATAGATCCCAAATGATCCCAAATAGATCCCAAATAATCCCAAATGATCCCAAATAGATCCCAAATAATCCCAAATGATCCCAAATGATCCCAAATGATCCCAAATAGATCCCAAATAATCCCAAATGATCCCAAATAGATCCCAAATGATCCCAAATAGATCCCAAATAATCCCAAATGATCCCAAATAGATCCCAAATGATCCCAAATGATCCCAAATAGATCCCAAATAATCCCAAATGATCCCAAATAGATCCCAAATGATCCCAAATAGATCCCAAATAATCCCAAATGATCCCAAATAGATCCCAAATGATCCCAAATGATCCCAAATAGATCCCAAATGATCCCAAATAGATCCCAAATAATCCCAAATGATCCCAAATAGATCCCAAATGATCCCAAATAGATCCCAAATGAGACTCTAAAGATACAAAGATGAGAATGCGGAGGGTGGACAATCACATATTGATGCTTCCCACTGAAGACTTAAAGACATCAACTGGATGACGTCCAAATGTTGAAATGTAGATCCAACAGAGAGATGGTTTGATGTGTCTTAACTATGTGTCTTTAGGTGTTTTTATCAGTTATGGTCTGTCTGGCTATGAATGCTTTGTTGTTGTTGTTGTTATAATGAGCACACGGCAACAAATTCCTAGCAACTTGGTCACATGGCAATAAAGTACTGACTCTTGACTCTTGAACAGCCGGCAACATACATCAAGAAAATTGGATTCCAGATAAAATCACAGCTTGGGGATTTTACCCCGGCAGCATGTGATTTAATTGAAATGCTGAAAATAGAAGAAAAATATAGTATTATATTTAGCTCCGTTGTGAACCAAGCACTAACTCAACTGCCTGAGGAAAGTGGCACATGCACTTTGCGTGTCCTTTTCTCTCTCTCTGGTTAGCATCTCTGCTAAATTTAGCTTTTTTTTTTCTCTTTTCACTGTTGCCCGTCTCTGCTTCCAAAATAGTGTTTTTGTGTTGCATTGACGACTTGAATAGCGGCCTCAAAGGAAAGCTTATAACTCTGGACACAATCTATCCCACCAGCAACCACTGCAACAGCATCAGCATCAGCATCAGCAGCCCTGGGGGGGGCGGGGGGGTCTGGGGGGGTCTGGGGGGGGTTGTGTTCACGCTGCAGTGTCCGTCAGAGAAAGAGAGAAACAGAAGCTGAATGGACGACCATCCACTAAGCAGCACTTCTTCTTCTGTCCACCTGCAGAGAAACATACACGCGTCCTCTCCACTCATAAATAAGTGATGCTGTTCTTTTCAGGATTTGTTGACGGGTTATAAAATGTAAAAAAAAAAAAAAAAAAAAAATGTCCCAACGTTGGACGAAGAAGAAGCTTCTCAGCAGAAGAAAACTTTACGTCCAGGTTACGCTTTGCAGAAAATCCAAGAACTGATACTCCAGGATTGGCAGATAAATTCAAGTCCAGGCTGCTTTATTTATACAATATACTGTACATAACAAAGAAAATCCAGGTTTCTGATGAGTAAATCTTACATAAACAGATCAGAGCAGTGCTGCTCCTGATACACTGAAGCAAACTGATGCTCTCCTCTAAGCTATGTTCTTCCCTCACGTTTTGCCTCCCTCCCTCCCTCCCTCTCTCTCTCTCTCTCTCTCTCTCTCTCTCTCTCTCTCTCTCTCTCTCTCTCTCCTCCCCTCTGTGCTTAGCTGCTCATGACCCATTTCCCTTCCCACAGTAGGTCTTAATAACTTAACCTGATTAGAGCCCATGTCAACACGCCCTGAGCAATGCAGGCAGCAAAAGCCCCGGCAGCATTACGCCATCAGCACAACCACAATCCCACTGTATGTAGACATTCATCCACATAATGTCGCTCTGATTATTCCACAGTCAACGAAAACATAAAACATCCCTTCCTGAAGCGGTTTAACACACGACTGGCCCTGTTTTAACGATCTAGTCCCACGGCGTGAAGCGCATGGCGCAGGTGCGTTCAGGGGTTAACATTGTCACTATATAAAGTGTTGGATTTTTGGGAAATGGATGTCTTTTTGTGCCTTTTTTAATTTTTTTCCCGACTAAAGATGGCCTCTCAGTGTTCTCATAGCATTTGCGTTCTTATAAACTCATCAAAAAAAAAGAAAAAACGCCCCCTTTTTTTCAGAACACAGTATTTTGAAGATACTTTTTGTAAAAATCTTAAATAACTTTAGAGATCTTCATTGTAAAGATTTTAAACAACGTAGCTTGTTCAATTAACCGTAAATAATCAATGAACATGCACCTGTTGAATGGTCAAAAAGACAATAAGAGCTTGCAGGCGGGAGGCAATTAAGGTCCCAGTTATAAGAAAATTAGGAAAGTAAAGAGACCTTTCAACTGACTCGGAAAAACACCAAAACAAAGACGCCCAGGGTCCCTGGTGGCATGGGCATGGAGGCATGAGGACAGTAGATGTGGCCAGGGCAATACATTGCAATGTCCCTACACTGTCAAAAAAATAAGTCCAAACCAGGACCTTTAAGGAACAAGAGCTTGTCCCTGGGGTGGGACCCTCAAAGGGACATTGTTGGACCTTGAATAAGAGGATCCCATTTGGACCTTAGCTGTTTACAGGGCTGTAGTACTCGAGTCCGGTCTTGGACTCGAGTCCGGACTCAAGACCATTTTTCTATGGTCTCGGACTTGTCTTGGACTCGCTAGTATTTGGACTCGGACTTGTCTCGGTCTCGGCCACTGGTCTTGCCCAATATGGCTTCTGGTCTGGACCGAGTCCAGGTGTCTTTATTATGTTGATAATAATATTGGAGGGAAAGGGAAACCCAAAATGATTGTCTTGATACTGTCATGCATAAGACCTTTATTCTGTCCTGGACTCGGTCTTGAGTCGGACTCGAACCTCTTTGGACTCGGTCTTGACTTGGACTCAAACCTCTTTGGACTCGGTCTTGTCTTGGACTCGAACCTTTTTGGACTCGGTCTCAAACCTCTTTGGACTCGGTCTTGACTTGGACTCGACTAGTCCTGGTCTTGGACTTGTCTTGGACTCGACTAAGGTGGTCTTGACTACAGCCCTGCCTGTCTGTACCTTCTAAGGGACAATATTAAACCTTTGAGGATCAATAATGTACCTTAAAGGTCCAAATATGTACCTTACACCTCAGAAAGTACACACTGTACAACGGAAGGTGCAGAAATGTACCTTCAAGATACATTTCTGTACTTTTAAGGGAACATTTGCTAAGTTTGTACCTTAGGGAACAAAAATGGACCTGTATTGTACCTCTTTTTTGGACAGTGTAGTGTGAGACGCCTAAGACAGCGCTACAAGGAGACAGGAAGCAGAACTGAAACCACAGTGCCAAACAACACCTGCGGGACAGGTACAGGATGGCAACAACAACCACAACAGCCGGCCAGTCTGGTGCATGAGGAGGAGATGCTCTGCAGAGACTGAGACCCAATGTATAATATATTGTAATAGTTATGTTGTTATGTAACTATGTAATTTTACTTTTTAGGGTGGCTTGTTACAATCTGTCTAGATTGCAGAAAAATAGCCTTTTGGGTAACATGGCGTATTAACAGAAATGTCCATTAATATACACTGTTCCTTTATTAAATACATTAAAAAAAAAACATACCAGACTCCCATCTTTCCCTAAATCCATTGAGTGCCTGAACATAAAGATGTTAATCTGGCTTTAGTTGTTACATGTTGTTGTTGTAGAACAAAATGTTGTTGATGTCTTTATCGTCAATAAAAAAAATAACATAATCTAAGCTGTATCCTATTTCTTTCACAAACACAAATTTTTATTTAATTTAATTTAATTTAATTAATTTGATTTTTTTCCGGGGTGTTATTTTTCTGTGTCGGAACAGCTGGTCGTGGATTGTCGCCACTTGATTGTGCGCATCACGTACAATATGTCACACAGTCTCAGTGTGAATTAAGTTAATGCATGGATTAATACACACACACACACACACACACACACAGTCTAAATGAGGTGGCCTTTGCAGAAACATACTCGATAATTCTCTGTATCACATCTGGTCGGCCATCTGCGCTGCAACAACGTGATGTTAGATTACTGCAGGCGGGTCTCTCTCTCTCTCTCTCTCTCTCTCTCTAACCCCCTCCCTCCCTCTCTCTATCTCTCCTTTTATCTCTCTCTCTCCCTCTCCCCCTCTCTATCTCTGTCTCTTTCTCTCTCTCCTCTCTCTCCCTTTCACCCCCTCTCACTCTCTCTCTCTCTATATCTCTCTCCCCCTAGCTCTGTCTCTCTATCTCTCTCTTCTATCTCACTTTCACCCCCTCCCTCCCACTCTCTCTCTCTTTCTCTCTCAATCTCTCCCCCCCTCTCTCTCTCTCTATGTCTCTCTCTCTTTCACCCCGTCTCCCTGTCTCTCTCTCTCTCCCCCCTTTCTCTAGCTCTGTCTCTCTATCTCTCTCTTCTATCTCACACAATCTCTCTCTCCCCCTCTCTATCTCTGTCTCTTTCTCTCTCTCCCTTCCGCCCCTCTCTCTTTCTCTTCTCTCTCCCTTTTGCCCCCCTCCTTCTCTTTGTCTCTCTCTCTCTCAATCTCTCTCTCCCTCTCTCTCTCTCTATGTCTCTCTCTCTTTCACCCCGTCTCCCTGTCTCTCTCTCTCTATCTCTCTCACACAATCTCTCTCTCCCCCTCTCTATCTCTGTCTCTCTCTCCTCTCTCTCTCCCTTTCACACCCCCCTCTCTCTCTCTTTCTCTCTCTTCTCTCTCCCTTTCAGCCCCTCCCTCCCTTTCTCTCTCTTGCTTAACCTCTCTCCCCCTCTCTCTCTCTTTCTCTTCTCTCTCCCTTTTGCCCCCCTCCTTCTCTTTGTCTCTCTCTCTCTCAATCTCTCTCTCCCTCTCTCTTTCCCTCTCTTCTCTTTCCCTTTTGCCCCCTCCTTCTCTTTGTCTCTCTCTCTCTCAATCTCTCTCTCCCTCTCTCTTTCCCTCTCTTCTCTTTCCCTTTTGCCCCCCTCCTTCTCTTTGTCTCTCTCTCTCTCTCAATCTCTCTCTCCCTCTCTTCTCTTTCCCTTCCGCTCCCCCCCCTCTCTGTTTCTCCCCTCTATCTGTCTCTCTCTCCTTTTCACCCCCCCCCCTCCCACTGTCTCCCCCTCTCTTTCTCTCGGAGCTGTCCATCGCGGCCTCCCTCTCTAGCAGCCATGCAGCTCGCAGGACCATCTCTTAAAGATCCTGTGTGCTTTCACACAGTCGGTGTTATCTTCTCCACTTTTTAGGCATTTTGCCTCTTGCCATCTCACTCAGGTATGACTCGTGTTGTGAAGCCGACTGAAATGTGTCGCGTTCCAAGTGACTGAACATCCAGAACATTCAGCACTCATCCAGAAGAGACGGCCACAAGCTGTGCTCTCAGCTGTCGCCTTCAAAACAGCCCGCGCTGTGTCTGCAACATTCAGAAAGAGTCCCAATGGGAAGGGTTTGGGTGGAGGTCTGCGGCTCGTTTAGAGAGGAACCGGACGTCCACACCGCCGCCGACTTCAGCGGTCTAAAGTTACCGGATTCATCTTCAATGGAGGATCCTCTCAGCTGCAAGGAGGCAAATCTGTCGGATTACTGGAAAGTTGAAATTTTTCAACTTTCTGGTAATGAGCTATGACGCGGTGCAGCGGCCAATGTCAATGTCGATGTCAATTTTATTTCTATGGCACATTTAAAAACAACATCAGTTGACCAAAGTGCTGAACAGGGTCGATGTCAAATACATAAATAACAAGTGTAAAGATTACTACGACCAAAGTGAATCACGGGGAGACAAACAACAACAGTTTAAAACATCAGAATCCAGGTTAACGAGGGTTAAAAGCTACAGCAAACAGGTGCGTCTTAAGCAGCGATTTAAACGTTTGTTGGGTCTGTGCAGCTTTAATATGCATGGGGAGGTTGTTCCATTTTTGGGGCGCCCACTGCATGGGGGATTTGTTCCATAGGGTGGGGCAACCACTGCATGGGGAGGTTGTTCCATAGGGTGGGGGCGTCCACTGCATGGGGAGGTTGTTCCATAGGGTGGGGGCGTCCACTGCATGGGGAGGTTGTTCCATAGGGTGGGGGCACCCACTGCATGGGGAGGGTGTTCCATAGGGTGGGGGCACCCACTGCATGGGGAGGTTGTTCCATAGGGTGGGGGCACCCACTACATGGGGAGGTTGTTCCATAGGGTGGGGGCACCCACTGCATGGGGAGGTTGTTCCATCGGGTGGGGGCGCCCACTGCATGGGGAGGTGGTTCCATAGGGTGGGGGCGTCCACTGCATGGGGAGGTTGTTCCATAGGGTGGGGGCACCCACTACATGGGGAGGTTGTTCCATAGGGTGGGGGCGCCCACTGCATGGGGAGGTGGTTCCATAGGGTGGGGGCGTCCACTGCATGGGGAGGTGGTTCCATAGGATGGGGGCGCCCACTGCATGGGGAGGTGGTTCCATAATGAGGGGGCGCCCACTGCATGGGGAGGTGGTTCCATAGGATGGGGGCGCCCACTGCATGGGGAGGTGGTTCCATAGGGTGGGGGCGCCCACTGCATGGGGAGGTGGTTCCATAATGAGGGGGCGCCCACTGCATGGGAGGTGGTTCCATAGGGTGGGGGCGCCCACTGCATGGGGAGGTGGTTCCATAATGAGGGGGCGCCCACTGCATGGGGAGGTGGTTCCATAATGAGGGGGCGCCCACTGCAAAGGCTCTATCGCCCTTATTTTTTAGCTTTGATCTCGGGACGGCCTGATTGGTCGACCTCAGCGTTGTGACTGGAGAATGATGGCATAAGAGATCAGCCAGGTAAGATGGCGCCAGACCATGTAAGGCCTTAAAAACAAGCAATAAAATCATAAAATCTCTCCTGTAACGGACAGGTAGACGGTGGAGGGAGGCCAAGACCGGCGACTTTTTCAAGGTCTTTTGAAGGAAGATAGGCCTTTATTTTAGCTAGAAGTCTTAACTGGAAGAAACTGGTCTTGACAACTGCACTGATTTGTTTACCAAAAGTAAATGAGGTATCAAAAATAACACCAAGATTTTTAATAGTGGATCGATTTTGGGAGGCTAACGCCAGCCGGCAATCAGAATATAGACGTCCTTCGCTCATGGCTGATCCCGGAGGGGAGAAGGACGTCTATGTAGAGGATACAGAGGCCTGAGAAGAAAATATATTTCTTAGAAAGAAGTATTTTATAAGGAATGTTTTTGTGTTTTTTGTGTTTAATGAAAGTTCCATACAATGTTAAATGAGTCAGATCATTTAATTCAAGTTCAATTTAATTAAAGTGTTGATTTTCTTTCATTTCTATTAGAAGGGATTATGGGTATCTCTGCATATGGTTTGGAAAAGGGTTGTTTCTGTTTTCTGTATTCCATTTTTATTAATATTTTATTATATTCCCATGAATTCCTTTCTTTTTATAGACAAAAGTAAAGCTTGGCTAGTGTGTGTGTGTGTGTGTGTGTGTGTGTGTGTGTGTGTGTGTGTGTGTGTGTGTGTGTGTGTGCGTCTCGAGGTCTTCACTAAAGGGAAAAGCAGTTTGGTGACATCCATGAACACCCCTAAACACGAGGCCGGGTGCAGTAGACTTGTTACCGGGATAGAGGTCAAAGAGCCAGAGTGTAAATTGTACTTTCCCCATAGGGGGATCAATAAAGAGCATGAATTATAAATTAAATTATTGAATTAGTGTATAAAATTAGATACAAAACCAATTTTATTAATAGTTATCAGATGATTGTTTTCAACCTAGCCCTCATTATTTCTGGTTGTTCAGCAGGACTGCGGACTTTTTTGTTCCTCTTGTGTAACCGTTTGTCCTGATCTCACTTGTGCTGTTGTATTAACTTTCTCTTCTTTTGTCTCCCCATCATCTCTCTCTCTCTCTCTCTCTCTCTCTCTCTCTCTCTCTCTCTCTCTCTCTCTCCTCTCTCTCTGCTGTCTGCTTAATTAGCTAACCAATCGACCGGACAGTTAGAAGTCCTCGCTTCGGACATCAGCTGACCCCCGCTGGTCACGACTCCCCGGCTAAAATAAATAATGAGTTGGAGGTTTGCATGGCGGTGGGTGGAGGGCTCTGCCCCTCAGGACTCTGGGGTTTTGTAATGCAGTGATGTCAGAGCGGCTGATTTCAGAAGTTGCTAAAGGGCCCAAAAGAGACGTCCTGCCAGCTGCAACCAGCAGCAGGAAACAAGACTTGACTTGGAAGAAAAGATGAGTAGAAGAAACCAGAAAAAGGCGTGTGGCACAGAACATTAAGATCACCAGTTAGCACAGAAATACATCTTTTGACTAACCCTAACCTTTTTTCTGGATTTATTTATCAGCTACAGAAGTATATTCGTCATGATACAGACCACATGTCTCTCCGTGCCTATAGATGTGTCTCCAGCGCGTTCATTAACGAACCAATTAGCTCTGTCGTTGATTATCCTGTGACATCATCGCTCGTTATCGAGACAGCATCAGATTATTCTGCCCTGAGGCCCGAGCATCACACACCAATACTTTCCATGGACCAACATCGAGCAGAGACACACACACACACACACACACACACACACACACACACACACACACACACACACACACACACACACACACACACACACACACACACACACACACACACACACACACACACACACACACACACACACACAGGCGTAAATGAGCACTGACCGGATGGCGAGCAGCTCTGTTTTCTCATCTGGAACCTCGTCATGATCTCCTGTGGGAGACATAATAATATCATTTGTTTTCATAAATTGAATTAGAGCTGCTCGATAGGAGGAAAATATGCGATAACATTGTTGAATAACATAGTAAAGATGTTACATGCGATAAATAAACAGATATTTATGCATATACTCAGTTCTGCTGCGTTCAGTATTCTGCTAATTGCTTGTTGAATTAACAAAACTGAAATACTTTCTGATATTTGTTCATTAGTGAACAACAAAGAGAATGATATTAACATTTAGGATTGCAGTTTTCTACTAATAATCTCAAGTCAGCTTTAAGGAGTCTCCCCCTGCAGGAGATCAGATATAATGCAGCTTTAAGGAGTCCCCCCCTGCAGGAGATCAGATATAATGCAGCTTTAAGGAGTCCCCCCTGCAGGAGATCAGATATAATGCAGCTTTAAGGAGTCTCCCCCTGCAGGAGATCAGATATAATGCAGCTTTAAGGAGTCCCCCCCCTGCAGGAGATCAGATATAATGCAGCTTTAAGGAGTCCCCCCCTGCAGGAGATCAGATATAATGCAGCTTTAAGGAGTCCCCCCCTGCAGGAGATCAGATATAATGCAGCTTTAAGGAGTCCCCCCTTACTTCCTGTTTTCCCTTGTTATAACTACTAAGGCCACAAGAGGGCGTCGCCACTAGAAACCTAAATATAGGTCATAATGGCTGCTTGTACAAACGACCTATGGGAGCGTTTTTGGAGGAAGACCGGCTTCTTCCGCAATGTGTTTATTGAACAAGTTGATGTTGCGATGATGTTGATAATAAAACTATTTATTTAATCTATTTATTTACTTTTACATTTAAATACACTTTGAATCAGTCAGACAGCCTACTAATGGAATCTGTCACTTTGGATTTCACGGCTGTACACGACACTGAAGTTCACAAAGCCAGAGCACTCACGTCCGCTGATCTTTGCGCCAACTCGCTGTGCGAGAGCGCCGCTCTGAGCCAGCTGCTCCCTGAAGCTCTGGCCCATGTAGTAGTCAATGTCGTTGGCCCTCAGCAGCTCCTCGAAGGCCTTGGTGGTGTCGCCCAGGTGCTGCGTGAGGATGTTGCACACGCCCCGACCCTCCCTCAGCCGCTGGCGGAGGTGGGACAGCTCTCGGGCCTGAGCCTGGATCAGAGTATCGAACTTACTACAGAGAGACAAAAAGACGAGAAATGGGTGTTACATATGGTAATACAGACGATCTGTGAGATGACCATCCATCCATCCATCCATCCATCCATCCATCCATCCATCCATCCATCCATCCATCCATCCATCTCCGTCCCCTTATCCGGTATCGGGTCTCGGGGGCAGCAGCTCCAGCAGGGGACCCCAAACTTCCCTTTCCCGAGCCACATCAACCAGCTCCGACTGGGGGATCCCGAGGCGTATACTAGCGAGTCCAAGACAAGTCCAAGACCATAGAAGAACGGTCTTGAGTCCGGACTCAAGTCCAAGACTGGACTCGAGTACTACAGCCCTGAGTGAAAGTACCACACTGTAAAAAATACTTTGTCACAAGTCCCAGTCCTGCATTGAAAATGTAACTTAACCCTCGTGTTGTCTTCCCGTCAAAATCGAAAATCATCACTTTTTCTTATGTTTTTGTCCCTTTTTTGAATGTTTGTCACATTTTTGACGTTTTCAACACTACGTAACACTAACTTATTAACTTTAGTTTTACAGTTATTTTAGGAATTTATGGTCAATAAACCTCATTTATAGAAAATTATACCTAATGTTTGAGTTTGAGAAATTAGGAATTTTTTAGAAAATTTCTTTTTTTTAAGTAAAATTAAAGGAATGGATGTTGATGATAATCACAGACTGGAATATGTCAACTTTTACTCAATACTATTTCAAAAACACTTCCATTTGTTTTACAATGCTATAAAATTGAATAAAAGGGTTAAAGTGACTGCAGTGACTCTACATCTTTTGGTAATAATTTAATAAAAACACGTACAATCTCAAAACGTGACCAGAAGCTTTATATACCCAGAACACAAAGAGAAACGAGTCTTTATTTAAAACATGTCTCTGTTTTATAAAGACATTTAAATCATATTTTAGTAAGACGTCTCCCTGTTTTCTGATATTCTCTTGATTTAGCTGCAAATCTAGGTTTTCTGAAAAATTTTATGTTTAAATATGCAAATGAGGCATTATCTAATGCTAACTTTCGGAGAATTTAAAAGAAATCTACTGACTCAAATAGGCAAAGTGTAGTAAATAAACACTTTAATGTGTATTTTGGATGTTTTTTCCCCACCAGTTGGAAAGAGGATGAGAAGGAAGAGGAAGACATGTTAGGCAAGGCAGCATAGCCCAAAACTATATAAAAATAAATAAATATATATATATATTCATTTGCTTGTAGTGTCCGTAGTATTTACAGTGTGTACTGTGTATAACACCAGTGTGTAAGAGTGACTTGTAAAGTGAGGGTCTGCAGGCATGATCAGTAAGGCAGTAAGTGGTTAGTTTCAGAAGTAGTAAAATACATGCCATATATATATACAGTACACAACATATTTATACGCTATATTTATATATAGGCTATATATATATATATATATATATATATATATATATATATATATATATATGTAATGAAACATAAGTTTGCATATGGAAACATTACGGTGTCTCCTGTGGAAAAAATAAGAAAATGAAAGGAAAAGCATTTCCCCGTCACTCACCCCGGCCAGGTGGCAGACTTTACGTCCTCGCTGACGGACTTGTTGCCTCCTTTCCTCAGCTGGTCCTCCAGCGCGTCCACGCGGGACGCCAGCTCCTGCAGGCCCCTGTCCGGGTGGGGGTGACAGGGCGACGCCAGAGGACCCCCGTCAGACGACTGCCAGCCCTCGTCGTCCTCCGACGCCTGGAAGGACCAGTTGACTTTGCGAGGAGTGGAGGGTGCGTAGTCGCTGGAGGTGGAGATGGAGCGCAGGCGGCTCTGAAGGCCGCGGATCACCGTCTGGGACCGAGACAGCTGGGAGCGGAGGTCCTCCACCAGGCGCTGGAGAGAGGACATCTCGTCTTTGTCACCGGAGCCCTGGGGGGTTCCTATAGTGATTTATATGAAGTGTTTAAGAAAAACAAAAAGCAGGCAAGAAATAAAAAACACAAATCAAAATTTACAAATAACAAGACAATAAATAAGTATATAATTAAAGCTGCAAACAGCGTCGGACGGGCCCTCGCTCCTCTGCGGGCGTTGGGGTTACTGGTGGACGCCGCTCCTTGCAACCGTGCATTTGCGCGGCACTCAAACACCGCAAATCATCACCAATGAAAAGGGAACTCCCTGCTGAGTTCAATGATACCTCACACAATAGTGTACAAGAAAGCGGTCAATAGTTATAAAAGGGGCGTGGTTAAAGCATATGGGGCGGGGCAAATCATCACCAATGAAAAAGGAACTCTATACTGAGTTCAATGATACCTCACACAATACTCTACATCAAAAATGAATCCTGAAAGGTTTTGAACCAATTGGACAACGTACACTCAAGTTACACACACCTCCTGTTTCGATTGGCGAAACGCACAAAATGGCCGCCCCGCCACGGCCATGTGCCTTGGCAAAAAGTTTATCTTTTCATCTTTAACGTCTTAAGATGACACGGAACAAGTTTGAAGTTGATCGGATGAAATCTCTAGGAGGAGTTTGCTAAAGTACGACATGTGGAAATGGCCAAAATCGCACTAATTCCGAACTTTCAATTCAAAATGGCGGACTTCCTGTTGGGTTTAGGGGGAGGCTACAATGGAGTTTTAAGTCCGTCCTGCCACGCTACATATGTGTCCCAAGTTCCATTAGTCTACGTTAAACGTACTGCAGGGGCTACATCTTTTTATCTTTGTAGGGGGAGCTAGCGAGCCATTTTTGTGCGCATATTCCACAAAACCCTTGGAGTACATAAATCTTCACCAGGATTGATGCAACCGCCAATTTTGGGGAGCTTTTGAGTATGTTAAGCCCCTCAAGAAGGCGATTAATTTGCCGGACAATGAAGTAATAATAATTTCTTCAGTTTTAATAGGGCCTTCGCTGCTGTCTGCGCTCAGGCCCTAATAATAATAATGCATTGTTTCTCTCTGCAACCCATGAAAACTATGTCCTTACACCCGATTTTTAACTGCTTTATAAAATACCTTTAGTTAAGGTGGAGCTGCTGTTGGTGTTGGCAGGCCACCACTGGGAACCACAGTCCAGAGAGGTGCACATCTCCAGGTCGTCAAACTCTGCCAGGGAACATACAGTCACACACATTCATCAGTTTGATATAAGCAGCGTTAAGGAGTATTAAATACCACTTTATGGAGAAGCAGCGTTCCTTTTTCATGCACACAACAAACAAACATTTTCTGTTGTTCCTTGTGCAATTAAAGCGACAACAGTTAGTGACTGATGGGAACATCAACCTTTGACATTGGTCCAGTGTCAAGTGAGATTGCTGCAGTCGGCAGTCGGCAGCGGCTACACAAGCTACCATGTAATGCAATAGGGAGTTTGTCCAGCTTGTATTTACCTTCACAAAAGTGCTTGTTTTACCACTGACAGACTCAGATTAATATTCTAAGTGTCTGACAACATTATGGAACGGATTATTAATTTCCTTTAAAACAGACAGAGAGAGATGTACAGGTAGAAATAACATGTTGCCCTCTAGTGGCCAAATAACTGCTTATTGCATCTTTAACCCTCTGAGGTCTAAGGGCATTTTCACATATCTCCTTAACCCTTCTGGTGTCCTCGGGTCTAATCTGACCCCTTTCCAAAAAGTTTCTATATCAGAAATTTGGCTTTCTTTCAAACAAATTGTCCAAAAATGTAACGTGGATGGTCCTCAACAACGCTCCTCACAAGTTAAATAAATAACCAGTTCACTACTTTCATTGAATTTCTGTGTTTTTTGTCAATTTTATAGCACGTGGAGAAAAAAATGACAAATATAAAAAAAGAGAAAATGTCAAAAAAAAGGACAAATGTCAATAAAAGTGAGTAAAATGTGAACAAATGTCAAAAAAATGACAAAACAAAATGCTTTAAAAATTTTGGGAAAAAACACAAATTTACACAAGGAGGTTTTCCTTTCTCTTAATGAGTAAGATCTTTATTTAAAACATAAAAACACGCAAAATTGTGTTCGCTAAACCCACCAGACTCCATGTAAATAAACAGTAATTTAAGCATCGTAAAACACACTTCATTTAAAGTCGACAAAAACAAACTAAAACTATGAAAAGCCGTTTTGGGTTGTCTGTCCACTTTTCCAACCATCATAACTCTAGTTTTGGTTGAAATAAACACATAGTTTACCGATTTACATGTGAACATATGTTGGATCTATACACGCTTAAAATATTGCTTTTTCAATGGAGTCTGGTGGGCTTAGAGCTAGCAATTTCCGAGCTGTTTCTGGTAAAACTGAAATGTCTCAATGAGCTTTTAAAGGTCTATCTCAAAGGGAATCCTTTCCATAATGTTATCAGACACTTAGAATATTAATCTGAGTCTGTCAGCGGCAAAACGAGCACTTTTGAGAAAGTAAATACAAGCTGGACAATCTAATATTGCAGCTTGTTTCTCCACTGCCGACTGCAACGATCTTGCTTAAAACTGGACCAACGCCAAAGACTGTTGTTCCCATCAGTCACTTAGACACAAAAAAAAAGAAAATTAGGGAATTTAAAAAACAGTAGTTAGGGTTAATGACACTTTTAGAAATCCCTCCTTGTTTTACAGACACTCAAGGATTTCAATTTGACCCTGTTCACTTTTTAAGTGACAAAAAAAACTATGATTTGTTTTTGTTTACCTTCAAATATGTTTGAGCTATAACAGTATGTAATGAATAGGATTAAACACAAATAACAAAAGGTGAAAGTGATCAAATCACATCAAGTAAAACCAGACGAAATAAAAAAATGGAATTAAAGAGTATGTATAGTAGGTAGTATTAAAACGTGTGTATTTCTCTTGATTTTTAAAAGAAGACAAGATGAAAACAGCTAAATCTGTTGGTGATGCAGAGCTGTTCTTTGCTTCCCTCTGGTGTTTGTATTCTGCTACTACAATACCCAGCAGCACTAGCTGCTGTTTCCAGGAAATGTATTGATATTGTATGTTTTAGATAACTTTAAGTTGTAGTAAAGAACCAAATACTTTGGTTTCCTTTGCTTTCTATATGTAGATAACATTTAAAACTTAGTCTTCAGACGCATTAAACAGTCCAGAGGCCGTCCTGCAGAGCAGACAGTCTGTAACACACCTGGGACACCTGAGACCGGAGACACATACCTGGGACACCTGAGACACATACCTGGGACACCTCAGACCTGAGACACATACCTAGGACACCTGAGACACATACCTGGGACACCTGAGACACATACCTGGGACACCTCAGACCTGAGACACATACCTAGGACATCTGAGACACATACCTGAGACACCGGAGACACATACCTGGGACGACTGAGACCTGAGACACATACCTGGGACACCTGAGACACATACCTGGGACACCTCAGACCTGAGACACATACCTGGGACACCTGAGACCGGAGACACATACCTGGGACACTGGAGACACATACCTGGGACGCCTGAGACTTGAGACACATACCTGGGACACCTGAGACACATACCTGGGACACCTCAGACCTGAGACACATACCTGGGACACCTGAGACCGGAGACACATACCTGGGACACTGGAGACACATACCTGGGACGCCTGAGACTTGAGACACATACCTGGGACACCTGAGACACATACCTGGGACACCTCAGACCTGAGACACATACCTGGGACACCTGAGACACATACCTGGGACACCAGAGACTTGAGACACATACCTGGGACACCTGAGATACATACCTGGGCTGCTGGTGTCTTCCCTCTCGGCTTCGTTCTCACTGCGGCCGCAGGTCTCGTAGCCCAGGTCCTGCAGATCCACCTGGATCTGCTTACTGTCCTGCTGCACGGCTGTCTCCGCTGCACAGACACAGAGGAAGCAGAAAGACGCTTTTACTTCAGACTGTCTGCAGATGACGTCACTGGCATTCATCTCAAGTATCTTTGATTATTGATATGTTTGTTTGACTTATTTTGCAATATAAATTAAAAGGGTAACTTCATTTATTTTTCCAATCAGGACCCTATTTTGCCGTGTTTTTGTGTCTAAGTGACAGATGGGAATAACAGTATTAAAATGAGTCCAGTATTGGTCAAGACTTACTCAACAAGTTACATTGTAACATTATTGGGCAATTGCACACCTTCGATTTCCATCCACCAAGAGATTGTTTTGACACTGACAGGGTAACATTATTATTCTAAGTGTCTGACAACATTATGGAAAAGATCTCTACAGCAATAGACCTTTTTTAGAAAGAAGACGGATATCATCGGTATCAGCATTTATAATGGCCGATAACAACTTAAATTTAAATAAATGATTCTGATAAATGAATATTTAAAAAATAAAATAAACCATGGTCCACGTTAGTGATGGCGTTGCATAGTCTGTCCACCAGAGGACGCTCTACAATGTCCCTGTTAGTGATGGCGTTGCATAGTCTGTCCACCAGAGGACGCTCTACAATGTCCCTGTTAGTGATGGCGTTGCATAGTCTGTCCACCAGAGGACAGTCTACAACGTCCCTGTTAGTGATGGCGTTGCATAGCACCAGATATTTCTTTTGTTATTGTGTTTTTGTTCAAACGATTTAAGTTTCATATCTTGTGCTTTGATCATCTGGAAATGGCCCTAATGTTAGTGATGTTCATTAATCCAAAAGTTACACTTAAACGCCCTCAAGTTAGTGATCAGTGGTGAGTCTGTCCACCAGAGGACACTCTACAACGTTCCTGTTAGTGATGGTGTTGCATAGTCTGTCCACCAGAGGACGCTCTACAACGTCCCTGTTAGTGATGCCGTTGCATAGCAACACTGATATTTTTTTTGTTATTGTGTTTTTGTTCAAAAGACTTTAAGATTCATATACTTGTGCTTTGAGTTGCTTTGTGGCAACTGATGAAGATGAGAAAGACATTAATTAATATCAAAAAGTTACACATTAAAGCTTCAAGTCATCAGTGATCAGTTTTAGGATGGATTGAGCTTTGAGCTGTCTTTAGACCATCCTATGCATTTTGCTCTTCTGCTGCAGACGGACTGTCTTCACACTCTTCAGCGAGGACGCGTAAAAGGATGGATTGATTATATATGTGTAAGGGGCAGTGAAAGTAGTATTTTGATCCTATATTTAAATATAAGTACAAATACCGCAATGTAAAACTACTGTACTACTCTAACTCTGTGTCTTAATTTGTAAATGAACTAGTAACTAAAGCTGTCAGATGAATGTAGTGGAGTAAAACGTACAATATTTCTCTCTGAAATGTAATAAAGTGGAAGTTGAAAGTGGCATGAAAAGAAAAGACTCAAGTAAACTACCTCAACATCTGTACTTAAGTACAGTACTGGAGTAAATGTACTTGGTAGTTACATTCCAGGACTGTTTATAAGTCTTTTCTGCGGAGTGGCCTCCCTGCTTAGACTTAGACTCAGACTTCTCTTTATTAATCCTTTTGGCATGACTCCTGCAAGGAAATTTCCTTGCAGGAGTTTTCAGCAAGAAAAATACACTATAAAGATAACAATATTAACAGTAATAATAATAATAAAACCTTTGGCTATAAAAAGATAGTTACCATTAATTATGTGGGTCCAGGTGTGTGTGGTTGCGTGTGTGTATGTACTGTTCTCTTTACCCCCCGAGTGAGGAGTAGTACAGTCTGATGGCATGAGGGACAAAGGACAAAGGAGTCCCTGCTGTAGCTGTACCTGAGAGGACTCGGAGAGTGTCTCCGGTCTGTCGGCTCTCTGCTCCTCGCCGGGCTGGATGTTTGTCAGCTCGCCATCCCAGGCGTCCCACATCTCGGAGATTTCCTCTTCATCCTCCTCCACCCCTTCTATGGTCACATCCAACTCTTCCTCCTCGTCTTCGGCGTCCGACAACTGCTGTCCGTCTCTGTGTTTAGCGTCGGGCTGCAGCCCTTCAGCCAGCCGATGCTTTAAGTCTCTGTTCTCGGCTTGCAGGCCGAACAGAGCTTTCCTTTAGAACAGACAGAGAGAGATGTACAGGTAGAAATAACATGTTGCCCTCTAGTGGCCAAATAACTGCTTATTGCATCTTTAACCCTCTGAGGTCTAAGGGCATTTTCACATATCTCCTTAACCCTTCTTCACTTTTTGGTGTCTTCAGGACCGTGACTAATCTTGAAAAAACCCCTTGTTCCTGAAAATGCATGTTTCTATATTTTCAGAAAAAAATTTATATTTGAGTTTTGAAATGGGTCTTTGTCCAAAAAAGGGTTAACCCTTCTGGTGGATGGTCCCCCCCTTTCCAAAAAGTTTCTATATCAGCTGTCCAAAAATCCCCCAACAACGCTCATCACAAGTTAAATAAATAATCAGTTCACTACTTTCATTGAATTTCGGTGTTTTTTGTTTTTTTGTGGAGAAAAAAATGACAAATGTAAAAAAGAGAAAATGTCAAAAAAAAGGACAAATGTCAAAAAAAAAGGACAAATGTCAAATGTCAAAAAAATGTCAACAACGAAAAAAAATGTTTAAAAATTTAGGCTCAGAAAAAGTTGACAAATGTTGAAAAAAAAAAAACATGACAAAAATGTCTAAAAAACCAAAACGTTGACAAATTTCAAAAGGCTCAGAAAAACATCAACAATGTTCAAAACATCAGGGGAAAGACACAATATAACCGGCCCATGTTTTCAAAAAATGACAACCAAAAAGCGTTGAAAGAGATAAAAGTTGTTTTCATGCACAGCCCGTTACATTTGGAAAAATACCTTTGGATAGTCTTCAAAAAAGCTCAAAAAAGCAAAGGTTGTGATTGGTGCCCGATTTCTCTTGGCCAGGTTGCAGAGCAAAACTCAAATTTGGAAAGTTTGTCAAAGAAATAGATAATTTGGAGCTAAAGCTGAAATGTTGATGTTTGCTTTTTAAAATTCTCAAATCTCTTTTGAAAACAAACCTTAACTTGGTTTTACTAATTGTTTCAGTGCTTGAATTGAGTTCCCTAAGGTCTTTAGGGTATATATGATTAAAATAGTAAATAAAGGTCTGAAATAAAATTTTGTAATATCACTTTTTTGAATAGGAACTTTGTCAAACATGGGTTGGACGTCTTTGATCCTCAGAGGGTTAAAGTATAATGGATTAGTGTAGTGTTATGTAATAAAATATTCTCATTTTTAACATATCCCATGGAAAGATTTAAATTAAATTGTATTAGTCTGTCTTTCAGTACTCGCTGACATGGTCTGGCAATGGGATACTTTCCTTACCTCATCTGTGAGAGTGAGGAGAAGCCGGCCTTCTCCAGCTGAGCCTTCAGCTCCCCCAGCTCTCTCTCCACCGCCCTCTTCTGCTCCACCAGCTGTTTGACCTCCATCAGTCCCTGCCTATCAAACAGCTGATCCTGGGATGAAGCCTTCCCTGGGCCTCCACGACCCTGTTTGGACAGACATACAGACAGACAGACAGACAGACAGACAGACAGACAGAGTTGTTTCTGAATTATTAGTTACGAGGCCCCTGAGGTGTCACTAACGATTGTACAATATGCAAATTTGTACAGAGGCCGTCAGAAGTGAGTCATAAAAACCCATTCTCTCTACCCACCGAGTAGAATCCGGACGCTTGGTCATGTACCTTTTGGCGTTGTTATTAAGACTTTTAACTTCAGGGGCGTATGCTTAACTGACATGCGGCACAAGAACGAGACAGTTAGGGTTAGGACAAGATGGTGGGTGGGGTTTAAAAAATGTACGTTTCAGTAACAGATGGATTTGCATTTTGGGCTTCCATACTACTCTTTACCATTGTTGCTTTTAATACTACGTCATCTTAAAGTGCAGCGTAGCCCGGTGCCAAGCATTCGTAATTTACGCGTTTGGGAGTAAGAACTGGTTGACAAATCTTTGGAATGACCCTGCCATCTCTGGAGGACACCTTCAGGGGTGGGTCGCATCCTGGCAGATCCTGGCTGATCCCCCTCTCCGAGGATGAAGACAAAGTCTTGGTTTGGTCTTGTCTTGGTCTGGCAGATGCGACCCACCCCCGTCATCACCTGTTCTGTCTGTTACCCTCCGGCAGTTGCACTCCCAAGAAAGAGTATGCAGGAGACAGGAGAGGAGATTCTGTCTGTCTGGAACTGTTCTGGTCTTGGTCTTGACTCGGTCTCAACCCCTCAAATTCGGTCCTTCCCTGCCTTGGTCTTGGTCTTGACTCCCCCCTGCCTTGGTCTTGGTCTTGACTCGGCCCCTCCCTGCCTTGGTCTTGGTTTTGACTCGGTCTCAACCCCTCAAATTCTTGATCTTGTCTCAGTCTCAACCCCTCAAAGTCTTGGTCTTGACTCAGCCCCTTCCTGCTTTGATCTTGGTCTTGACTTGGTCTCAACCCCTCAAAGTCTTGGTCTTGACAAAGTCTTAAAAGTCCCCCTCAAAGTCTTGGTCTCGTCTTGGTTTCAACCCCTCAAAGTCTTGGTCTTGTCTTGGTCTTGATACTTTCTGGTCTTGGTGATGACTTGGTCTCAGTTTAGGCGGTCTAGACTACAACACTGGATCGATCATCAGTACTTGAATTCAAAGCTTCATTCAGACGTCCAAATTAAAGGTATTCATACTGTCCAGAAAGTATTCATACCGTCCAGAAGATATTCATACTGTCCAAAAAGTATTCATACCGTCCAGAAAGTATTCATAACGTCCAGAAGGTATTCCTACCGTCCAGAAAGTATTCCTACCGTCCAGAAGGTATTCCTACCGTCCAGAAGGTATTCATACCGTCCAGAAAGTATTCATACCTTCGTCCAGAAGGTATTCCTACCGTCCAGAAGGTATTCATACATTTGTCCAGAAGGTATTCATACCTTTGTCCAGAAGGTATTCCTACCGTCCAGAAGGTATTCATACCTTCGTCCAGAAGGTATTCCTACCGTCCAGAAGGTATTCATACATTCGTCCAGAAGGTATTGATACCTTCGTCCAGAAGGTATTGATACCTTCGTCCAGAAGGTATTCCTACCGTCCAGAAGGTATTCATACATTCGTCCAGAAGGTATTGATACCTTCGTCCAGAAGGTATTCATACCTTCGTCCAGAAGGTATTCATACCTTCGTCCAGAAGGTATTCATACCTCGGTGTTGGCCAGAGACCGGACCCTCAGTTTGGACTCGTCTTCATCGACGCTCTCGGTGTACTCGCTGTTTAAATCATCATCGGCCTCGTCTTCATCCTCGGAGCTCAGTTCTGCAAGAAGAAGAAAGAGGAGATTAGGATTTCTTTTACATTTCTCTCAACTTCACTTTTCTGTTTGTTTTTTGCCTTTTGTGTAATTCAGCAACCTGAGAAACCGTCGTACGACCGTCACAGTGAAAACACAGAAGTTATCCCGCTGGCTTTTTGACATTCTTCACTTTCATCACAATGCATTGTGTAATGCAACACCCGCTACACTGCTGAACACTACATACCTGAGTTTTAGCGTGGCAAAGATTAAAATCGAGTAGTTGTCAACCAATAATAAATAAATAAACTATTTTGATAACTGCTTTGAGTCATTTTAATGAAAAAAGGTCAAACATGTGTGATTGCAGCTTGTTAAATGTAAATATCTTCTAGTTTCTTCTCTCCTCTGTGACAGTAAACTGAATATCTTTGAGTTGTGGACAAAAACAAGACATTTGAGGACGTTATCTTGGGCGCTTTGGAAACAATTAATTTCCTGCATTCTGAGACACGTTAATGCACCAATTTATGGTGGAAATACCTTTATTCAGCCTATGTGAAGGAAAACACAGATGACAATTCAAAGTATATCAAAATATAGTGGAAAGTATGTTGGTATGTGCCATTGCACTTTTTTAGGTGGGTATACTGCGTATATAATACATTTGATTGACTTCAATACTGAATAAGCCACTGAAAAAGACTTCATGAACACAATAGACGTTAAGATGTTCAAACAGAACAGGATTATGGGTAACCTGAGCCTGGGAAATTCGACATGCCACGTTAGCGAGCTAAATCACGGCTTGACTTTTCTTGAATGTAGTGGCGATGAAACACATCAAAGGCTAAGACAGTAAGCCTCTGATTACCATTATTAGTGTCATATCTAACTCCAGCCCTCCATATTTTAGGGTCTCATGTCAAAATTTATTTCAGGGCTGCAGAAACCACCTAAGTCATGTTTCTGTGAGTTTGAGGGATTTAAAACAGTGTTCTCTTGATAACAGACAAAGCAGTGGGTTTTTAAAAGCTCATCTTCAACAATATTTATGTGTGTGTGTGTGTGTGTATATGTGACTGTTTGAGCCAAATCAAGTTATATTTAAATGAAACGAGGGGATTTATGTTTATCCTCTTCTGGAATTCTGTTGCTATAACAGTGTGGGTAATTCTATACATTTTTCATCAGCATATAGGGGCAAATATTAATGTTACATGAACAAATATAATGCTAAGTGAAGGGAATAAGAATAGTCAAACACACTTTTCAAACTAAAAAACAAGACTAGTCTTAATTTGGCAGACCTTACAGCATTCGGGGTTGGGAGGAAAACGTGCTCTGGTTTATTGCCATTTCTTAAACCAATCACAATCTTCTTGGGCGGGGCTAAGCATCGGTGAAAAGCCAGAATGCCTCTGCAAAATAGGCTTGGAAGGAACTGGTTTTGGTGGAACATGTACTGTAGGTTCAGAAGTTGTTATAGTCGTGCAAAAGAAAACTGATTGGACAGATAGTCTAGCTAGCTGTCTGGATTTACCCTGCAGAGACATGAGGACCAGGTAACCATAGTCCTCAGATTGGACAGATAGTCTAGCTAGCTGTCTGGATTTACCTGAGGACCTGAGGACCAGGTAACCATAGTCCTCAGATTGGACAGATAGTCTAGCTAGCTGTCTGGATTTACCCTGCAGAGACCTGAGGACCAGGTACCTGGGGATAGTCTAGCTAGCTGTCTGGAACCAGGACCAGGTACCCATAGTCCTCAGATTGGACAGATAGTCTAGCTAGCTGTCTGGATTTACCCTGCAGAGACCTGGGGACCAGGTAACCATAGTCCTCCGATTGGACAGATAGTCTAGCTAGCTGTCTGGATTTACCCTGCAGAGACATGAGGACCAGGTAACCATAGTCCTCAGATTGGACAGATAGTCTAGCTAGCTGTCTGGATTTACCCTGCAGAGACCTGAGGACCAGGTAACCATAGTCCTCAGATTGGACATATAGTCTAGCTAGCTGTCTGGATTTACCCTGTAGAGATCTGAGGACCAGGTAACCATAGTCCTCAAAAATCCATGTCAACACAAAGGAAGCCCAAGGCAACGGATATCTGGCCTAAATAATTGAAATACAGCGGATTTTCTGGCTGCAACGGATATAGTTGTCAATGTCGTTAATATAGACTAAAACCAGGAATAACCCAATGTTTATTAAGCACTATGGCATTTAAATTGTGTGAGTGTGAAGTATATCAAAGCCTATATACAGTATAATCACAGTTCTGATTTGGATTGTGTGCTTGAGTAACTGTGTTTTTGGTGACTGTGTGTGTTCATGTGGAGACAAGTACTGTAAGGATTTCACTATAGAGGCAGGAAGACATACCACATCTTGGGCCAGTGGGCCAATAAAAAGTTGATTCATATGAATAATTAGATGTAAAAAGAAGATGCTTTTGTATTTAATTTATTTATTTTCTAGCATTTAATCTTGAGATTATAACATTTGGAGATTGGACTTGAAATTTAGAAACTTTTGAAATAACTGTAACCTTGCCAACTCTTGATTAGGTCTTTCTCAGGTATAGGGGCTGGGATATATATATATATATATATATATATATATATATATATATATATATATAGACAGCTATTTTGGCGTTTGAGTAAGACAGGACTGAAACGCATTGTGAACAGTTATTAGCAGAAAACCTTAGTGATACGTTCTGTTGAAAGTCGGCCTCAGAGAATAATTTCAATGTAATAAATCTTGCATAATTGAACTAAACATGAGGATTTCTGGGAGTTGATGAGTTAATGAGTCACAAACCTCCTCCCATGAGTGATTTTAGACCATTTTTACCGGTCTCAAGATAATAACAAAAAACTTGACAACTGAGTTTACAAACTTGTCTGTTAGTGACAGAGGACAAACTATTACAGGTTAAAGGGCTTGGAACAGGTTTAATATCCTGTGTGTCTGTCGCCGATGCCACACACCTGTAACCCCGTCAAGGAAAGGGTTAACAGGAGCGTAGTGTTGGCCAATCAGAGGAGGTTGTGCCAGACACCCGTCTATCTGATCTGTCTCGCCCCTCTCCTCTCTCCTCCTATCGCTTCCTGCAGGTGGTTCTGGCTCTGGATCTGTGGTTGGAGTCACCTGCTGCCTCCATGTTCCTGCTTGACACCCTCTCCATGTCTCTGTCTGTCTGTCTGTCTCTGTCTCTCTCTGACTCTCACCCCCAACCGGTGGAGGCAGATGCCCCCCCCCCCACCCTGAGCCATGGTCCTGCTCCAGGTTTCTGCCTCTTAAAGGAAGTGTTTCCTGGCCTCTGTGGCCTAGTGCTTGCTCTTGGTGGGAACTGTTGGGTTTCTGTAAATAACATCCCAGAGTCCGGTCTAGACCTGCTCTTCATGGAAAGACCTGGGAGATAAATAACATCCCAGAGTCCGGTCTAGACCTGCCCTTTATGGAAAGACCTGGGAGATAAATAACATCCCAGAGTCCGGTCTAGACCTGCTCTTTATGGAAAGACCTGGGAGATAAATAACATCCCAGAGTCCGGTCTAGACCTGCTCTTTATGGAAAGACCTGGGAGATAAATAACATCCCAGAGTCCGGTCTAGACCTGCCCTTTTATGGAAAGACCTGGGAGATAAATAACATCCCAGAGTCCGGTCTAGACCTGTTCTCTTTATGGAAAGACCTGGGAGATAAATAACATCCCAGAGTCCGGTCTAGACCTGCTCTTTATGGAAAGACCTGGGAGATAAATAACATCCCAGAGTCCGGTCTAGACCTGCCCTTTATGGAAAGACCTGGGAGATAAATAACATCCCAGAGTCCGGTCTAGACCTGCTCTTTATGGAAAGACCTGGGAGATAAATAACATCCCAGAGTCCGGTCTAGACCTGCTCTTTATGGAAAGACCTGGGAGATAAATAACATCCCAGAGTCCGGTCTAGACCTGCTTTTATGGAAAGACCTGGGAGATAAATAACATCCCAGAGTCCGGTCTAGACCTGCTCTTTATGGAAAGACCTGGGAGATAAATAACATCCCAGAGTCCGGTCTAGACCTGCACTTTATGGAAAGACCTGGGAGATAAATAACATCCCAGAGTCCGGTCTAGACCTGCTCTTTATGGAAAGACCTGGGAGATAAATAACATCCCAGAGTCCGGTCTAGACCTGCACTTTATGGAAAGACCTGGGAGATAAATAACATCCCAGAGTCCGGTCTAGACCTGCTCTTTATGGAAAGACCTGGGAGATAAATAACATCCCAGAGTCCGGTCTAGACCTGCTCTTTATGGAAAGACCTGGGAGATAAATAACATCCCAGAGTCCGGTCTAGACCTGCTCTTTATGGAAAGACCTGGGAGATAAATAACATCCCAGAGTCCGGTCTAGACCTGCTCTTTATGGAAAGACCTGGGAGATAAATAACATCCCAGAGTCCGGTCTAGACCTGCTCTTTATGGAAAGACCTGGGAGATAAATAACATCCCAGAGTCCGGTCTAGACCTGCTCTTTATGGAACCTGGGAGATAAATAACATCCCAGAGTCCGGTCTAGACCTGCTCTTTATGGAAAGACCTGGGAGATAAATAACATCCCAGAGTCTGGTCTAGACCTGCTCTTTATGGAAAGACCTGGGAGATAAATAACATCCCAGAGTCCGGTCTAGACCTGCTCTTTATGGAAAGACCTGGGAGATAAATAACATCCCAGAGTCCGGTCTAGACCTGCTCTTTATGGAAAGACCTGGGAGATAAATAACATCCCAGAGTCCGGTCTAGACCTGCCCTTTATGGAAAGACCTGGGAGATAAATAACATCCCAGAGTCCGGTCTAGACCTGCTCTTTATGGAAAGACCTGGGAGATAAATAACATCCCAGAGTCCGGTCTAGACCTGCTCTTTATGGAAAGACCTGGGAGATAAATAACATCCCAGAGTCCGTCCTAGACCTGCTCTTTATGGAAAGACCTGGGAGATAAATAACATCCCAGAGTCCGGTCTAGACCTGCTCTTTGGAAAGACCTGGGAGATAAATAACATCCCAGAGTCCGGTCTAGACCTGCTCTTTATGGAAAGACCTGGGAGATAAATAACATCCCAGAGTCCAGTCTAGACCTGCTCTTTATGGAAAGACCTGGGAGATAAATAACATCCCAGAGTCCGGTCTAGACCTGCTCTTTATGGAAAGACCTGGGAGATAAATAACATCCCAGAGTCCGTCTAGACCTGCTCTTTATGGAAAGACCTGGGAGATAAATAACATCCCAGAGTCCGGTCTAGACCTGCTCTTTATGGAAAGACCTGGGAGATAAATAACATCCCAGAGTCCGGTCTAGACCTGCTCTTTATGGAAAGACCTGGGAGATAAATAACATCCCAGAGTCCCGTCTAGACCTGCTCTTTATGGAAAGACCTGGGAGATAAATAAAATCCCAGAGTCCGGTCTAGACCTGCTCTTTATGCAAAGACCTGGGAGATAAATAAAATCCCAGAGTCCGGTCTAGACCTGCTCTTTATGCAAAGACCTGGGAGATAAATAACATCCCAGAGTCCGGTCTAGACCAGCTCTTTATGGAAAGACCTGGGAGATAAATAACAATGAGCGAAGTTGTTGCCATGACACTGGTATTTTAACTGTACAAAAAAACGGAAACCTCCTAAAATCACAAAATGCATGATGCAATTTACTGCACATTCATTAATTGAACGGCTCAGTTACATGTTTGGGGTTTGAGAATGTATAAATGAAACCTGCAATCCAACAAATGTGGCAAAAGCTTTTATGTGAAGATAAATTAAGAGAGGGAAGAAACATTCATACTTACTGCGCTCCAGTGTGACAATAATATTTATATAATAATAATGAACCACAGTGGTGGAAGTGATGGTTGTTGAATTGCACACAGTCATGAAATCACAAAAGCAGAATCTCAACATTTTTCTCCACAGAAGACAGCTGTAAACTGAGAATATAGGATCATAATCACATGAAGGCAATGTGCTAATAGTTTCAGATTGTTCAGAAAAACACTATGTGAGTTAGTTGAGATTGTCGTATGGTTTACAGCATTCAGAAAAACCAAAATCCAAGCTGCTGAACATGCCAAGGCACACACAAAGACACAAAGTCTGAGTTATTAGTACTGGCATACACATACAAAACAGTTACGAACCCATTTAACCGAGGGAATGATGAAAAATACAACATATGTTTAAGAAATCAGTTTTTAACATATGACTGCACTGAAAAAAACTTACAAAACGAAATAAAACATCATTCGGGACAAAACCCAAAATGATTAGGAACATCTTATATGTACAAAATGAATCATTAAAACAAAAGATATTTTCAAAAATTAAGATGGTTAAGATTTAAGATGGTTTAATCAGTTTTAGTTGAACTGCATTTTGATGACTATCAGGATATTTGTTTTTTTCAATTAAAAACTATAAGTATTTATCAAGTATTCATCATTTTATCAATTATATTAAATATTTTCTCCACCGTCAAGCCTTTGTTGTTGTGCAAAAAGCTTGAAAATGACAGACCCCCCCGTCTGAGTCATAATTTCACCCAAAAGAGGAAAAACCAAATTATGATGCTGGTCCTCAGATCTCTGCAGGGTAAATCCAGACAGCTAGCTAGACTATCTGTCCAATCTGAGGACTATGGTTACCTGGTCCTCAGATCTCTGCTGAGGACTATGGTTACCTGGTCCCCAGATCTCTGCAGGGTAAATCCAGACAGCTAGCTAGACTATCTGTCCAATCTGAGGACTGGTCCTCAGGGTTACCTGGTCCTCAGATCTCTGGTCCTCAGGGGGGTAAATCCAGACAGCTAGCTAGACTATCTGTCCAATCTGAGGACTATGGTTACCTGGTCCTCAGATCTCTGCAGGGTAAATCCAGACAGCTAGCTAGACTATCTGTCCAATCTGAGGACTATGGTTACCTGGTCCCCAGATCTCTGCAGGGTAAATCCAGACAGCTAGCTAGACTATCTGTCCAATCTGAGGACTATGGTTACCTGGTCCTCAGGTCTCTGCAGGGTAAATCCAGACAGCTAGCTAGACTATCTGTCCAATCTGAGGACTATGGTTGCCTGGTCCTCAGATCTCTGCAGGGTAAATCCAGACAGCTAGCTAGACTATCTGTCCAATCTGAGGACTATGCGACACTACGGGCTAGGAAATCCGCAGTAGTTTGAATGCGAGGCTTGAACGTAGCACAAGATATGTCTTTTTTAACCAAACCATAGTGATGTAGCCTTAGTGGTCACCCAGAAGGTCCCGTGAGTTAATTCTGTTAAATTAGCAACGACACACGCCCCACACCACAGTCCCAGCTCCCTGGTGCTGTTACAGATACTGTCCCATGCTTCTCTGATGCCCACCTCCAAACTCAGGCTGCATGCCGTTAGGCCGGTCCCGGCCCGGGACAGGGCCTCTGGCCCGGGGACCGTCCTGCTGCTGGATCAGGCTCTCCCTCAGCTCCTGAACCTCCTGGGTCAACTGCTCAACCAGCGGGAGACCGGAGGGCTCCACCATCTGCCTCTGGAAGTCCTGCAGAACACACACACGCACAGACACACACCCACGCACGCACAGACACACACCCACGCATGCACGCACAGACACACACCCACCACACACACAGACACACACCCACGCACCCACACATGCACACAGACACACACCATGCAGGGACGCACAGACACACACACACACACACACAGACACGCACACACACACACACACACATGCACGCACAGACACACACAGACACGCACACACACACACACACACACACACACATACACACACACACACACAATGTAATTTGAATGTGGGTAAATAAATTGTTCTTTTTTAAGCCTGGAGTCTGGATGAAACAGACTCTCTCTCTCTCTCTGTATGTCTCTGGCTCTCTCTCTCTCTTTCTCTTTCTCGCTCTGTATGTCTCTCTCTCTCCCTCTCCCTCTCTCCCTCTCTCTCTCCCTCTCTCTCTCTCTCTCTCTCTCACTGACCCGGATGATCTCGTCCTTCACGTGCAGCGTGGTGGTGAGGGCGTCCACCCTGGCGGCCTGACTCCTGCTCAGCTCCTGGCTCTCCGCCTCCCTCCTGAGAGCCAGACGCAGCTCATCCTGCGCGGCCTGTAGCTCCAGAGCCGCGTCCGGTCCAGGGTCGGACCCTGACCCGACGCCTGAGCTCAGCTGTCTACGGAGCTCCTGGAGCCTCCCCGTCTGCTCGCCCATCACCTCACTGAGCCGGCCCGCAGACTCCTGCAGGGGAGAGCCGTGTCATTTATCACCCATAAACAACTTAATATATTAGTTAGTTAGTTATTATAGCATTAAAGCAACACCAAAGCACTTTTCCTCTTCGGTCCCCCTACAGGTTGGAAGCAGAATTGTCCCATTATGTCTCATTGGAACTACAGATCCGCTACCCCATCTGGCGGACTTGCATAGCGCGGTTATAGCCGGTAGAGAGCCACAGTGAGAATACAGTAGCGCTGTTCCCCCTGTTATGAGATGATGAACCACTGAAACAATTTTGGAAATATCAGTTTAAGGAACAAAAGCAGCTTTGGTGTTGCTTTAATGTCTAAGCCCTCATGTTGTCCTCGGGTCATATTTGACCCGTTTTTTGTTTTTTCATCACAAAAAATGAAGAGCTGAAAATGTCAACATTAGACATATCAAATAACTTTGGAAAAAACATCAATAAAGCACCAAAAACATTGAAAAAGTGACAAAAATGTCAGAAAAAACGATAATGGTTGACGGGAAGATGGGATTTCTTTATTTTACATAAGTTCTTGTCTACCTGGATGTACTGGTCCCTGGAGCTGATGGTTCTGAGCAGATCCTGGACCTGCTGGTGGTGCTGCTGGGCCAGCTGGGTGCGGTCGGCCAGTACTTCCTGGAAGAGGCGGTCCTTGAGCTGGAGGCGGACCTTCAGCTCCTCCAGAACGTCGTTGGGAGCTGATTGGATCGGCGCCAGCAGGGAGCAGCGCAGGTCCTACAGACGAGAGAGGGTGAGGGGACATGAATCCTCAGGGAGGATATCTTCAGATACATCCACCCAAACCAGTGCTGATGAAACTATCTCATTAACCCGTATAGGGCTGCACAATATATTGTTTTTCTATCGTCATCGCAATATCAACTGGTGTTATACCACACCGAGAAGGTTGCAACATATCGAGCAAAACACAAAATATCAGTAGAAAAGTGCACTATAAAATGTAACTGTACTTCTTTTTTATAGTATTCTTTCATTTTTAAGACATCCCACATCACATCAGAACACTTTCATCCATCACACATTTCAAAAAGGCCAACAGCTCCTTCTTAAGAGTCACACTTGCACACATTAATTCTCATGTACTGTCCCAGTCTGCATCTGTCTAGCCCAGCTGACCAAAGTGTATAAATATCATAGTAGGAATATAAATGAAGAAATATAAGGAGTGTGGATATGCACGGTCTTTATTTTATGATACAGTATTTACATAATTAAGGAGTTGTACTGTGGTTAACAGTAATAATAATAATAATAATAATAATAATAATAATAATAATGGTAGCAGTTGAGTATTGCACACATTTTAAGCCAGTGTTATTGCACAAAACAGATAATATTGTCCAGTTTCAACCTCACTATGTGTGTGTGTGTCAGACACTTAGAGGGAGGAGTTATAAGGTTTGATGGCCACAGGCAGGAATGACTTCCTGTGGCGCTCTGTGGTGCATTTTGGGAGAATGAGTCTTTCGCTGAAAGTGCTCCTGTGTATGAGGAGCTGTCTTGAGCTTTATGAGCTTTCAGTCCTTATGAAACTGTATTGTTGTCTTTTTTTAATTCAATTCAAAGTTCACTTCCTGTGCGTACCTGGGCCTCCTGCGTGCGGGCGTGCAGCGCCGCCTGCAGCTGGCTGATGATGGCGTCTCTCTCCGTCAGGGCGGCGCTCTGTCTCCGTTCGCTCTCGTGATGCTGACGCTGGACGCTCCTCCAGGCGTCGCACACCTGCTCCAGCTCCAGAGCCTTCCCACGCAGCAGCACCTCCAGGCTCTGACAGAGACAGAGACACACACACACACACACACACACACACACACACACACACACACACACACACACACACACACACACACACACACACACACAATTGGTTTCATAATAAGATTTCAGACACACACAAATCTCACACACAGTTTTAGCCTCCTAAATAGCATGTCAGTATTGGGGGGAAATCACCAGACAATATCATCACGATACTTATGCCACGATACGATATTATTTCGATTTTAAACATATTGCAATATTCTGTGATATATTGCAATATATAACCTTTTTTCCAGCTTCTAATTTTTCCTAATTTCTAACGACGTCCCCCAAAAAGAAACTTTAACATCTGTTTTATCTAAAAAGAAACATTTCTGTTTGTTCATATCACTTCAATTGTATTGCTGCAAAATGGGATTGTCAAGCAGACAAACAACACATACAGTATATAATATATATAATATATAATAACAGATCCATACTTGGCGCCTGTGTATCGATACAGCATTGCCACTGAAAATATCGCGATACGATGCTGTATCCATTTTTTCCCCCCCAAGTCAGTATGTAATTTCGGACACAACCAAAGTGTGATTTGTGTATCTGTACTGTATATGTATATGTGTGTGTGTGTGTGTGTGTGTGTGTGCGTGAGTTCGTACGGTGATGGTCTCCTCGTTGTTGGCGAGGACGCAGCGCTGCCTCTCCAGGTCTCTCTCCCGCTCTCTGAGCAGCAGCTGCAGCCGGCGAGTCGCCTCCTCTTTCTCCTCCACGCTGCGGAACTTGTCGTCCACCGCTCGCTGAGGGGTCGGACGAGAAAGAATGTCAATGTGCTGTATTTATATATCTTTTCTAGTCTTAACGACTACTCAAAGCGCTTTTACATCATACAGGATACATTCACCATTCATACACTGTGGCCGAGGCTGCCGTACAAGGTGCCACCTGCTCATCAGATACACACTCACACACACTCACACTCGGTTCAGTGTCTTGCCCAAGGACACTTCGACATGGGACTGCAGGGCCAGGGATTGAACCACCAACCTTCCGATTGGCAGGCAACCGCTCTACCGCTGAGCCACAGATGCTTCGCGCCGACACATGACATCTACCGCCGGTTGCTGCGTTGCAGCTCTGAACCTCCTGCCGGCCGCTGCGTGGCGCAGCATTTTGTATTCGTCGGTGTTTTCATGACGCGTCATTGGTTCAAATACACATGAGGGCGGGTCTTGTTGGCCATTTAAAGCCATGTGACCACCAAAATGTACTGTGGTTTGCTGAAAATCATGTCACCGCCCTCGCTGTCCACGTCCTCCTCTGTCGGAGCCGTTGTCTCGTTCGTCTCTCAAAAACTCATAAACAAACGCACATGTATGTCTGGTTGACTGACGTGATTTTCAGCAAACCACAGTACATGTTGGTGGTCACATGGCTTTAAATGGCCAACAAGACCCGCCCTCATGTGTATTTGAACCAATGACGGTGCGTTCTCTGCTGCACGCGTCATGAAAAGACCGACGAATACAAAATGCTGCGCCACGCAGCGGCCGGCAGGAGGTTCAGAGTTGCACCGCAGCAACCGGCGGTAGATGTCATGTGTCGGCGAAGCATCCGGCACAGACGGGTTAAATGACCCGAGCCTGGGACCGTAATCGCAGATTTATTTCTAAAGCACATTTCAGCGAGACAATAACAACAAAAGTTACAGAAATTAAATACTTTAAGGAAGCATCAAAAAGAAAAGTCATCACTTAAAGTTTCTGGATTTTTATTCTCAATGAGACTTTGATTAAATAGGAAGAACAATCTTTCATCAATACAGGCTACAGGAAGCGAAGGCACTAATTAAATTAGACTACATAAATGAAAAGATGAATAAACCTAGGTATGAATGAAGACTTGCATTTTCCGTCGTTAGATTCAGATTTAGTTTGTTTTGTGCACTAAAAACTATTCATTGTTGTTTCATGTTTGGAGCTGAAAATACAAGACAGACACACAATAAAATATCATCTGCAAAAAAACACTACCTTACAAGACTCACAGTGTGTGTGTGTGTGTGTCTTGTTTAACTATATTTGTGGGGTCCAAAAACCGGGAGTTCAGTGTACTTGTGGGGTCCAGGCAGCTTTGTGGGGCCAAAATGCTGGACCCCATAACTTTAAAGGGCTGTTTGAGGGTTAAGACCTGGTTTTAGGATCAGGGTTAGAATTAGGTTATGGTTAGGTTATTAAGGTTAGGGTTTATTTTGGGTTATTTTTTTAGGGACATTTTCATTCTAACCCCAACCGTTGTGATGGGTCTTTTGGGTTGGGTCTGTCCGGCATTTTTCTCGCCACTGTGATGGTTTGGTTAGGCATTTGTAAAGTGTCTTGATGAATTGATACTATAAATAAAATTGAATTGAATTGAATTGAAATTTAGTTGTGATGGTTAAGGTTAGGGTAAGGGTTAAGGTTAGGCATTTAGTTGTGATGGTTATGGTTGCATTATGTCAATGATGGGTCCCCACAAAGATAGTGCCACAAACGTGTGTGTGTGTGTGTGTGTGTGTGTGTGTGTGTGTGTGTGTGTGTGTGTGTGTATGTGTGGTTCACCTCCAGAGCTCGGTCTCTCTCCTTGATTCGCTGGCGGAGTTTCTGAAGCAGAGAGTCTCTCTCCTCCTTCGGATCCTCGAGCAGCTGACAGTAGTCCTGATTCCAAACAAACAGTCAGTTCAGCGTAACATTTATTAGAAAGAGAGTTACTAGATATTCCCAATATGCCACATAAGCGGAAGTGAAACTATCAACAGAGCGCATGAACTGTGCTCATGTTTGGAAAGCTACTTTTTCTGGGAATTTGCCCCCAAAAGTGCAAATAGAAGTAATTTATACACATATATGTACTCTACATTGACACTTATACATGTCTAATTAGTCTACAAAAGTAACTTTGATGGGGGGGGCAGGTGGAGGAGCCAAATTCTCTGGGCGGGCAAAGCAGAGAAAGAGGAGGTAACCTTGCCCCTTATGACCTCATAAGGAGAAGATTCCAGATCGGCCCATCTGAGCTTTCATTTTCTCATTTCTAGCCACTGGGGGGCCATAGGCAGGCTGGGGGGGACTCATATTAATGTTAAAAAAACTCATAAAGTGAAATTAAAGTTCATGCCATGGGACCTTTAAAGTGATATTATGAAAGAAAAGTAGGAAGTCACACTTTAGCGTGGCCCCATTAAATTAACTGAATACATTACAAGATCATTAATATTCTTATTTAAAGAGATATTCTGCCAAAAAGTGTGGGAGCATGCACACTGTTACAGATTCAGCTGCAGAGGTTTTCTGTTTAGTATGAGCGTCACGCAAAGTCTTAGCAGAGTGCATCCTGGGATGTGACCTCTGTAGGAATCCTGTGAATGTGTGTGAGTGGGAGTGTTGGTGCAGATGTTGTTAACTGTGTTGGGGATTGAGTGTCTGACCTCCATCAGCTGGTCTTTGGTCTGCAGGGCCGCCCTCAGCTCTCTGACCAACTCCTCTCTCTCCGCGTCCTGCCTCTGGCGCTCTGCCTCGCCCCCCCTCAGCTGCTCCTCCCTCTCCTGCAGAGCCGATCGAGCCTTCTCCAGAGCCAGCTGCAGGTCCTGGACATCACACACACACACACACACACACACACACACACACACACACACACACACACACACACACACACACACACGTTAACGTAAAGTACAATGAGGGAACAAGAAACAAATGCATATGATCTCCATCCATCCATCCATCTTCATCCGCTTATCCGGTATCGGGTCTCTGGGGCAGCAGCTCCAGTATGGGACCCCAAACTTCCCTTTCCCGAGCCACATCAACCAGCTCCGACTGGGGGATCCCGAGGCGTTCCCAGGCCAGGTTGGAGATATAATCTCTCCACCTAGTCCTGGGTCTTCCCCGAGGCCTCCTCCCAGCTGGACATCCCTCCACCTAGTCCTGGGTCTTCCCCGAGGCCTCCTCCCAGCTGGACGTGCCTCCACCTAGTCCTGGGTCTTCCCCGAGGCCTCCTCCCAGCTGGACGTCCCTCCACCTAGTCCTGGGTCTTCCCCGAGGCCTCCTCCCAACTGGACGTGCCTGGACCACCTCCCTAGTCCTGGGCATCCTCACCAGAGGCCTCCTCCCAGCGTGAAGGACCCCTCTCCACCTAGTCCTGGGTCTCACCCGAGGCCTCCCAGCTGGATCCCCCCTCTCCTGACCCATTCCTGCATGTGGTCTCATTTAGTCCCAGCCTAACTGGTGTAACAACTAAAAGGACAGGGTGGAAGGTGTTAATCAAGGTCCGTCTGTAGACGGGCGCACATGCATGAAAACACGCCGAATCAGCCAAAAAATAAAGGAAAACGCCTGTGTGGGAGTACCAGAAAAGATTGGGGATTTACAGATAATAGAGTTTGGGATTTCATTACTCTGATCCTGTTTTATAATAATTAGTTATACTGTTTATCGATCCCCAGTGGGGAAATTACAACTTACACTCTGGTTTGTTAGTAATCACTACACACAGGCCTGAAATACACACACACACACACACACACACACACACACACACACACACACACACACACACACACACACACAGCACCACACACACAGGACTGACACACACACCCACATCTCTAACACAGACCCACACACACCCCACACACCCACCCCCCTCTCCACAGGAAACCCATTTCACACACATGTGGTCTCATTTAGTCCCAGCCTAACTGGTGTAACAACTAAAAGGACAGGGTGGAAGGTGTTAATCAAGCATAAATCAAAAACTAACTTATGGATTTAGAAATATTCTGTTCTTGTTTCTCCATTTAGAAATCTTTTGGATCATTAAAAAACTTTTTATATTTTTTGTCCTTTATGTAATGTAATGTAATGTAATGACTCTTTTTTCTTTTTTTATGACACAATTTCAATACTTTTAGTGATCATTATGTATGGTTTGTTGACTTAGATAACCTTCTAGCTTAGGTTGGTATATTTGAATTGAAGATACTCTAAAAAAATACTAAAGTATACATACAAGTATTACAGAGTTCAAAGGGTTGAACACAGACCTGTTAAAAGCAATTAGTAAAAAATAAAGGATGCAAGACATCTAACATGTATAAGTAATAATTGACTATTCTATGACTCTGTGTGTGCTCACCTGGTTGTGTCTCTCCGTGTCCCTCCGGTGCTGCAGCGCCCCCTGCAGGTCTTCCTCCAGCCGCTGCAGGGCTCGGCTCAGGTCCTCCTGCGTCCTGCTGGCCTGCTGCTGCGCCCGCTGACCCGCCTGCAGCTCCAGCTGAGCCTGGAAGAGAGAGACCTGCAGGGCCAGGACCTCACCCTGACCCCGAACACTGTCTGGACCCGACACCTGCAGGAAAAACACCCAGAGGGGGGGCGGGGAGGGGGTAGGGGTATACAAGAGCCCGGACACAGAGAAGCACAGGAAGGGACAGGATGTAAGAAGAAGAGACAAAAAAACTCTCTAAAATGTGGTAATAGAAGATCTTAGTCAACCAGTCACAAGTCAGGGTTCAACAGTAAGGGCTGCCCGATGCCCCGGGGCAATTAAAATGTAACAAACCCCCCCCCCCCCCAAAGGTCTGATCCTGGTTTGGGCGTCATCGCATCATAATCATGTGAATGTGCTGTTGGCCAATCAGGGTTTGAGGCAGGTTATTTTTACACTTTTGATTCAAATATTTAATCTGTTTAATTGTGATTAATCGCATTAACGTCATAGTTAACTCGCAATTAATCGCATATTTTTTATCTTTTATCTCGCCATCCACTGTTGTTGTTTTGTTTCTGGTCTAGCTAGAGCCGGTGGGTGTTGTAGTTTTTCTAACGTTTTGGATAAGTAGATTTTTTTTTTTTTTTTTTACTTGCCCGACCAGACAAGTGACAAAAAAAAGCCTTCAAGTTATTTTAGATTTCAGTGGCTTGAATCCACTTAATCTTGTAGATTATTAAAATTATTATTATTATTATTATTATTATTATTATTATTATTATTATTATTATTATTATAGCTTATTAAAATAAAGAATGGAACTAACCTGCAGCTGGCTGCGGTGGGCGAGCTCTTTGAGAGAACACAGCATCTTATTCTGCTCCTCAACCACCCGATACAGCTCTGCAGCCTGGAAACACACACACACACACACACACACACACACACACACACACACACACACAGACACACACAGACACACACAGACATACAGACACACACACACAGACAGACACACACATGCACACACACACACACACACACACACACACACACAGACACACACACACACACACACAGACATACAGACACACACACACACACACACACACACACAGAGACACACACACACACAGACAGACACAAACACACACACAGACAGACACAGACACACAACACACACACACACACACACACACACACACACACACACAGAGACATACAGACACACACACACAGACAGACAGACACACACACAAAGACACAGACACACACAGACAGACACACAAAGACACAGCACAGACACACACACACACAGACACACACAGACAGACAGACACACACACAAAGACACAGCACAGACACACACACACACACAGACACACACAGACACACACACACACACACACAGACACACACACACACACACAGACACACGCACACACATACAGACAGACACAAACACACACACACAGCACGCACACAGACACAAAGACACACACACACAGGGCATTCTTTGTGTATTTCACTTTTGACCCTCTGCTGTATTCAATCGTTTCTTCCTCTGTGTCTATCTATTCCTTCCTGCCTTTTCTCTTTTTCTCCTTTCATCAGTTTATTTCTTTTTCTTTTATTATGTTTTTCTCTTCGTACCTCGGCCTCCTTGGAGTTAGCAGAGTCAGTTATATCCTGGATGCTTCTCTCTTGTCGCTGGGCTTCCTCTTGGGCCGAACGCAACTCCAACTCCATCTCACCCAGACGCTCCTGCAGCTTCTACACACACACACACACACACACACACACACACACACACACACACACACACACACACACACACACACAAAATATCACACACACACACAACATTTTTTTGGTTTAAAAACACAAAATTCACACACACACACACACACACACACACACACCACACATTCCCCAGTATAAAATATCAGATTCCCCCTGCTTTGTTGTTTTCAGTAGGCAACCCCCTTTTTTTCCTCCTCTCATTCCCCCCTGGTTTAAAAACAAAAATTCTTTTCCCCCTGCTACGTTTCCCCTCTCATTCCCCCCTGCTCTGGTGTTTCCCCCTCATTCCCCCTGCTCTGGTGGTTTCCCCCTCTCATTCCCCCTGCTCTGGTGTTTCTCCCTCTCATTCCTCCGGCTCTCCCCTCATTCCCCTGCTCTGGTGTTTCCCCTCTCATTCCCCCTGCTCTGGTGTTACCCCCTCTCATTCCCCTGCTCTGGTGTTTCCCCCTCTCATTCCCCCTGCTCTGGCATTTCCCCTCCCCCTTTCATTCCCCCTGCTCTGGTGTTTCCCCTCTCATTCCCCCCTGCTCTGGTGTTTCATTCCCCCTGCTCTGGCGTTTCCCCTCTCATTCCCCGGCTCTGGCGTTTCCCCCTCTCATTCCCCCTGCTTTCCCCCTGCTCTGGTGTTTCTCCTCTCATTCCCCCCTGCTCTGGTGTTTCCCCCTCATTCCCCCTGCTCTGGTGTTTCTCCCTCTCATTCCTCCGGCTCTGGCGTTTCCCCCTCTCATTCCCCCTCATTCCCCTGCTCTGGTGTTTTCCCCCTCATTCCCCCTGCTCTGGTGTTTCCCCCTCTCATTCCCCCTGCTCATTCCCCATTCCTCCTGCTCTGGTGTTTCCCCCTCTCATCCCCCCTGCTCTGGCATTTCCCCATTCCCCCTGCTCTGGTGTTTCTCCCTCTCATTCCCCCTGCTCTGGTGTTTCCCCCTCTCATTCCCCCTGCTCTGGTGTTTCTCCCTCTCATTCCTCCGGCTCTGGCGTTTCCCCCTCTCATTCCTCCGGCTCTGGCGTTTCCCCCTCTCATTCCCCCTGCTCCTGTTACCCCCTCTCATTCCCCCTGCTCTGGTGTTTCTCCCTCTCATTCCCCCTGCTCTGGTGTTTCCCCTCTCATTCCCCCTGCTCTGGTGTTTCTGCCTCTCATTCCTCCGTCTTTTCCCCTCTCATTCCCCCTGCTCTGGTGTTTCTCCCTCTCATTCCTCCGGCTCTGGTGTTTCCCCTCTCATTCCCCCTGCTCTGGTGTTTCCCCTCTCATTCCCCCTGCTCTGGTGTTACCCCCTGCTCTGGTGTTTCCCCCTCTCATTCCCCCTGCTCTGGCATTTCCCCCTCTCATTCCCCTGCCTGGTGTTTCTCCCTGGCTCTGGTGTTTCCCCCTCTCATTCCCCCTGCTCTGGTGTTTCTCCCTCTCATTCCTCCGGCTCTGGCGTTTCCCCCTCTGATTCCCCCCGATTGTGTTGCCGTTACGGAGACCTTTGGCGTCTCGTTATCTGAGACTTAAAGCTACCAAAATGCACGGAGATCACCTTGGCCCCTTTAAACCAAAACGTAGCGATGTAAATGTAGCGATGGAGAGCCGGTCTAAACCGGTTTGTACCTGGTTCCTGGTCTCGCTCTCCCTGATCTTGGCCTGCAGCGAGCAGACCTGGTCCTGGGCCTTCTGCAGCTCGCCGACACATTGACCCTCAGCGCTCTCATACTGGCTGAGCTGACCCTGCTGCTCGGCAATCATCCTCTGAAACACACAGGAACAACATAAAAAGGTCAGCTAGCAATGAGCATACTGGATATCTCTGATCTATCTAGGGCTGGGACCCCAATTCAATACTTTTATTTTTAAATCTCTACAAAAACTCTACAGAGACGCAAAATCTCTACAGAGACGCAAAAACTACAAAAACTCTACAGAGACGCAAAAACTCTACAAAAACTCTACAGAGCAAAAACTCTACAGAGACGCAAAAACTCTACAAAAACTCTACAGAGACGCAAAAACTCTACAGAGACGCAAAAACTCTACAAAAACTCTACAGAGACGCAAAAACTCTACAGAGACGCAAAAACTCTACAGAGACGCAAAAACTCTACAGAGACGCAAAAAAACTCTAGAGACACTCTACAGAGCAAAAACTCTACAAAAACTCTACAGAGACGCAAAAACTCTACAGACCTTAAAAACTCTACAAAAACTCTACAGAGACGCAAAAACTCTACAGAGACGCAAAAAACTCTACAGAGACGCAAAAACTCTACAGAGACGCAAAAAACTCGGCAAAAAACTCTGCAAAAAAACTCCACAAAAAACTCTACAGAGGCTCAGAGGCAAAAACTCCGCAAAAAAAACTCTACAGAGACGCAAAAAACTCTACAGAGGCGCAAAAACTCAGAGACGCAAAAAACTCCACAAAAAACTCTACAGAGACGCAAAAAACTCTACAGAGACGCAAAGACTCTACAAAAACTCTACAGAGACGCAAAAACTCTACAAAAACTCTACAGAGACGCAAAAAACTCTACAGAGACGCAAAAAACTCTACAGAGACGCAAAAAACTCTCTACAGAGATGCAAAAACTCTACAGAGACGCAAAAACTCTACAAAAACTCTACAGAGACGCAAAAACTCTACAGAGACGCAAAAAACTCTACAGAGACGCAAAAACTCTACAAAAACTCTACAGAGGCAAAAAATTCTACAGAGACGCAAAAACTCTACAAAAAAACTCTACAGAGACGCAAAAAAACTCTACAGAGACTAAAAAACTCTACAGAGACGCAAAAAAACTCTACAGAGACGCAAAAAACTCTCTACAGAGACGCAAAAAAATTCTACAGAGACGCAAAAACTCTACAAAAACTCTACAGAGACGCAAAAAATTCTACAGAGACTTACAAAAACTCTACAGAGATGCAAAAACTCTACAGAGACGCAAAAAATTCTACAGAGACGCAAAAAACTCTACAAAAACTCTACAGAGACGCAAAAACTCTACAGAGACGCAAAAACTCTACAAAAACTCTACAGAGACACAAAAAATTCTACAGAGACGCAAAAACTCTACAAAAACTCTACAGAGACGCAAAAAATTCTACAGAGACGCAAAAAACTCTCTACAGAGACGCAAAAATTCTACAGAGACGCAAAAACTCTACAGAGACGCAAAAACTAACGTAACGTTATTTTAGGCTGAATCAAGCTGTCAGCTAGCGGTTAGCCGAATTAGCTGTTAGCTAACCTAGCGTCGGTAGCTTCCCGGTGGAGGCTAACAGCAGCCCGCTACTGTGGAACAGATCGTGCAGTGCCGTAAATCCTCGTACATCATGATTATCATCTGCACGTGCGCGAACATGTTGCACATGTGCAGAACGGATTGTGTACCGACACTCCCCAATATAATATGCCCCCCAAAAAAGGACGATTGTGAATGTGAATTCAACCAATCACCATGACTTTTGCTGCGACTCGCAATTTTGACCAATCACCGGAGTTTCCCGCGACTTCAACCAATCCCAGCAGCCTCCCGTGCCAGACTCTGTATCGGTATGGGACTCTGAGAGCCAATCACCAAGCGGGATTGAGAACGGGTTGACGTGCACACGTACGTCGTCATGTTAATTTCTTTGTTTCTGCTAAGACGAGACGTGTGTGACTCGAACATCTCACATTTACCAACAGAACGTCCAATAAGTCTTTATCAAACCAAATGAATGTCTCCCAGGTCATGTTAGGAAACTAACTACCAATGTAAAGATCAACAAGCCACTGACAGACATTTGATTCATTCAATAAATTAATATTTTTTGTCTTAAATCCACTAGTCCTTTTCCTATTATACCAACATTTGCAGCATCCTGAGCCTTTTTGCTTCCTAGGAAAACTCAGCCTCAGAGTAAGTTTCCTATTAATTTTTCAAGGACTATAATGAAAACTCTCTCTGTCTCCCGCACGCAACTTCATTTCAAACAAACAAAAGACATTGCAACTTTTATAGCTCCCGCTAAATCAGCCATTTTGGGCTGCAATAATCTCAAAAAAAGGCCGCGAAATCCTGGAGGGACTGTTGTTAAATGCTCTGGAGTCTTTATCAGTGTGCAAATAAAAAAAAGTAAATGTCCTGATCCATACCAGAATATGAAAATATGGATCCTTTAAGAATTCTCTTCCCTATTCAATTCATTAAGCAGACGTCTGGTAGAAAGCTCAGCAAGGTAAGAGCCATTTATTTCACCATAATCTAGTTTTTAAGGCTGAAGTCTGTGTGTACATGTCCTCATTTCTACAGTATATTGGTATAATGAACACTAATGGAGCCGTCTTTGCTCCTGGCCCACTGAACCACATCCACACTAATCATTAACATGACAATAGGAAGTTATGAATCACACCGAGCAGAGCCTTCACACGGACGGACTGACTGCTGCAGCGCTTGTAGACTGGCCCCATGGCAACTGAAGTGTTGCTAGGATACTGACGAGGGGGAGTATTCACGCTCCCCGAGAGAGCAATCAAGGCTGCGAGTGTGTTCGGCTTAGAGGAGACGAGTAAGAGCGAGAGATTTGGGAATTAGTTGCTTGATGATTTGAATTCTGCATCAGTTGGATTGGGTCTTTTCCAGGTTTTTCACGCGTTTTATTGGAAACCACCTTGGCATCTTTTTTTTAATATAAAAAGGATAATATCTAGGTTTTTAACCCTGTTTTAGCCTGATAATGAGACTGAGATGTCATTTGGTTTGTTGGAAGTGGTTTAGAGGTCTGGGACCAGGCTGATCTCAGCTAAGTGCAGAAGAAATGTGGAGAAAATGCATAAAAAACCCCTCAAATTTCACTTTAGATTAGCCGGTATTGCACAATGTACTCAACTCAATTAGTGCTGCAAAATTAACCGTTTCTTAGATCATCGCAATATCAACTGGTGCAAAACCACATCGCTACAGGCTGCGCCGTCGCCAAACACGATCACAGAGGTTTGGTGTTTGTTGATAGAAAATATCAACAGAAAACTGCTCTTTAAAATGTAACTGTCACTTTATTTGGGGATATTTTTTGGGCATTTTCAACCTGTACTTTTGACAGCTAAAGACATGAAAGGGGAAAGGGGGAATGACATTCAGCAAAGTATATACACACACACACACACATATATACATATATATATATATATATATATATATATATATATGTGTGTGTATATGGACGGCCCGCTCTACCAATTGAACTATCTGGCTGCCCGACTGTCACTTTTTTTTCGATTCAATGTTCAATTTGTTCAAGAAAAGAAAGTTGAAAAAGATTTCCTTTCATTTGTTTTAAATTCAACAAGCAGTTTGTTGTATTTTACCAGAATACTGAAAGCTGCAGAACTGTATATAAACCCATATGTTATCATATATATCATAACTCATTTTTTAAAGATTTTAAAAAACTCAATAGCGTCTTTCTGTCTTGTTTAAATGAAAGCTACAAAATCTACTCTGCAGGAAGGTCAGAGGTCATCCTAGTCGTCCTAGTCTACCTGCAAAGGTCAGAGGTCATCCTAGTCGTCCTAGTCTACCTGCAATTGGCAGAGGTCATCCTAGTCGTCCTAGTCTATCTGCAAAGGTCAGAGGTCATCCTAGTCGTCCTAGTCTACCTGCATAGGTCAGAGGCCATCCTAGTCGTCCTAGTCTACCTGCAAAGGTCAGAGGCCATCCTAGTCGTCTTAGTCTACCTGCAATGGTCAGAGGTCATCCTAGTCTACCTGCAAAGGTCAGAGGTCATCCATCCTAGTCTACCTGCAATGGTCAGAGGTCATCCTAGTCGTCCTAGTCTACCTGCAATGGTCAGAGGTCATCCTAGTCTACCTGCAAAGGTCAGAGGTCATCCTAGTCTACCTGCAATGGTCAGAGGTCATCCTAGTCTACCTGCAATGGTCAGAGGTCATCCTAGTCTACCTGCAAAGGTCAGAGGTCGTCCTAGTCTACCTGCTGAAAGCGGAACGGCCCACACTGAACATAATCATCCAGCCACTGCTCCTCCATCTCGGCCAGCTCCGCCTGCGGACACGGGGTCACCACCTCCGGGACAGGCTGGTGGTGGTACAGCTCACAGTCCACTGGCCCTCCACAGGGGGACCTCATGGGGGGGCCGGACAGGGACAGCAACAGGCCTTGCTCCAGCTTGGCTTTGACCAGAACCGGGAGCTTGCTGCCTCTCCGAGGCTTCACCGGCCGGTACTCCCAGCCCCTCAGGAGGCTCAGCGTCATCTCAAGCCCAGAGACGGAGCCCTCACTTGGGTCTTTGTCCCATGTAGTGTCCCTTCCCGCTGGAGCCTCATGCGGATCTTTCTCTGCTCCAGGTTCTTCCTTGTCTTTCTGGTTCACAGGAAGGCAGCTCACGTCCACGGCGGTGTGGAGAGATTCCACGGACGATGCCGGGCTGGGACTCGTCCGGTCACACGCCGTCTGATCAGTGGACACAAAGATGACCGCTGTTGCCTCAGAGTCTCCGGAGGCTGTGGCTGGTTCCTCGACCCCCGGAGTGGCTGCTGAGTAGCGGGTGGACGGGCCGCAGGATGTGCTCCTGCGCCCAACCCTGCGAGGAACCTTACACACAGCCTCGTAGTCCGAATCGGCAACACGGAGCCCCGCACAACCCCTGCACCGCCTCGGCTTCTGACCAGTAACAGAGTCCGCCGCTGGGCACTGGAGGTGGTGGTGCGTGAGGGGGTCCAGCGTGGCGTCCTCCTTATCAGCCCAGGATTCATACTCAGAGTAAGTCAGATCATCCTGGATCATAACTGAGTAGCGTCCATCCTGCAGGGCCGACAGATCCACCACAGGGGAGTCTTCGGACGCCACATCGGTCCCAACGACGGCCACGATGGCCCCGGGCGGAGCCCCGGTCCCGTCCTCGGCGTTGTTCTTCCAGTAAAGGCCTCCGATGCACTGCCTCAGCCGGTCCTTCTCCAGCAGCAGCTTGTGGAGGCGCTCCAGAGACAGCGCCTCCACGCGGGCGATGACCGTGTCGAAGCGGTACATGCGGTCCAGCATGAAGGCGCACTTGGAGCAGGCAAACTCCCCGCGGCCGTCCCGGGTCAGCTCGCGGCCCAGAGCGTGGGACAGCAGCACCTGCAGGTTGAGCTTGGCCGCCGGGTGGAAAATCCAGCGCCGCTGGTTGCCGCAGAGCTCGCGGGCGCAGATCCTGCACGCCTCCTTCATCTTCACCACGTCCAGCATCACAGCAGTGTGTAGCCGTGAACTCACCGATAATATAATATAATATAATATATTATATCAGAGCTTTAAAGGCAACTCAATCCCTTTTGTCGCATGTAAAAGCATGCACTTTTGCAGGTTTTTTTCAGCTTTTTCCAGGTATGCCAGAAGAGTTCTTGAGCCGAGATGCTTTGATGTATTTTTGTCCCTCTTCAGCCTCCGTCCTTCCTGTTCCAGTGTCAAGTATTAAACTTGTTATTATAATTATTTTTCAAGTTTAAATATTTATTTTTATTTCCAAAGATTGTGGGATGTGACTAAAAGCTCCGGCACAGCTCCTAAATGTAATTTCCCATTTTATTGGGATCAATATCTATCTATCTATCTATCTATCTATCTATCTATCTATCTATCTATCTATCTATCTATCTATCTATCTAAATAGACCTTCTGGTGAATGATTGGCTACTTTTTCCCAAGTTAAGACTGAACTTTCAATCTGAAACGTGTCTATCATTCATTGAAGCTTTAATCAAAATTAATCAAATTGTTGTTGTTTTTTTGCAGAAAGTGAGATTTTGTAATAAACTGATTCTCTGCATGAAGAAATTTAAATTTTAAATTAAACAGTTCTACAAAACTGTCTAGTTTTTATCTGATTCAACAAAAAACAATCTTCTCCCGTGTCAAGCTCAAGTCTTTTGAAATCATTTCATAAAGCTTTAAATTAAATAGATTTCTTTGCAGGAACTCACATTTCAGGAACTGATTATCTGCCTAAATAATTTACGTTATGCATAAAGACTGTTAGAGCATCCCCCCCCCCCCCCAACCCCCAAGTCTCGGGGGATCGCGTTGATTCAGTGAAGATGATTTCCAGGAAGAACGGAAGTGAGTGAATCACATTTTCACTTCCTCGGTGTTTTCTCTGCAGACATGTTAGTCAGACCGATCCGGGTTTCGATTCCTGTCTCTCCTGCAGATATAAAACCGATCCCCAGTTAATGTCACTGCAGCGGGTTTTTGTTGCCTTTTAAATCAATGACGTCTCTGCGTGACAGCATCCACCCCCCCCACCACCACCACCACACACACCACCACCCGCGTTACAAACTGACACGAACGCGGACAAAAATGAGAAAATAAAAGATATTTCCTGGTCCACGGTCACGGTCACGGTCACGGTCCGGATGGTGTGTGACGATCACCGGAGACTGTCCGAGTCCCAGATCCGGGTTCCCCTCACCGGCGGCGGCTTCAGCAGCTGAGGATGGAGGGGCAGGCTGGAGCTTTCATACCGAGGCAACCGAAGATCGTCTGTGTTGGAGAGGATGTCTCACTCCGCAGCACTGACGTGTCCCGTCTGCAGCATGGGCTTTTATTTATTCATTTTTTAAACAAAACCAATCAAGGATTTGCTTGACATTTTTTTTTGGAAGGGCCAGACGTTGTAACTAGGGAGTCTGTGCGTGCGTGGGTAAATGTTTGTGCGCGCATTTGTGTCAGCATGACGAAAAGGTGTGTCAGATGCTAGTTGGGGGACCAATCATACAGCCTCCGGCCGTGTGTGTGTGTGCGTGTGTGTGTGTGTGTGTCAGTAGCTCCGTCCGTAGCGAGTTGGGTTGGGAACCGGAGGGTCGCCGGTTCAAGTCCCCGTAATAACCAAAGTATGGTGGTAAGACTGGTGGTACTGCCAGGTGCTCTTGAGCAAGGCACCAAAAACCCCAACTGCTCGGGGTGCTTTTCCATGGGCAACGGATTGTGGGATTAATAAAGTATAGATTATTATTATATAGTTATTGTGTGAACAGACCATACACTTTTATCTTATCTCTGTTTTGGAAACAAAATAATAATTTTAGAACATTAAGATATGATGATGGGGGACAGGCTGGTTATTTACATCAGTCCTCTACATCAGTGTCAGAGTGAGACCTCCTGCAGCTGTCTGGACTCAACCATTTCACTGGAAACAGGGGGGGGTCCAGTCTCTTTCAACATTTGGGAGTGGACTCATTCGAGCCAAACATGAGATTACTTAATGTTATTCATGTTTGAAATACAGTCATTGTTTCCCTTAAGTAAAGGCCAATCCAACAGCTTTTTGAGTGTTTTTCACTTGATGATTAAAATATATAAAGCCTGTTTTACGGCTTTCCATCTCTAATGTCAACCAACAAAACTAGAAAATGTAATAAATGTTAATTTAGTCATTTCCAGTTCCTGATGGAGCTGCCAAATGTTTAATTAACGTGCCATTTGGGTCACAGGTTGTACCTTTTAAGATGAATAAAATAACAAATCTGGTCTAAAAATCAGTAAAAGCATAGTAAGTTATTCATTGGACATTTTTATTGTTCTGAGATCACTTGATTGAACCATGTTATTTCATTTTCTGCCTTTTTATATTTTCTCTTCGTAATTCTTTCAATTACATGTCTTTTTTTTAGTCTGTCCCATTGAGGACGTCCTTTCCTCTGAAGAGTTGCGTGAATTTGTCAGCTGTTGGGACAGAGTTAGCAACGGCTCTCAGCAGCACGGCTTCCAGGAAGGCTGCTCTTTGTATCCTCGATCATAGCTCCTCAGAGATCCCTCCTCCATCCTCCATCCTTGCTCCTCAGGGCAGGAATAAGAGCTTTTAGACGGCTTTCAGCAGCACGGCTTCCAGGAAGGCTGCTCTCTGTATCCTCGATCATATCTCCTCAGAGATCCCTCCTCCATCCTTGCTCCTCAGGGCAGGAATAAGAGCTTTAAGACGGCTTTCAGCAGCACGGCTTCCAGGAAGGCTGCTCTGTGTATCCTCGATCATAGTTCCTCAGAGATCCCTCCTCCATCCTTGCTCCTCAGGGCAGGAATAAGAGCTTTAAGACGGCTTTCAGCAGCACAGCTTCCAGGAAGGCTGCTCTGTGTATCCTCGATCATAGTTCCTCAGAGATCCCTCCTCCATCCTCCATCCTTGCTCCTCAGGGCAGGAATAAGAGCTTTTAGACGGCTTTCAGCAGCACGGCTTCCAGGAAGGCTGCTCTGTGTATCCTCGATCATAGTTCCTCAGAGATCCCTCCTCCATCCTTGCTCCTCAGGGCAGGAATAAGAGCTTTAAGGCGGCTTTCAGCAGCACAGCTTCCAGGAAGGCTGCTCTGTGTATCCTCGATCATAGCTCCTCAGAGATCCCTCCTCCATCCTCCATCCTTGCTCCTCAGGGCAGGAATAAGAGCTTTTAGACGGCTTTCAGCAGCACGGCTTCCAGGAAGGCTGCTCTCTGTATCCTCGATCATAGCTCCTCAGAGATCCCTCCTCCATCCTTGCTCCTCAGGGCAGGAATAAGAGCTTTAAGACGGCTTTCGCGAAGGTGGACCAGAACGACTTGCGGTCCAAGCGAGGAGATATCAAATAAGTGACTTGGGATCCACCCTTGGTGTTTGCACCGTCATTGCAGCCGGGGAAAATGACTGTAATGCCACTTTCTACCTGTGACATCCCAACCGTAAGGAAGTCCTGACGGCTTGTTTAAAGGCACCTTTTTGCTCATATTACACATTTCATTTCACTCAACTGATGCTGTTATCCAACAAACTCTCTCTGTGGATTGAATGTTTTGATATAGCACCCCAACCTGCTTCATGATGAAAAAAGACAAAGAAATCTCACTTTCAGGATGTTTTTCCCACGCACTCACATACATGAGTCTTCCTCGTCTTTTAGTATTGCAGCAGAGTTGAAACAACCGTTCTCACAGTTTATTTGTTTTCCTGTATGTAAAGAGTGTGTGTGTGTGTGTGTGTGTCCTGGCCCTGACTGTGTCTTTACATTTGTCACCCTGAAAGCCTCTTGAGACACGACATCAAAACACAGATCGACTGGAATGAGGCACGCAATCAAAAACCAATTAATCCTAATCAGAGATGAGTGCCAAACACCGCTGACGGAGCGCGCCCGCTGTTTATTTTCCTCAGAGTGGCAGAAATACCAAAGTTTGACAGCAGAGATTTAACGTCGGCGCGGACAGAAGAGGTCTCAAACGTCTCACTTGTCTATGTGCCGAGTAAACAACCTTCTGATTCCTTCTGAGCCCGCTGCAGCTGCCCCGTGAACCGAGCCTCTGTGTGAGGCAGCCAGCAGAAACGCAGCTGATTATAATTATAACTGGCGTCAGAGAGGAAACGGAGGCTGAACACTAGGGTTGAACTACTGGACATGAGAGCGGACTCTGCAGTGACCCGAGTCCTCTGATCGCTGCTGATGTGAGCGACCTGGGAGAGACACACCGTGGGACTCCATACTAGACAGAGCACAAGCAGGGCTGATGTGCAGGAAATGTCATTTAATTCAATATTAAACAAATAAATACATATATAAAAAAAAAACACACCTTTGAAATACATCCTGAAATAGATACATAAGGCAATAAATACTGTATATACACTTGTGCTCATAAGTTCACATACCCATGCTTAGTCCCCCTGTATTTTAACATAGGGGGTGTATACCCCCTGTATTTTAACATAGGGGGTGTATACTTATGCCCCTGTATTTTAACATAGGGGGTGTATACTTATGCCCCCTGTATTTTAACATAGGGGTGGTGTATACTTATGCCCCCTGTATTTTAACATAGGGGTGTATACTTATGCCCCCTGTATTTTAACATAGGGGGTGTATACTTATGCCCCTGTATTTTAACATAGGGGGTGTATACTTATGCCCCTGTATTTTAACATAGGGGGTGTATACTTATGCCCCCTGTATTTTAACATAGGGGGTGTATACTTATGCCCCTGTATTTTAACATAGGGGGTGTATACTTATGCCCCTGTATTTTAACATAGGGGGTGTATGCCCCCTGTATTTTAACATGCCCCCCCCCTGTATTTTAACATAGGGGGTGTATACTTATGCCCCCTGTATTTTAACATAGGGGGGTGTATAACTTATGCCCCTGTATTTTAACATAGGGGGTGTATACTTATGCCCCCTGTATTTTAACATAGGGGGTGTATACTTATGCCCCCTGTATTTTAACATAGGGGGTGTATACTTATGCCCCCTGTATTTTAACATAGGGGGGGTACTTATGCCCCCTGTATTTTAACATAGCCCCCCTGTATTTTAACATAGGGGGTGTATACTTATGCCCCTGTATTTTAACATAGAGGAACATTTATTTTTTACATAGTGATACATTATTCATTTTACAAAGAAAATTGGTGTCCTTTAAAGGCATTAAGATCAATTTTAAAAACATTTATTTTTTTATGATACATTATTCATTTACAAAGAAAATTTTCCTTAAAGGTTAATTAAGGCATGAGCATTTCCAAAACATGATTTTTTTTTATTCACTTTTTAAACTTATGAACATGTACATAAATTGATGAGTTATTATTAGGGATGTAACGAAGCATCATGAATAGGTTACACATTGGTTAGGCGGCCTAGGGCGTAATTTACTTTAGATTTTACTCATTGGACTTCATACGTCACTATGTCTTCTTAGTTTATTTATTTGAAGAGATTGTCTTCTATTTATTTAGTTTTTTAGATGTGGGATTTGTTTTGAAAATCTTGTTCATAATGATAATTACCTTTTGATGATAATTGGTTATTTTACAGATACAGTTACTTTTGCATCTGTTGTTTTGCACAGTATAAGATATATTTTTCTGGCATTTGTCTGCAGCTCATTCTATTAAATTTTTTTTAGGAGTTTATCTTTAGGTTTTCATGCAAAAAACTCAACTGCAAAACAGCCACAGCTGCAAGAGAGAACAAAGAGCAATATTTTATTGAAAATCAACAATTTTGTTGATGCTTTGTATCGTTTTTTAACTTTTTCTCACGTTTTTGTCCCTTTTTTGGACACTTTTGACGCTTTTTTTTTTTTAACATTTTCAACACCACGTAACACTAATTTATTAACTTTAGTTTTACAGATATTTTTGGAATTTCTGGTCAACAAACCTCATTTATAGGAAATTATCCCTAATGTTTGAGTTAGAAAAGCAGAAATTAGGAATTATTGAGACTAAAATTAAAGGAATGGATGTTGATGATAATCACAGACTGGAATATGTCAACTTTTACTCAATACTATTTCAAAAACACTTCCATTTGTTTTACAATGCTATAAAATTGAATAAGACGCCCCAAAATGAATGAAAGTAGAGATTTGTACTTGGCAAAGAGCGTTGGGTGGAATCAATCATGTTATTTTGGGGAATTAAAAAGAACATTGATATAGGACAACATGGGGACAACATGAGGACAACATGAGGACAACATGAGGACAACATGAGGACAACATGTGGACAACATGGGGACAACATGGGGACAACATGAGAACAAACATGAGGGCAACATGAAGACAACATGAGGGCAACATGAAGACAACATGAGGGCAACATGAAGACAACATGGGGCAACATGAAGACAACATTGAGGCAACATGAAGACAACATGAAGGGCAACATGAGGACAACATGAGGGCAACATGAGGACAACATGGGGACAACATGAGGGCAACATGAAGACAACATGAGGACAACATGAAGACAACATGAGGGCGACATGAGGACAACATGAAGACAACATGAGGGACAACATGAGGGGCAACATGAGGACAACATGAAGACAACACGAGGACAACATGAGGGCAACATGAGGGCAACAAGAGGGCAACATGAGGGCAACATGAGGGCAACATGAAAACAACATGAAGACAACACGAGGACAACATGAGGGCAACATGAAGACAACATGAGGGCAACATGAGGGCAACATGAGGGCAACATGAGGGCAACATGAGGACAACATGAGGACAACATGAAGACAACACGAGGACAACATGAGGGCAACAGGAGGGCAACAAGAGGGCAACATGAGGGCAACATGAGGGCAACATGAAGACAACATGAGGGTTAAGAGCAAAACAAGGCCTCAGTATACATGCAGTGCAGATCAGACACCGCTAGGTGGAGCTAACCCTCTGTGATCTGAGAGGAGGAATCACTGAGGAGCATCGCCTTGGCTTCATGAGGTCTACCAGCAGCAACACGAGATACAGGAGTCAGGAGAGAGGGGGCAGCTACCTAGATACACAGCCAGAAGGTGTGTGTGTGTACTGCACATTTACACACACCTCATGCATACATTCACACACATCTACACACATCTAGGCTACACACATCTCATACACACATTTACACACAATTTAAGCAAATGATTTTCCTACCTGCATGTGTGCGTGGACTGGCCTCTCGCCATGACTCTGTGGGGAAAGAAGATAACTCATTACACAGAAATAACATCTAAAATCTGCTTTTCTGACTCATGCCTACCATACACTATAGCACGGGTTCGCAAGCTCTTTACAACAACGTACACCCTTTTTTGAAGCATGTACTTCCTAACTTGCACAAATCACTTTTGGTAGAAAAAAACTATATTTAAAGAGGAACAATACAGCGATGTTATATTTACAAAACAACAGCCGTGTACCTGGAAAACATTTAAATGCTGATGAGAAAAGGCAAAAAAGACATGGAAAAAAAGAAGACAGAAACAAGGAAGAAAGGCAAGGATAGGTTGAAATATTAACAAAGAGTTTGAAAACAGAGACAACAACTTCAAAAAAGCAATAAATACTTAAAACAAAAAACTTAGACAGAAGGAACACAACAATATGGTGACAAAAGTGATTAAAAAAAATCCAAAAAACCAATAAAACACTGTGTGAACACTGTGTTTGAAGTCCCTTTTTCTTTGTTTAAGACATCAGAAGATGTGTGGACGGGCAGAGATACCTCAGCTTCTTCAGCTTCTCCTTCTTTACTCTTCAGAGGAGAGGAAAGATGGAGAACTTCAAGCTCTTCGACCCGGAGACAGAGCGAATGGTTCTGCTGTGTCAACTCCTCGATCACCCTGAGAGAGAGAGAGAGAGACAGACAGATAGAGAGAGACAGAGAGAGAAAGAGAGAGAGACAGAAAGAGAGAGAGAGTTACAGGACTACTAGCCAGTCAGAAGCAGAGTATGAGGGTCCTGACAGTACCTAGGTAAGGACTACTAGCCAGTCAGGAGCAGAGTATGAGGGCCCGGACAGTACCTAGGTAAGGACTACTAGCCAGTCAGAAGCAGAGTATGAGGGCCCTGACAGTATCTAGGTAAGGACTACTAGCCAGTCAGAAGCAGAGTATGAGGGCCCGGACAGTACCTAGGTAAGGACTACTAGCCAGTCAGAAGCAGAGTATGAGGGCCCTGACAGTACCTAGGTAAGGACTACTAGCCAGTCAGAAGCAGAGTATGAGGGCCCTGACAGTACCTAGGTAAGGACTACTAGCCAGTCAGAAGCTGAGTATGAGGGCCCTCCAAGAGCAGGTCTAGACCGGACTCTGGGATGTTATTTATCTCCCAGGTCTTTCCATAAAGAGCAGGTCTAGACCGGACTCTGGGATGTTATTTATCTCCCAGGTCTTTCCATAAAGAGCAGGTCTAGACCGGACTCTGGGATGTTATTTACAGAAACCCAACAGTTCCCACCAAGAGCAAGCACTAGGCCACAGAGGCAAGGAAACACTTCCTTTAAGAGGCAGAAAAGAGGCATCTGTCTTGGGGGTGAGAGAAAGAGAGAGAGAGACACAGACAGACAGACAGATAGACAGAGACATGTAGACATGGATAATTGCAGCAGAGGGTGTGGAGCAGGAACATGGAGGCAGCAGGTGACTCCAACCACAGATCCAGAGCCAGAACCACCTGCAGGAAGCGATAGAGGTTTAAAGTCACCTGTCTTTCTGGGCCAGAGCGTGCTGCGTGCCTCCGTCCTCGTCCTCCATCCTCTCCACCATCTGTCTCTCCAGAGCCAGGCAACGCTGAGCCTCGGAGTCGGCCAGCGAGGCCATCCGCTCAGCCTCCCCCCGCGCCAGCTCCGCCTCCTGAACGCCACACAGACACATAGGGAAAAAGATCAAATCCCATTTTTACCAAATCTCAACCCTTGTATGGTATTCGGGTCAAATTGACCCATTTCAAAGTTAATTTTTTTCTACCTGAAATCAGCGTCCTTTCCTTATTTCCTGTGATAAACATGTATTCCTGACTCAGAACATTATTCTGGATATGTCACTTATGTTGTTTCCATAGTGGATTTTTAACATGAATTATAACCTTATGACAAAAAACTAACCCCACTTCCATGTTTAATTGTGTTCTAGTAGAGACTGATGCATTCCCTAAACATAGATGTTATCTCAGCTGTTTGAAATGGAGATAAAGACAATATTTAACAGATTATGAAGTAAAATCTTATTTCAGAATTGTTTTTAAAACCCCAAATATGTCCCTGGGTCAGTTTGACCCGAGGGACAGGAGAGGGTCCCGAAGGTGAAGACAACACAAGGGTTAAGAACAGAGTGTCAGAGAGGGGCAACATGAAGACAACATGAAGGCAACATGAAGACAACATGAAGACAACATGAGGACAACATGAGGGCAACATGAGGACAACATGAGGACAACATGAAGACAACATGAGGACAACATGAAGACAACATTTGGACAACATTAAGACAACATGAGGACAACATGAGGACAACATGAGGACAACATGAAGACAACATGAGGGCAACATGAGGGCAACATGAGGACAACATGAAGACAACATGAAGACAACATGAGGACAACATGATGACAACATGGGGACAACATGAGGGCAACATGAAGACAACATAAAGACAACATGAAGACAACATGATGACAACATGAGGACAACATGGGGACAACATGAGGACAACATGAGGACAACATGGGGACAACATGAGGGCAACATGAAGACAACATAAAGACAACATGAAGACAACATGATGACAACATGAGGACAACATGGGGACAACATGAGGACAACATGAGGACAACATGGGGACAACATGGGGGCAACATGAAGACAACATAAAGACAACATGAAGACAACATGAGGACAACATGGGGACAACACGAGGGTTAAGTTGCAGGGTGTTTGCCCCTGCCGGCCACTGTAGTTTTGTCTCAGTTCTACTTCTAAGGGGTCCATACATCTACTCCTAGTGGAGGTGTTGAGTCTTCCTTCCTAGTTTTACAACACGTATCCTGTGAGTAAAGGTGTATGTGTGTGTGTGTGTGTGTGTGTGTGTGTGTGTGTGTGTGTGTGTGTACCTCTTGTAGCAGCTGGACTTTGGTTTGGAGGATTTCCTGCATGTGGACGATCTCCTCCTGCCGCTCCGCCAGGCGACGCTGCAGCTCAGCTTCATTCTGATTGGACAGGCTCTCTGCCGTCGACCTGTGCAGGTGTCGTTTCAGAAAAGACAAATGTGTAAGTGCTTTTAAAGTTGGTGTGAGCTACAGAGCCGCATTTAACTAGATTATTTGGTAAAACTTGATAATAATGGTGCATGAATCATCATGAGTTCATGCAAAAGCATGAATTCATTCATGTAGTAGGCTACTCTATGAACAATCAGTAGTGTAGAAGGACTAATAGCATCTCATGCATGACTTAATGCGGGAACAAAAATGTTAATTGATGCATCAGTTAGGTACTTGAATCATCATGATTTCTGATTTATTAATGATGAGGATAAAGTCTGTTGAAGTCAATACATCATACATGTATGCAATAAAAAAACAGCTGACTTTAGAGGCACAGTGGTTCATTTCATTGGCTTCTTTTTCTGCAGAGACGACAAAAATTGATTTATTCCGAACACAGTGTCATTACCAAGAGTCCCAAGAAGACTCGCAAGGTCCTCATGTACCCTGTCTCTGCACTCAGATCCAAACCTGATCCTTCTGGGTCCAGCTGTATGTCAGCGCAGGCAAGTAATCAGACGCAATATAAGTTTTATAGGGTGTTATTCTTAATTGGCCTTGTTTTTTAATGGCTTGAGTCACAGCAGAACACAGACCCTGTGCTTATAAAATGTCTCTAATAAATTGGGAAACCTCTGTATGGATGTGTCTGTCTGTCTGTCTGTCTGTCTGTCTGTCTGTCTGTCTGTCTGTCTGTCTGTCTGTGCCTGCGTGCATGCATGCATGCTTCTGTCTGTCTTTGAAATATCAAGTACCTTGAGGGATGGGTTAAATGCAGAGAATTTGAACTTCGCTACATGTATGCGTACTGTATGTGTACAGTACACATACAGTACACATGCTGTACAGTACACATGCATTAAAGGTACAATAAAGTACCTTTAATGCATGTAATGAACCAAATAAGGTGAGACATGGATGGGATTTTTACAATGAATGACGGAAAAACAGGCACAAAAAAAATCTATTAGATTGGTAGATCACCTTTAACCTGTTAAATGTTACCACATCTATTGTGTCCATATGTCCATATGTGTATTGTATACTTCTATCTATTTATTGTTTCTTGTAAAGTTGTGTTTTTGTTACCTGCAGAGGGACTTGTATTTTATATGTTCACTAACATGCTCTGTCCCTATCTACCAAATAAAGTAAAATAGTACCTTCTTTATGCAATTCATGTTTCATTTCAAGTGTTTATGACGTAAAGGTAAGCCTTTGTTTGTCTTGGGCAGTCCAGAGAACAAAACTGGCGAAGCATCGCACATAACCACACAATAAACATACCGTTAACGTGCATGAAACATAAGCATACACTACCTCATCCACTGCGTTCAACAAACATTATATTGCACTTAATTCTACCCAGATTGCACATTTCCCATTAAATCATGCTGTGATCAATGACTTATTTATTGCACAATGCCCAAATGTTTGTGTGTACTGTTGTAATCTGTCTATCTGTTACTGATGTTGTGTATTGTCCCAAATATTAAGGAGTGAGGCCCTGTGTCTCAATTACATTACCTGTAAAAATAAAGGGTATTATTATGAAGACAAATAGTATCGTCTTCCTGCAATTAATGTTTTATTTCAATTGCTTATGATGTCGCAGATGAGGGGGGCCAACCTCTGGCTTTAATGGTCTCGGACTTGTCTCGGACTTGCTAGTATATGGACTCGGACTTGTCTCAGTCTCGGCCACTGGTCTTGCCCAATATGGCTTTTGGTCTGGACCGAGTCCAGGTGTCTTTATTATGTTGATAATAATATTGGAGGGAAAGTGAAACCCAAAATGATTGTCTTGATACTGTCATGCATAAGACCTTTATTCTGTCCTGGACTCGGTCTTGACTCGGACTCAAACCTTTTTGGACTCTGTCTTGACTCGGATTCAAACCTTTTTGGACTCGGTCTTGTCTTGGACTCGACTTGTCCTGGTTGGACTCGACTTGACTCGGACTCAAACCTTTTTGGACTCGGTCTTGTTTTGGACTCGACTTGACTCGGACTCAAACTTTTTTGGACTTGGTCTTGGCTTGGACTCGAACCTCTTTGGACTCGATCTTGACTTGGACTCGACTAGTCCTGGTTCTTGGACTCAACTTGACTCAGACTCAAACCTTTTTGGACTCGGTCTTGCCTTGGACTCGACTAGTCCTGGTCTTGGACTTGACTTGGACTCGACTAGTCCTGGTCTTGGACTCGACTAAGATGGTCTTGACTACAGTCCTGGTCTCCTATAGGGGAAAGCAAACATGGATTCCAGAGGGAAACGTCTGAGTCTGTCACTGCTCCAGCACTCAGCGACAGCCAGAAGGTCTCACTCAACCTTTCCTCCCCACATCTATCAGCCAGGCTCCGTTCTGTTAATAGCTCTGACGATAAACTGTGGCCAGAGAGTTTATTTATGAACCAGCCTGGCACAGCGAGCCTCAGCTCTGACCTCGCTCTCAACTCCCCTCTCCACTCTGACATTCACCCTCCACAAAGACGCCAACCTCGGCTCCTTTTCCTTGTTTTGACAAAGCGCTAAATTGACAGATTGAGCTAATTGTTGCCTGCGCTGCATGACAACACTGTCTAACTGAAAATAACCAACCGGTTCTTCTCTTCCTCAAAACCTCACACGCATCATTTAATCCAAGTGCACTCATAAAGCAAGGAGTATTTTGTAAGAATAGAAGGTTTTATGCCGAGTGGCATAAAATCTCTAATACTTAAAGGTCCAATGTGTAGGAATATCTCCCATCTAGCGTCACATCAGATATCTCGATCAACTAGGCTCGTTGGAGATGAACTGCGCCTCGCCTGTAAAGTCGGACAGTTTCCAGCCGATTCCAGCCGCCTTTAGACTGGACAGGAAGTGACCAAAACACTGTGGTGCGATTCCGATTTCATAAAATATAAATCAGACCCAAGAGCCAGTTGAGGTGGTTCGGGCATCTGGTAAGGATGCCTCCTGGGCGCCTCCCTAGGGAGGTGTTCCAGGCACGTCCAGCTGGGAGGAGGCCTCGGGGAAGACCCAGGACTAGGTGGAGAGATTATATCTCCAACCTGGCCTGGGAACGCCTCGGGATCCCCCAGTCGGAGCTGGTTGATGTGGCTCAGGAAAGGGAAGTTTGGGGTCCCCTACTGGAGCTGCTGCCCCCGAGACCCGAATACCGGATAAGCGGATGAAGATGGATGGATGGATGGATAATCAGACCCACATATCAGCTGGTACACAGTCTCTAGTTGTTATAATTATGACAGAGTAGCTCTCAGAATGTTCTACATGCGATCTGTTGCTGATTTTAATTAACAACAGACTGGAGATGATCTGTGATCTGATCAGATTTAGTCTCTCTGACTTCTAAACGTCACTATCAGCCTCCCAACATGTGTTCTGTACAGAATAACCCTTTAAATCAGACAAATAGCAGTTAAAATCCCTCTGATTCAAAAATAATAAAAACTTCATCATGTTGAGTTGATTGTGAACCAATCAGCTGTTAGATCAGCTGAGAGGCCGGCGTTTCCCAGCATGCTCTGCTGGGTCCACCTGGGTCTTGCAGTTGGTGAAAACCAACCGCGCCGCCTGGTCTCAGACCTGCGCCCCCTGGTCTCAGACCTCCGCCCCCTGCGGCCGCCGTGCTCTCGTGAGATTATCGTTGCCCACGTTTGCATGACGTCAGAGCACATCGGGATCAAGTCGGACACAAATCTACCCAGCATGCAACGGGCGGCGATCGCCGGTGAACGATTCTGCGCCGACCCGGCTCATCTCCAACGAGCCTACTCTCTCACACCACGCAGTTCAAAGTACGTACTACAGCTACGGTAGCCTTCACGCTTCAAAAAGCCGCTCTCTTGCTCTTTTCAATATTAATTTTCTGTTTCTGGGCGAGGAAGAAGACTCCTATTCCTGGAATTTGGATTTTGAATGTGGTCCACCATGAGTCCTTCTTCTAACTTGTCGGGGCCGGGAAGCGACGATACCCATTAGCAGTATTAGCAGCATTAGCATAGGGTGACCAGATGTCCCTGATTTTGGTGACCTGTCCCCAGGTGGACCTGTCCCCAGAAATGTCCCCGGTTTTCACTGCGACTTACAGACCCGATACTGGAATGAAAGAATGAAAACTCTGACCAAACGGAGATGATCGAGCAGCGCTGCTCAGAGCTCAGAGATGTTTTAGAAAGCCGTATTTTACCATGCTAAAATCACTGATTATTTACATGGAGTCTGGTGGAGATATGCTGCTCTATACACGCTAAAATCACTGATTATTTACATGGAGTCTGGTGGAGATATGCTGCTCTATACATGCTAAAATCACTGATTATTTACATGGAGTCTGGTGGAGATATGCTGCTCTATACATGCTAAAATCACTGATTATTTACATGGAGTCTGGTGGAGATATGCTGCTCTATACACGCTAAAATCACTGATTATTTACATGGAGTCTGGTGGAGATATGCTGCTCTATACATGCTAAAATCACTGATTATTTACATGGAGTCAGGTGGAGATATGCTGCTCTATACATGCTAAAATCACTGATTATTTACATGGAGTCTGGTGGGATTTAGACATGAAAATCACTAATTATTTACATGGAGTCTGGTGGACTTTTATGTTTTAAAAAATTATCTTAATCTTTAACAGAAAGGTCAGCCTCCTTAGAAATCCTTTCCATAATGTTATCAGACACTTAGAATATTAATCTGAGTCTGTCAGCAGCAAAACGAGCACTTTATGAACGTAAATACAAGCTGGACAATTATCCCATTAACTTCCATTGTAGCTTGTTTCTCTGCTGCCGACTGCAGCGATCTCGTTTCATACTGCATCAATGTCAAAGGAAATCTTTCCTCAATAGTTTATATTGTATCTGATACTCAATTAGCTGCAGAAACAAGCCAATAAAGCAAAAGCTGTCAGATAAATGTAGTTCAGTACATTACAACATTCCCCTCTGAGGTGTATGGAGTACAGTATGCGGTGGCAGCAGGGGTGATTCTAGGATCAGGGGGGCTCAGCCCCTAATGATAACACCTCTAGGTCTAGTGTAATGTAATAAAAGCATGACGTGTTTTGGAAGTATTTACGCTTCTGAGCTGAAAATGTCCCCGGACTTTGTCTGAGAAATCTGGTCACCTTACATTAGCAGCACCTGTGAGTTTATCATGTGTAGGAAATAAGGCAGACTCGGACCGACCCAGGGAGGTTATCTACTGCCGCTGAGTGATTTGACATGGACTCATGGTTGCTGTGTGACACATGATGGTTATGCATGCTGGAAGAAGTGAAATACTCACAGAGCTTTGTCCAGGAGCTGCTCTTTCTCCTCGAGTTCCTTTTTCAGACTCTCCACTTCAACCTTCAGCTCGATGTTCTGGTAAAGAGATTTATTGAACAAAACAATCAAAATTTTTGCAAATAGGAAGAGCAAAGAACAAATCAGAAATGTTTTTGTCCATACAGTAAAAATGGACCTACTTAACGAAGTTGGTTCACTGCTAGCTTAGCCACAAGTTAGCATCAAACACAACAAAGGCTGTCAGTTGGATGGTGTTTTGAGCTAACATCAAACAACCATAGATAGCTACAACGTTTCTGAAATGATTCCCATCTTCTGTTATTGTTTGTAATGAGAAAACTGTATTATTTCAAGGATTTCACAAATTTCAAGATGACATGACAAACAGTCGTTATGCTTTCTCCTGAAAAAATATTGTGTAAGTTGTAACATCTTTTTGTTGAACTGGATTTTATTGGTATCGAAAAAAGTATTTTTCAGGAACAGGCATTGAAGTCACAATCGGTGTCTTCGGGATCAGAGATATTTGAGCGATACCCAGCCCTACCAAGCCCACAGAAAAAGACTTCTTTCTGATTGGCTGGTTAATGTTCATGCTTCTGGTCCCACTGGCTACAAACATGCATTACACATGAATGATAATTAAACCACAGCAGCCTGCTGTTAGCAGAATAATAATGCTAATAATGCTCTTTTCTCATGTTATGCAACACCAAAACCAACATATCTCCGATGTTATCTGGATATGTGATGATGTGAGATGTGTTATGTATTTTGTGGGGTGTCAGTAGCTCAGTCTGTAGGGAGTTGGGAACTGGAGGGAACTGCCAAATTGCTCTTGAGCAAGGCACTGAACCACTTCATGGCGCCTGTCCTGCAGCCATATCCCCCCCTCACTCTTTCATCTCTCAATTTGTGCATGCATAGGACCTGAGCATGTGTGTGTATTTCAGGCCAGTGTGTAGTGTACCCAAGGAGTGTAAATTGTAATTTCCCCATTGGGGATCAATAAAGATATACTCAATAAATAAATACGCAAAGAAAATAAATTATAAAAATCATATCATTCATCACATTTCTTTCAACGATGAAGTTGTGCTCGGTGCTGCAGAGAGACACAACATGAGCTTCCCAGGTGTTGACATGTATTTCAGGGAGCTCTGCACGACTATAAATAGCGGGAAGGGATATGAGCAGCTGCTGTATCCATCTCGACAGAAGCACCCCATCCCCCAGCAGTGTAATGTTAAGAACCCCCACCCCCACCCCTTCACCCAGCAACACCTCCACTTTTAACTTTTTGGCTCTGAACGCAGCAACAAACCGGACTGAACTGGCCGTCAGCGCGCTCACGTGCAGGTATATCAGCCAGCGGGGGTGCAGGGATTCATTTTTCTGGATTTACAGCTCAGTGCTCCGGCAGTGAACTTCATGTCTTTAATTAGTTCAAGGTTCGACTACTGTACTGCTCTCTACGTCGGTCTGAATCAGACGTCCATCTCACGCCTCCAACTTGTGCAAAATGCTGCTGCTCGCTTTTTAACAAACACATCTAGACGTGCACACATCACTCCCGTTCTCTACACCCTGCATAGAACAGATTTTAAGGCAGGCAAGGCAAGGCAGCTTTATTTGTAGAGCACATTTCAGCAACAGGGCAATTCAAAGTGCTTTACACAAAATCAGCTAAAAAAAAAAAAAAAAACAGATAAAACACAAGTATAAACAGTTAAAAATAAAAACATTAAGACAGATAAAACCCTTACCCACTAACCCTAACCCCCTAACCCTAACCCCCTAACCCTAACCCTTTGGCCCTGCTTTAAACATTTGGCCGTCTTTTAAACAGCTTTTTAGAACCAAGCCAGGTTTTTTAAGGAGGTTTTAAGTGTTTTATTCACACCGGTGGTCCCCTTGTGCCCGTGCCCCTTGCAGCGCCCATCCAGGGCGCTACGTTTCTACCCTACCCTAACCCTAACCCCCTAACCCACTTGAGACTACCTTCACACTAATTAGTCAGTGCTAGTGCTGCCTTTCGTGATCACCCACAGTGTCTCTACCGTTCACGACTCTATTTTTAGAGACGTTACCTTTCGTCTCCTTGGGCTCTTCTTCCCACTAATTAAGCCAATCTAGTGCTGCCTTTCGTGTCTACTTAACAACCGTCTTTGCGTGATTTTTTCAGATCTTTCGACACTACACATTCACACTTTTTCTTTAAAGTGTCACCCTTCAAGTCTCTATTTCTCTGTATTACACAACCTTTTATAATTATTCCTTGTCCTCAACAAAATTCATCAAAAGATATTAAACATTAAAGAAATTAACATCATCATTTAAGGAAAGGCCATATCAAAAAGAAAGATTTTATTGTTTGTTTTTAAGGCTTTAAATGGTCTCGCCCCAGAGGATTTGTCTGAAATTTTAACTTTGCGGGAGCACAACCGGTCATTGCGGTCTTCAAATCAGCTGGTTTTAGAAGTCCTGAGGTCCAGGTATAAACGGTGGGGGGGGGCAGGCTTTTGCAGTTGCTGCCCCGAGACTCTGGAACAAGTTCCCCATCCCTGATATTCACACTGTTACAGATGTCGATCTTCAGTCTGGCTTTTAATATGTAGGCTAGCAGTGGTGTGACAACTTCATTCTTTGGTTTCTATGTTCATTCTTTCTATTGTATGTTGTGATTTTACTCATTCTGTTAAGCACTTTGGATACCTGCTGGTTGCTGTAAAGTGCTATATAAACACATTTTGACTGATTGATTGATGTCCATGTGCAGCAGGTCCGATTACTGACTGACACACAACACAAGTGTTACTGCACGGATGACACTGAACCAGTGGAGTGCGTGCACACTGCACAGGGTTGACCCTTGTGTTGTCCTCGGGTCAAATTTGACCCATTTTGAGAAAAAAAAAATCTTTATCAGAAAAGTCTTTCAACCAAAATTTCAGAAGAAGAACGCGGATTTTTCCAAACGATCAAATGATCAGCCCACTGCTTTCTTTAAATTTGGATGTTTTGTTCAATTTTATAGCATTCAAAAAACTTTGTTATGAAAGACCATTGAAAACAAGTGACTAAAATGTTCAAAAAAGCTGCAAAAAACACCACAAAAACATCAAAACGCACATAAAAAAATGACAAAAACATCACGGGGAAAAGCAACAAAGGTTTTTAAAAAGACGACCAAAAGGTTTCAATTCTGATCCAGAAAAACTAAAAGTTGCACGGTCGACAGGAAGTCAACACGAGGGTTAACAGGGTTAAATTTTGTGTTTTAAGACTTTGTTGCTGAGAGCTGCAGAATGCAGATAGATCAGCTGTCAATCAAACATTATGGGATGTCCTTCGACGTCTTCTCATTTAGTTGTTGTGTAAACGTTTGCTTCCTGTGTCTGTTTAGCCATGGAGGAGCATGATGAAGTTATTTTCAGCGTACACGCATGCATGCATGCATGCAATCAGCATCAGGCTAACGCAATGTGGGTCATTGGGTCTGTAGAGCGACTGAAAACAAGTCAGACAGTTACTCCGGGGGCAGATAACACAACCTCTTACCCCCTTACTCTACTGCTCCTATTCATTCATTATTACTGTTATGTACTCACAAGGTACTAAGGGGAAGCAGCGTTCAGTTTCTATGCTCCTCATATCTGGAACAAACTCCCAGAAACCTGCAGATCTGCTGCTACTCTCGGTTCTTTAAAATAAAGACTGAAGACCTTTCTTTTCTGTCTGTTCTATCTGTCTCTCTTTCTCTCTCAGACACACACACACACACACACACACATACGGACTAACTGACCAACTGACTGACTCCTAACAGCTGTTTCATAGAAGACAGACTGGGAGAGGATGAGGAGGAGAGGAAGGAAGGAGAAGAAGTGTGAGTCTGGTTTCTTCAGCACTAGCTACGTCACAGCTGTTTCTGGGAAACAGAAACGTCTGAAATCAATTTTAAAGAGTTAAATATCTGAAGAGTTACGACCCTTTTATTATTTTTTATTAAGTGTTATTGCTATTCAGATGTGCACCAAGTAGGAGGCACACTAGTAATAGTAATTTTCTAGTTTGTTATACTGCACTGTAACTTTTATTCTTGTTTTAACTGATTCTGTGTAAAGCACTTTGAATTGCGCTGTTCCTGAAATGTGCGCTACAAATAAAGCTGCCTTGCATATTCATATTTCTACTCTGATATCTATATATTCTTGCAACTGTAACACAGAATTTCCCTTCAGGGATCAATAAAGAGTTTCTGGTTCTGATTGGGACTCCTCTCAGCAGACACTGCACTGCCTGTTGGTGCCCTTCATCTGTCCAAAAACACTAACACAGCGCATTTCAAGCTCTTTCTTTCATGTTAATAATAATAATAATACATTTTATTTAAAACTAGATGTTATGAAACCGGCCTCCCTGTGTAGCCAATAAGAAGACGAGTTGATTGATACCAAACTTCTCATGGCGTTTCACCATTTCATCAATTTATAATTACTTATTTCTATAAATGTATGCATGTAGTTATTTTAGGTATATGTGTGAGTGATGTGGATGTGTTTTTTTATTTGATAAGTTTTGTATTTTGCACTTTTTTGGGTTTTTTTTCTGAAAAGAAATAAGAAAAACGCACAGACCTATCTGTAGAAATAAATTCATATAAAATGTAAACTAAATTAACTAGATTAATGTAGTGGAGTAAAAAGAACAATATTTCTCTCAGACATTTAGCAGAGTAGAAGTAGAAAGTGGCCTGAAAAGAAAAGATAAGTAATGTAAAAGGAGCTCCAATGTGTACTCAGTAGGTAACTACACCAATGCATCAGGCGCATGCAGGGCTGTAGTACTCGAGTCCGGTCTTGGACTTGTATTTGGACTCGGACTCGGCCGCTGGTCTTGCCCAATATGGCTTCTGGTCTGGACCGAGTCCAGGTGTCTTTATTATGGTGATAATAATATTGGAGGGAAAGGGAAACCCAAAATGATTGTCTTGATACTGTCATGCATAAGACCTTTATTCTGTCCTGGACTCGGTCTTGACTCGGACTCAAACCTTTTTGGACTCGGTCTTGACTCAGACACAAATATTTTTGGACTCGACTTGACTCGGACTCAACTAGTCCTGGTCTTGGACTTGCCTTGGACTCGACTAAGGTGGTCTTGACTACAGCCCTGGGCGCATGCACACACACACACACACACACACATTGGTGTTAATCATCATCAGTTCATTCCCAGATTCAAGTTCCCACTCACCCTCTTGTGCACGTCATCGCCGCTCTCCTCAAACTTCTGCTGGATCTTCTCCTCCAGGAAGTAGATCCGGAGCTTCAGGCTGAAGTTCTCCTTCTTCAGGTCGTTCAGGTGCTGCGAGATGGTGCGGCAACCGAGGAAACCAGAGTTAGTCATGGTGACAGTCAGCTCCTTTGTAGGGGGCATCGCAGCCCCCCATTTAGGAGTGCATATTATGTGAAAAGACAGGACTGCAGATCAAACTGATACAGGACTCAGATCTCCCTGCGGTCACACGTCAACCCGCAGGCACGAGAACAAGGTCGGGGACCAAGCATAGACTAGAAGGGAGCCCCTCTCAGTCTGGATCTGTTACAGGAGGCCCGGGGATAGCACACAGGCACGCAGCAGGGGATTATGGGAGGCGGGGGGGGCGTGGGGTGGGGGGTGTTTCCTTTTTTACCACGACAAAGTCATGCCAAGAATGTGAACCTGGAGAGTGTGTGTGTGTGAGGGTGTGTATATGTGTGTGTGTGTGTGTGTGTTTTTTGTGTGTGTGCATGTGCGTGTGTGAGTGTGTGTATATGTGTGTGTGTGTGTGTGTGTGTGCATGTGTGTGTGTATGTGTGTGTGAGTGTGTGTATATGTGTGTGTCTTTGTGTGTGTGTGTGTGTGTGTGTGTGTGTGTGTGTGCGTGCGTGCGTGCGTGAGTAAGTGTATGTGTGTGTTTTTGTGTGTGTGTGTGTGCATGTATGTGAGTGAGTGTATGTGTGTGTGTGTTTTTTTTTGTGTGTGTGTGTGTGCATGTATGTGAGTGAGTGTATGTGAGTGAGTGTATGTGTGTGTTTTTGTGTGTGTGTGTGCGTGTGTGTGTGTGTGTGTATGTGTGTTGATAACAGGAAGATGTGCTGAGCTGCTGTAGAAGCCTCTTAACATACAGACCTGTGAACATTATAGAGATTTGATCAGTGTGTGGTGTTTTTTCCTCAATTTGACCTTTAAGTAATTAATGTATACTTTATTAATGTATACTTTATTAATGTATACTTTATTAATGTATACTTTATTAATGTATACTTTATTAATCCCATAAGGGGAAATTACAACATTAACCCTTGTGTTGTCTTCCCGTCAACCATGAAAAAAAGTTATCGCTTTTTCTGACATTTTTGTCACTTTTTCAATGTTTTTTTTTGATGTTTTTTTCCAAAGTTATGATATTTCTAAAGTTGACATTGTCAGCTTTTTTTCAAAGGCCCATTTTGTGTGATGAAAAAACTAAAAATGGGTCAAATTTGACCCGAGGACAACATGAGGGTTGAGATGGTCGACTTGAGCTCAAAAGAGACTTTCCTCATCCCAGGAATGACAGCGTTGGTCATTTATTCACTCACTGCTGTTACATTAGTCTAAAACACAGCCTGGACCCAAAGTAGAGGGAGATGATGTGGGGGGTGAATGCTGGGAAGCTGCACAGCTGTAGATATGACTATAAATATGACTATTGATATGACTATAGATATGACTGTAGATATGACTATAGATATGACTGTAGATATGACTGTAGATATGACTGTAGATATGACTGTAGATATGACTGTAGATATGACTATAGATATGACTATAGATATGACTGTAGATATGACTATAGATATGACTGTAGATATGACTGTAGATATGACTATAGATATGACTGTAGATATGACTGTAGATATGACTGTAGATATGACTGTAGATAGAGATATGACTGTAGATATACTGACTATAGATATGACTGTAGATATGACTGTAGATATGACTGTAGATATGACTATAGATATGACTGTAGATATGACTGTAGATATGACTGTAGATATGACTATAGATATGACTATAGATATGACTGTAGATATGACTATAGATATGACTGTAGATATGACTATAGATATGACTGTAGATATGACTATAGATATGACTGTAGATATGACTGTAGATATGACTGTAGATATGACTGTAGATATAGATATGACTATAGATATGACTGTAGATATGACTATAGATATGACTATAGATATGACTATAGATATGACTGTAGATATGACTATAGATATGACTGTAGATATGACTGTAGATATGACTATATGACTATGACTATAGATATGACTGTAGATATGACTGTAGATATGACTATAGATATGACTGTAGATATGACTGTAGATATGACTGTATATGACTGTAGATATGACTGTAGATATGACTGTAGATATGACTATAGATATGACTATAGATATGACTGTAGATATGACTATATGACTATATGACTGTAGATATGACTGTAGATATGACTGTAGATATGACTATAGATATGACTATAGATATGACTATAGATAGATATGACTGTAGATATGACTATAGATATGACTGTAGATAGATATGACTGTAGATATGACTATAGATATGACTATAGATATGACTATAGATATGACTATAGATATGACTGTAGATATGACTATAGATATGACTGTAGATATGACTGTAGATATGACTATAGATATGACTATAGATATGACTAGATATGATATGACTGTAGATATGACTATAGATATGACTATAGATATGACTGTAGATATGACTGTAGATATGACTATAGATATGACTGTAGATATGACTGTAGATATGACTGTAGATATGACTATAGATATGACTGTAGATATGACTGTAGATATGACTGTAGATATGACTGTAGATATGACTGTAGATATGACTATAGATATGACTGTAGATATGACTGTAGATATGACTGTAGATATGACTATAGATATGACTATAGATATGACTGTAGATATGACTATAGATATGACTGTAGATATGACTGTAGATATGACTGTAGATATGACTGTAGATATGACTTTAGATATATGACTATAGATATGACTATAGATATGACTGTAGATATGACTAGATATGACTATGAGAGATATGACTAGATATGACTATAGATATGACTGTAGATATGACTGTAGATAGATATGACTGTAGATATGACTATAGATATGACTATAGATATGACTGTAGATATGACTGTAGATATGACTGTAGATATGACTGTAGATATGACTATAGATATGACTATAGATATGACTTTAGATATGACTGTAGATATGACTATAGATATGACTGTAGATATGACTATAGATATGACTGTAGATATGACTATAGATATGACTGTAGATATGACTGTAGATATGACTATAGATATGACTATAGATATGACTGTAGATATGACTATAGATATGACTATAGATATGACTGTAGATATGACTATAGATATGACTGTAGATATGACTGTAGATATGACTATAGATATGACTATAGATATGACTGTAGATATGACTATAGATATGACTGTAGATATGACTGTAGATATGACTGTAGATATGACTGTAGATATGACTATAGATATGACTGTAGATATGACTATGACTGATATGACTGTAGATATGACTATAGATATGACTGTAGATATGACTGTAGATATGACTGTAGATATGACTATAGATATGACTGTAGATATGACTGTAGATATGACTATAGATATGACTATAGATATGACTGTAGATATGACTATAGATATGACTATAGATATGACTGTAGATATGACTGTAGATATGACTATAGATATGACTGTAGATATGACTGTAGATATGACTGTAGATATGACTATAGATATGACTATAGATATGACTGTAGATATGACTGTAGATATGACTGTAGATATGACTATAGATATGACTATAGATATGACTGTAGATATGACTATAGATATGACTGTAGATATGACTATAGATATGACTGTAGATATGACTGTAGATATGACTGTAGATATGACTATAGATATGACTGTAGATATGACTGTAGATATGACTATAGATATGACTGTAGATATGACTATAGATATGACTGTAGATATGACTATAGATATGACTATAGACTATAGACTGTAGATATGACTATAGATATGACTATAGATATGACTGTAGATATGACTGTAGATATGACTGTAGATATGACTGTAGATATGACTATAGATATGACTGTAGATATGACTGTAGATATGACTGTAGATATGACTATAGATATGACTGTAGATATGACTGTAGATATGACTATAGATATGACTATAGATATGACTATAGATATGACTGTAGATATGACTGTAGATATGACTGTAGATATGACTGTAGATATGACTGTAGATATGACTATAGATATGACTAGATATGACTGTAGATATGATATGACTGTAGATATGACTGTAGATATGACTATAGATATGACTGTAGATATGACTGTAGATATGACTGTAGATATGACTATAGATATGACTGTAGATATGACTATAGATATGACTATAGATATGACTGTAGATATGACTGTAGATATGACTGTAGATATGACTGTAGATATGACTATAGATATGACTATAGATATGACTATAGATATGACTATAGATATGACTGTAGATATGACTGTAGATATGACTGTAGATATGACTGTAGATATGACTATAGATATGACTGTAGATATGACTATAGATATGACTGTAGATATGACTGTAGATATGACTGTAGATATGACTGTAGATATGACTGTAGATATGACTATAGATATGACTGTAGATATGACTATAGATATGACTATAGATATGACTGTAGATATGACTGTAGATATGACTGTAGATATGACTATAGATATGACTGTAGATATGACTGTAGATATGACTATAGATATGACTGTAGATATGACTGTAGATATGACTGTAGATATGACTGTAGATATGACTGTAGATATGACTATAGATATGACTGTAGATATGACTATAGACTGTAGATACTGTAGATATGACTGTAGATATGACTGTAGATATGACTGTAGATATGACTGTAGATATGACTGTAGATATGACTGTAGATATGACTGTAGATATGATGTAGATATGACTATAGATATGACTGTAGATATGACTATAGATATGACTGTAGATATGACTGTAGATATGACTGTAGATATGACTGTAGATATGACTATAGATATGACTGTAGATATGACTATAGATATGACTGTAGATATGACTATAGATATGACTGTAGATATGACTGTAGATATGACTATAGATATGACTGTAGATATGACTGTAGATATGACTATAGATATGACTATAGATATGACTATAGATATGACTATAGATATGACTGTAGATATGACTATAGATATGACTGTAGATATGACTGTAGATATGACTGTAGATATGACTATAGATATGACTGTAGATATGACTATAGATATGACTATAGATATGACTATAGATATGACTGTAGATATGACTGTAGATATGACTATAGATATGACTGTAGATATGACTATAGATATGACTATAGATATGACTGTAGATATGATATGGCTTGATGCAAGCTGTTAAAAAAAGAAGACAACCAGAGAGAGAGAGAACAAAAAGACTAAAGGAGGGAAGAATGCTCTTTCTCCTTTTCATCAGCTTCCTTTGAATCATCAGTACCAGTTAGCAGTCAGTGCACAAGGTAGGCTGACAACTCCTCTCGCTTCAGACCATTTATTACCGTGTAGCGTGCGATTAATAGTCTTAATAGTCTTCAGCCAGGCATTTAGCAAAGCTTACCTAGCATATTGTCATTTTGAGGATGCATATTTTGGCATTTGCAATGCATAATAAACCCACAATCATCTTTAGGATTGTCATTCAGTCAAATTCAGCAGAATGTCGGATGTCCAGCAGGACAGAAAATGGCTCTCGGTAGTGTGAAATACTTTACTTATTCAAACTTTACACACTTAAGAACCCTCCTGACTAAATAAGAGTTTACTGCCTCACTCTCGGAGTACAAAAGAAAAGCCAATTCCATGCATGAGCCTGCTCTAAACCCCCAGGTATGTACCTGGTGTGAAACACAAATGAGATGAATGGCCACTGGGGGGCGCTGGCGCTCCACCTGAGCTCAGAGAGTCACAACACGTCTGCAGATCTCAGAGCAGCAGCCATCCAGAGGCTATTTCCAGAAGCTGTGGCCCTGCGGCTGTCACTGAGGCATGCTGATGTGGTGAGACGCTGCTGATCACGCATGCCGTCCCGTCCAATGAGACGGCAGATTACAGCGACACACGAGCATGTGGCTGACTCCAGGACTCACGTTCTGCACATACGACAGCTACACGCACTCAGAAAACAAGATACAGGACATGCAGAAAATTTAAAAAAAATAATTTTTTTTTTAAATCATTTCCCCCCCTCTTTGGGCTCCTTTGTCATCACCACTGAGGTCTAGACTCCATAGGGGGGGTCTGATGGTTCTCTACCGCTATATATCCGACACCGGATAAGCGGATGAAGATGGATGGATGGAGGTTCCATTTGGTTTAATAAAGTATGCCTAAACATTCAACATGGTGTTGTCTCCCTCTTTTTCGTGACACTCCTCTTCTGTAACGCTGAGATAGACTTCAAAAATCCTGACTGCACATCTGTAGAAGAACCCCACATCTGTTTCTCGTAGGGCCCACATCTGTCAATAAGGCAATGAGAGCTGTCATTTTCCTTTCAATTAACCCTTGTGCGGTGTTCATATTTGTGTTCCCCAGCCAATGTTCCCGGGTCTGGTGGACCAACCACATTATTAGGCTTTTAAATCAATACAGACGTAACAATTTATGTAAAAACACTTAACAGATGTTCACTTTAGCTCAATTACCAATGATAAATACATCATTTATGGTTCATATATGCCAATTACCCCTGCAAGATCACATTTATGATCATGTGATAATTTTTGTTTTTGTGAGAAAACAAGTATATTCAATTATAAAAAAGGTAAAACAAGATTTTTGATCATTATTGGGGCTTATTTCTTAGAACTGAATCAGAACAGGTGAAAGGGCTTGAAAAAAACAACGTAGTATCATAGCACCTACAATTAAATACACCGGGCCCGTAGACCACATGTACATATAAGTCCAGTAGACTCACATGTATACAGTGGTGCTCATAAGTTTACCCATGCTTAAATTGATTAAAAAGAGGAATAAAAAAATCATCTTTTGTAAATTGATCTTAATGCCTTAATTTAAAAAAAAAGAAAAATCCAACCTTTAAGGACACCAATTTACATACAGGGGCATAAGTATACACCCCCCTATGTTAAAATACAGGGGCATACGTATACATCCCCCTATGTTAAAATACAGGGGCATAAGTATACACCCCCTATGTTAAAATACAGGGGGCATAAGTATACACCCCCCTATGTTAAAATACAGGGGGCATAAGTATACACCCCCTATGTTAAAATACAGGGGCATAAGTATACACCCCCCTATGTTAAAATAAGTATACACCCCCTATGTTAAAATACAGGGGCATAAGTATACACCCCCCTATGTTAAAATACAGGGGGCATAAGTAAACACCCCCTATGTTAAAATACAGGGGCATAAGTATACACCCCCCTATGTTAAAATACAGGGGCATAAGTATACACCCCCCATAAGTATACATGTTAAAAATACAGGGGCATAAGTATACACCCCCTATGTTAAAATACAGGGGGCATAAGTATACACCCCCTATGTTAAAATACAGGGGCATAAGTATACACCCCCTATGTTAAAATCCCATAGAAGCAGGTTTTTATCATTTAAGACCAGTTATTTCATGGATCAGGATACTATGCATCCTGATAAAGTTCCCTTGGCCTTTTGGAATTAAAATAGCCCCCCCTTCACCATACACAGAGATAGGCAACTTTAGCCTGGGTGTGTACACTTTCTCAAGCCGCTGTATCTATTTGACCTCGACCACTTCAGGAAGTGCTGGATAATCTGGAAAACGAACTGCGAGCTGCAAGTTTTTGACTGTCCGCATACTTTTGGCCACACGTGGCCGACCTCCAGAGTCCTCATGAAGGAGCAACATCGGCTGACTTCTGAACACGTTTGCCAGAGCGATTTGTGAATAACCAATAATCTGTAGGAGAGACCGAACCCAAAGTAAATGGCTGATAACAACACTATATATAACAGCCGCAACCTGACAGTTTGAAAAAAAACCCAAACCACAATCACTTAAAATCAAAGCAGATGAGATTTCTGGGATGTCGTGTTGTGACACATGTTGGAAGGGGTGATCAGAGATTGAAGTGGACACACACACACACACACACACACACACACACACACACACACACACACACACACACACACACACACACACACCTACACATGGACAGCCGAGGCGGAGAGTTGGAGAAGAGACGCCGACCTCAGCGGCTCATCCAAAGGTCACGCACAGAAAGAGAAAAGCCGGAATTTATTGCAACAGGACAGGCCCGTGAAATGAAATCATCCTAATTCTGCAAGACTTTTCCAACATCGGAGCACAGTCCAACATGAGAGAAGGAAACATTTTTTCCAGGCTCACGATGCTCTAACATTACCCCACTGAGTCTTATTATCTGGGACCAAAACTCAAACCCTGTTATTAGAATCAGAAAGGATTAAGACATCAAATATCTGGGTACAAAGGGGGGCTATGTTGTCCCTTTCCATTTTCCATTAACCCTTGTGTTATCCTCGGGTCAAATTGACCCGTTTTATATCAGAAATTTGGATTTCTTTCAACCAAATTGCCCAAAAATAACATGGATGATTCCATACAATGTTCTTTAAGTAAAATTAATTATTACTTTATTTGAATTTTGGGTGTTTTATTTAATATTATAGCATTTAAATTCTTTTTTTTTTTATGGTTTCAAAACAGTATCCGGACTAAACTTTGACAAATACACATCTGTAATCCACTCAACATCCTCTGATCCTAACTATTCAAGTAAAAATAATTCATAATTTCTGCCTTTTTAACTAAAAACCTATAGGTATAATCTGATATAAATGAGGCTTGTTGCCATGAATTCCAAGAATAAACCAGCTCAGGTTTTTAAAAAAGTGCCGAAAGCTGGAAAAGTGACAAAAAAAATCAGAAAAGCACAAAAAAGGATAAGTTCATGGTCAACGGGAAGAGAACACAAGGGTTAAAGGCTGTTTTGTTGCCATGGCAGGTTGCTAACCCCTCTCGGCTTCATCTTTGTGTCGAGAGGGGGTTAAAAATCTCTACAGGAATAAGAGCATAATTGGGAGTTTGCATGTGAGTGTGTGTGTGTGTGTGTGTGTGTGTGTGTGTTCAGGATTGGCAGAGCGCTGGGAGTTTTTCCCCCTTTACCGGTAACAGGAGCTCCTTGATGCCAGCTAGCTCGACATTTTCCAGCCCCGCTCTTTGGCAGTGCCAAACCCCTTAATGCAGTTCTGCAGGGGGAATGTCTGATTGTGTTTATTGTGCTGCCACGGTCCAAGGTAGACGTGGTGGTGGTTAAAAATTATAATTTGTAAACCTAATTAAATCGTCAAGAGAGCCTCTAAAAATATCCTCAGGAGCTAATTAAAATCACAGACAGAAAGAAAAGGGAGATAGAGAAAACCTGCCCAGCACAGAGTTTCTTATATTCAACGTCAAGGGTCAGATCATTTTAATTTTAACAACCAGCGGGCGATCCAGATGTTTTGACTTCACTTGTACAAACTATGCATCAAACCCCCGCTTTACCAAGGGGTTGATGGGATATGGGCCGAACTGAAAAAATGAAAGTACACATCAAATAAATGTCATTTTAGGTAGTTCTGATTAGGGCCGTGCAAGTATTATTTTGTCTTGTGCAAAAAGTCACAGTTTAAGGTGTTTTCCCTGTTGATTTTTTTTTTTTTTTTTTTTTTTTTTAATAGATGCCACATCTTTCCAAAAGTCAATGACCAAAATAATTGGGATTATGATTTTTTTACATAATCAAGCTACTTCTGATCACGCTGATGTTCATATTTCTTTTCAGTTCGATGTCATTGGATGCTATAAAAACGGGCTGAAACAACATGATTGACACGCGATTGGTTGGACAGGTGTATAGACGAGATTCGGCTATGGCGGCTCCACCGCCCCAATCGCTATCTCCGCAGACTCTGGCTCCAACGTAAGATGGCAGAGCACAAATCCCAGTTCCCCTTTTGAGGGGAACTCGAACTGCGTCGGTTACGACACTATAGGCGTTCCCATAGTGTCGTAACCGACGCAGTGTCTCGTTCCCCTATCTCGGGGAACAAGGGTTACATACGTAACCCCGAGACGTTCCCTTCGAGGGGAACCATGGGAACGCATAGTGTCGTAACTGACGCAGTGCCTCGCTCCCCTATCTCGCGGAACAAGGGTTACATACGTAACCCGAGACGTTCCTCTTCGAGGGGAACTCGAACTGCGTCTGTTACGACACTATGGGAACGCATAGTGTCGTAACTGACGCAGTGCCTCGCTCCCCTATCTCGCGGAACAAGGGTTACATACGTAACCCGAGACGTTCCCGCGGGGACTCGAACTGGGTTACGACACTATGGGAACGCATAGTGTAACTGACGCAGTGCCTCGCTCCCCTATCTCGCGGAACAAGGGTTACATACATAACCCGAGACGTTCCCCTTCGAGAGGAACTAAAATGCGTCGGTTTCGACACTATGAGAACGCCCATAGTGTCGTAACTGACGCAGTCTCTCGCTCCCCTATCTCGGGGAACAAGGGTTACATACGTAACCCGAGAAGATATTCACTTTGGTGCATCTATATCCTGCTGCCTATGATTTAAACCGGAAAATACTGTTTTTGTGGCCACGTGGGGGGCAGCAAGAAAGAACCAACCAATAGCTGCTTTCACATCATGTTAACCATTCAATGAAATAAAGCAAATACAAAACAGCATTGTGTAGTGTCTAATGATTTGTAACTTGAATCAGGTTCTGTTCAAATTAAATACTGCTGATGCAAGGGGGTTTACATTGTAGTTTGATGAGTTGGAGTGAACTTTGGAAGGGATGTTTGGGCTAAAAAGGGATTACTTGGATGGGATCTTTGGTTTCCCACGTAGTAAATCCTACATGTTATCTAACATGTGACTTACACATATCCTATACAAAGAATGTCTAAGGCAGGGCTGTAGTACTCGAGTCCGGTCTTGGACTCAAGACCAATTTTCTATGGTGTTGGACTTGTCTCCGACTCGCTAGTATTTGGACTCGGACATGTCTCGGCCACTGGTCTTGCCAGATATGGCTTTTGGTCTGGACCGAGTCCAGGTGACTTTATTATGTTGATAATAATATTGGAGGGAAAGTGAAACCCAAAAGGATTGTCTTGATACTGTCATGCATAAGACCTTTCTATCTGTCCTGGACTCGGTCTTGACTCGGACTCAAACCTTTTTGGACTCGGTCTTGTCTTGGACTCAAACCTTTTTGGACTCGGGTCTTGACTCGGACTTGGCCTTGTCTTGGACTCTAACCTCTTTGGACTCAGTCTTGACTCGGACTCTGTCTTGTCTTGGACTCAAACCTTTTTGGACTCGGTCTTAACTCGGACTCTGTCTTGTCTTGGACTCAAACCTTTTTGGACTCAGTCTTGACTCTGTCTTGTCTTGGACTCAAACCTTTTTGGACTCGGTCTTAACTCGGTCTTGTCTTGGACTCAAACCTTTTTGGACTCAGTCTTAACTCGGACTCGGTCTTGTCTTGGACTCAAACCTTTTTGGACTCGATCTTGACTCGGACTCAAACCTTTTTGGACTCAGTCTTGTCTTGGACTCAAACCTCTTTGGACTCGGTCTTGACTTGGACTTGACTGGTCCTGGCCTTGGACTTGTCTTGGACTCGACTAAGGTGGTCTTGACTACAGCCCTGGTCTAAGGTATTGGGATAGCACTCTCCGAGCTTCTGCAGAGCTTGTAAACCGACGCAGAATCTCTGATATAATAAACTTTATAATCAAGAAACAGCGTCGAGGCGTCTTTCTTTCGACACATCATCCAGCGTTGTTGTTCAGACACCACAACAGATCAGTTTATATGTATTTTAAACACTAAAATGGAGTGTGATGATTTGAAACAGCATTAAATTACTCCGACAGCTGGTTTCTGCAGACTTCAGAGGTCTCACTGCTGTTATTAGCGAGCATGGCACAGAGACTGCGAGCCACATTAAGCCTGACCACACACACCGAATCCATATAATTGAGATTCATTGCAAATGTTCATAATAAAATTACACTCAATGCCAAAATCCCTGCAACAGATTACGTTACACTTCACCCTTAAAATAGATTAATGAGCAAGGGAAGGCCACGTGCTACTGTTCTCACACCGCTAACCAAAACTAAATACATCAAGAAACCTTTAACAAGTGTGTAAAATAACTCCAATTAAATTTTTTTTTTTTCTGAGATGAAACTATATTTATTTCCATGTTATTTTCCAGTGACTAATCAGTTCTCCTCACACCACAAGGCTCGTAATGACGGGCTAAATAGTTGGGCCGACGTTCAGAGAAAACACAGCTCGGAGTTCGAGATTCATTTATGGGGGAAATTTATCCAGCAGAAAATTTGAAGACTGGCTGTCTCCACAGCAAAGCCTGCTGAGAGGTGAGAGAGCGAACGATTAAAATACAAAAGCGATGTAATAAACCACGGGTCTGTCAGAAGAACCAAGAATGTCAAAACTGTGTTGCAGTGAGACAAAATGATCTGTGTAATTTAGAATTTCAGAGTTTATAGCTTTAAATAAATAATGAAAATTGCTAAAAGAAAACCTCATAAGTGAACATACTGCAGAAGGTGACTTCAAATTACTGACTGTAACACTATGCAATGCAAGAAAAGCATCATTAAAAGAACTAATGGAGGGCCTGTTCTGACATTTTGGTTTTTAAGTGGAGTTTTCGAGGCAAAAGTGATCTCCGCGCACACTAGTGTATTTTATCTCCAGTAGAACAACTAATCTCTGTTTAAAGTAACACGCCCAAAACCAAAATATCTCAACATTCTCGTATACTGGGCATGAACAGGAGGCAGCCCGTTGCTGGTAGTTGCTGTGATGACGTTAGTCTCAGACAGAGGTGGGTAGTAACGAGTTACATTTACTTGAGTAAGTTTTTGAAAAAATTGTACTTCTAGGAGTAGTTTTAAATCACTATACTTGTACTTGTACTTGAGTAGATTAGTTGAAGAAGAAGCTGTACTCTTACTCCGCTACATCAGGCTACAATGAGCTCCTTACTTTTCTTTTTACCTCTTTGGTATTCTACACGTCATCGTTTTTACCCCAGCGTACGTCTCATTTTAATGTTTTATTTTGACAGAGAGAGAGAGAGACTTCCGCTAAAGGCTCTACCACGTGACTGTGTTTCACCAATCAAACGGCGTTGTGCAGTCTCGTCACGCGACCATACTCGATCTCAGCGGCGGCCGAGGGACGTGTTAGCTTGACAGTCGTAGCAAAACAAATGTTATCAAACGTTGCCAAGGCAACGCAGACCAGGAAGAACCCCCCCCGGCCTCATAGTGAAAGCATGGTTACCTTTTAATAAAAGTGGAAACAGCAGCTACATTGTGCTGCGTCTTCTGTGTCGACCAAAACAAACGGACATTTCAGCGTCCAACAACTCAACATCTAACTTGAGAAAACATGTAGCAGTCCTTTTTGTTTTTGCTGTGGAGAGGTGAATATATGGGAACATTTTCTATATATATTATCCATCAAAATGTCATGTTTAAGTCTCACTTAAGCTATTTTGTAATAAATTAATTTTAATTTATTGTATTGATTGGATGAACTATAATTTGCCTAAAGATGATTATTTTGTATTTTTGTCTGTCTGGTTGATGCTTGTGTTAAGAAATAAATCAGACGTTACTCAACAGTTACTCACTACTTGAGCAGTTTTTTCATCAAGGACTTTTTTACTCTTACTCAAGTAATTATTTGGATGACTACTTTTACTTTTACTTGAGTCATATTATTGTGAAGTAACAGTACTTTTACTTGAGTACAATTTTTGGCTACTCGACCCACCTCTGGTCTCAGAGAACGAGACGCCGTGACCGATAGGACCCGATCAGGAGGACAAACGTTGGCGTCAGCGTCGTGTTGCCAAAGGTCTCCGTTAGCGGCCGTTGACACGGCAACACAGCCCACAGATTCATAACCAAAACGGGTCAGAAAGGTTTCAAATGTCTCCAGTTTAGGGGCTCGAAACGCCAGAGCAGGGGGAATGAGAGGGGGAAACACCAGAGCAGGGGGAATGAGAGGAGGAAACACCAGAGCAGGGGGAATGAGAGGGGGAAACACCAGAGCAGGGGGAAATGAGAGGGGGAAACACCAGAGCAGGGGGAATGAGAGGAGGAAACACCAGAGCAGGGGGAATGAGAGGAGGAAACACCAGAGCAGGGGGAATGAGAGGAGGAAACACCAGAGCAGGGGGAATGAGAGGAGGAAAACACCAGAGCAGGGGAATGAGAGGGGGGAACACCAGAGCAGGGGAATGAGGGAGGAAACACCAGAGCAGGGGGAATGAGAGGGGAACACCAGAGCAGGGGGAATGAGAGGGGGAAACACCAGAGCAGGGGGAATGAGAGGGGGAACACCAGAGCAGGGGGAATGAGAGGAGGAAACGCCAGATTAGGGGGAATGAGATGAGGAAACGAATGAGAGGGAATGAGAGGGGGAAACACCAGAGCAGGGGGAATGAGAGGGGGAAACGAATGAGAGGGAATGAGAGGGGGAAACGCCACAGCAGGGGAAATGAGAGGAGGAAACGCCAGAGTAAAAGGAATGAGAGGGGTAAACAAATGAGAATGAGAGGGGGAAATGCCAGATTAGGGGGGAATGAGAGAGGGAAATGCCAGAGCAGGGGGAATGAGAGGGTGGAAACGTAGCAGATATTCCTTTTTAAACCAAAATGTTGTAAATGTATATGTAAATGTCTTTTATAGTCTTAGTCTGGGTGGACGACGGTTTATTTACCAGATACCTAACCTTTCGCTCTCTGTGCGTCGCCGTTCTTAAACTCAACAACAAACAGAACCTCCAAGCCAGCGAGCTACACGCTAAAAATGTCAACTTTTGAAAAACATTTGGACGGTGCAACAAGGCAGGTCTACTTGACTCTTTCAGGGAATGACTGTAAAGATTTACATAGAAGATGTTGAGAGCGTCTCCTCTCTAACTGGGACGTTTTGAGACCGACTGGTGGGGTTGCTGAGGACAAAGTACACCAGCGATACATTAGGAAGAGCTAATGAGATTTAACTGGTCGCACCATACAGAACGTAAGCTATTTAAATGATCTGGATACATGGTTAACTTCATTTAATATTGGATGTGGCGTTTTCTTTTTGCAAATGCGAGAATAAAAGAAACCTAATTCAAAACTCCCATCTGTAGATCACAAATTTTAAGCACACAAACAGTCACAGCTGCAAAATCAACAATGTGCAAGTGGTCCGCGGCAGGAGGCTCGGTCGGTTCAAACCACAAGGCAACAAAAATAAATCAGAGCTAATAAGCAGTTTTCACTTCTAATGGGAACTCAGAAGAAGTAAAAAGAGAACAGTCCCTGGAGACGTTAACGTTTGCAGATCTCCATGTGTCACAAGAGACAGAAGACATTACAGTAGGGTGGAGGGTATCTAAACGTCGACTTCATCTGCCTCCTCTCACTTTCCCTCGCTCTTTTGGGTTTTAATAAAATCATTCCCAGATGTGGTGGCAGCAGCTGAATGTGAAGGAGGTGGCAGCCGAGCCGAGGTTGGTGGGGAGTCTTTAGCTCAGTGCCAACCTCCCATCAGGGTTTCTTTGGGATGGAACTACACCGATGGATGGAGGCCGTTCGATGGCTTTTTCCAGCCCATCTGCCAACTTTAATGCGGTGGTGGGGAAATAAAACACAAAACAAACAAAAAAAACCACCCGACTATGTGATGTGTTAGCTCCGATACTCTAACAAATAGGCCTTACGCTTACTTTCTAACCCTATAAAATGGGTTTGATGCTGTGCAAAAGCACAATATACATCCCTTAATGTGCACAGCGAGGATTAAACTAAGTGTTTAGTGCACATTAAGATGAGGTCAGGACGAGTGTGTTGCATGCAGCCTGCGACGGCGGTTTCAGTGGGAAAGAGCCGGTCACACTGGTGAAAAAAACCCTCTGGCTGGCCTCCGTGTTTAGCTGCAGCGCCCTCTGCGTTTCCATGGCTATTTACTCTGAGCGCCATTGTTTTGCTTTAATGATGCCAAGAGAACAAGAGGCATGAAGCAAAACAGGATCTGAATGTCTTTAACAGCACCCAGAAACACACTGGCTCCAGACGTTCAGATGCAGACTGTGGCTGCAGAGCGAGGCCTGAGCTGGAAGTGGATTATTCACCTCTTCTCCACAGCGGGCCAGGGCCAACTCCACTTTATAGGACAGGATCAAACGCGTTGTTCATTTATATAAAACCAAAGCCTGCCGGCAAATCATCTCCGCTGACATGGGGTCCTGAATGAAATCACATTAAAGGCAGTTTAAGCAGGGAGGAAGCAGCAGACATTAATAACAAGCAAACCCGGGGTTCTGGAGCAGAAATCACAGGAAGGTTCAGGGTACATGTCAGTGTTGCTCGGTCAAAGTCTGCTTCTAAAAACCAAATCTAAATCTGGGATAAATCTGAATTTGCCTTCTGCACAAGTTAAAGTAACTGAGGTAAGCTAAAAACACTTCTAATCACCTGTCAAACCTAATAGGTTAGATTAGGTGTAGAATATCAGACACCCAGCACACATACAGAATATACAAGAAATAATAAATAGGGCAGAATACAAGAACAAAGTTGTCTTACAACATGCATTTTTTTTGTTTCTGGCTTGGCCACAGAAAGACAACCTCTCCATTTTATTTATCCCGCCTACAAAGCTTTGGCTCGGTTGTGTCTCCAGTCGGTGGAAACGGCAGAATTACTGAAAAACACCTGAGATGTGAACAGCAGTTCAGCAGGGGCCTCATTTATCAACTGTGCATACGCACAGATGTGTGCGTATGTAAGAACATTACCATGCAAAGTGTGGAATACACCAACTTGTACTTAACTTAGGAATGCGTGTAAATAGAATCGCAGTTCTGGCTATGGTGGCTATTGGTGTGTGTCTTGTGTATCTGTGTCTTTGTTGTTTTTATGGACCGTGAGTCTAATAATAAAGGCTATCTATGCTTGCGAACAGAATCTAGAGGCAGAATAGCGACACTCAAATAAAAGGCATATAAAAGTGTCACAGTATGCAAGAAGTTGCCCAATTGGTGTCCATCCCTACATGTATGTACAATGTATGAAATACAGTGCATTGGCTTATCTTGTGTTGTTGGAAGACTTGGAAAACGATGCGCTCAAAGACTGCGTTGGTCTGCTCGGCGAGGGCACAGAGTGGCTTCTAAGTAGTACCGCTAGTACCGTTTTCCCAAAAATGAAAAATGTACTGCTGGATTTGTGCCGTGATATTCGGGACCTTCTCCCATGCAGCATTTTGTCCTTTTGTTTGTAATTCCTTCGGCACTGAGTGAACCAGACAGTAGTTGCCTTAGGAGAGACATGTTTACAGATAAGCAAATTTTCATATATCCATATAGGGGTAATGAACCATCACATTCATACATGGTTGACAAAGGTCATTCAAAACAGGTGGGATTTATCAAGATTGATTACTTACTGATTGCATACGATTGGCTTGCGCAGCTTTGATAAAGGCCGATTGATTTTGTTCTTAAGCGCACTAAATTTCATTCATGAAACAGAATTTAGAGCATTCTCTACGTACTGTTAATGAATGAGGCCCCAGGTCTGGAGCCAGGCCACACTGTTAGTGTTTAAAACACTTAGATTGGAGATTACAGGAAAGAAAAGATTAAAAATCAAATCAGACGCAATATGATCCCAACAGATTAAATTTGTCTTTATATCTGACGAAGCAATCGGTGGCTCTCCCACGTCTGCTTAATGGCATTTAAAACTCTGCGCTATGGACACAAATCAGCCAGTTCCCTGAATTCAATACACAGTTGTCAATATTGACAATCATAGAAAATACATACAAGGCCTTAGTTTGGCCTTTTTAGCCAGGGTTGAAACCACAGTTTTCTATTCTTGACCAGTCACAGTTAGAGTTGGTGTGTCTGGATTTAAAAGTCTATTTCAGTTTAAACCACGTCTGATGTCATGCATTATGTGGAAAGCAGGGCGCTGTAAATACAGTATCTGGTTCAGGGCAGACTGGGTCATTTATCCTGAAAGGCCTTCTGGGGTTAATCAACAAGAGGGCCCATCAATCGCTGCAAAGAGTGTATTTTATATCACACAGTGAAGCTTCGCTAAGATACACAAAGACCGCTGTCTGCCAGGTGGAACCCAAGCTGGACAGGTCCAGTTTTACTGGCAGGGTGACTTTAAAAAGGCTGGAACTGCTCATTGGATCAGGATCAGATGTCCCAGCATGCACCACTTCCCTCCTGACCCAGGTTGTCCGAGATACCTGACCCACCGGAAGTGAGCGCAGGTTGTGAGCAATGGTCCGTAGCCCGGGGCTCAGGGTTTGATGGTGCAGCCTGATACTCCCAGAGAGGATAGGGAGGAGAGAGGGGGAGCAGGGCCTGGACCCAGGCAGCTCAAACAAGAAACCTAGGGAAGGTCCAGGCAACGTCCGTCCCCCATGTTACACCCTCATTGTGGTCCCTGGGTCAAATTGACCCGTTTTCAGTTAATTTCTTCTTTTTTTTGTCACAAAAAATGGGCCGTCAAAAGAAGCTCTGAAAATATCAACATTAAAAATATCAAAGAACTTTGGAAAAAACAACAAAAACATTAAAAAAACGCCTCGGGATCCCCCAGTCGGAGCTGGTTGATGTGGCTCGGGGAAAGGGAAGTTTGGGGTCCCCTGCTGGAGCTGCTGCCCCCGAGACCCAATACCGGATAAGAGGATGAAGATGGATGGATGGAGATCTGACACCCGACACTCTTTTTACAGCGCTGCCTCCATCTCTCCTTCATCCCTCCATCTCTCCTTCATCACTCCATGCCTCCTTCATCCCTCCATCTCTCCTTCATCACTCCATGCCTCCTTCATCCCTCCATCTCTCCTTCATCACTCCATGTCTCCTTCATCCCTCCATCTCTCCTTCATCACTCCATGTCTCCTTCATCCCTTCATATCTCCTTCATCCCTCCATCTCCATGCCTCCTTCATCCCCATCCCTTCATCTCCATCATCACTCCATGTCTCCTTCATCCCTCCATCTCTCCTTCATCACTCCATGCCTCCTTCATCCCTCCATATCTCCTTCATCCCTCCATCTCTCCTTTGTTCGGAGGTGTGAGTGCTGTGAGTCAGCCAGACAGGAAATTACCTCATCCAGGGACCGAGGGGATGGGGGTCAACACGAAGATAAAAGCAGAGTGCACTCAAGATGTGAGGAGGGGGGAGGAGAGAAGGGGGGTTGGAGGGTAAAAAGTAGAGCTGAGATTGACAGAAGGGGGGGGCACTTTACAGCTGGGGGCAAATGTGTGCATCTGTGTGTGTGCGCATCTCAAATATCTCCTCTCTGCATGTTTTGGTAGTTCTAGTCAGGCAGCGGTGGGTGAAGACCATCCCTGCTGAGAATAAGAAGAAGATAAAATGAGAAACTTCAGCTGTAGTGGAGCTCGCGCGCGCAAATGCGACGTCAAGCAACTGTTATACTCCCGCGTGGTGGTTGCAACACTAGTTGCAGTCTTCTCCTGAACAGAGGTGGAGATAATGAGCAAAGGATACCGACTTTGCTGTTTCTACTGACTAGAAGAAGAAGAAAAAAAAAAGGTAAACAACGGCAGAACTGGCAGCAGCGTTGCCGCCAATGCTTTGATTTGATTGGATGTAATGTAAAATGCAAAGGGACTGTTCTTATTTATCTTTTCTAGTCTTAACGACTACTCAAAGCACTTTTATATCATACAGGAACCATTTATCATCACACACTGAGGCCGAGGCTGCCGAGGTGCCACCTGCTCATCAGATCCACACTCACACACCATCGGGGGCAACTTGCCCAAGGGTACGTCGACATGGGACTGCAGGGCCAGGGATCGAACCACCGACCTTCTGATTGGCTCTACCACTGAGCCACAGCCGCCCCATGGATGGATGACCTACTTGGTTGGATTGTACATATATACATACTGTATATACTGTATATCAAGATATAGTTTAAAACGCAGCATACAAATATGTTTTTATATCTAATAATATATATATATATATAAATAATTATATATATATAGCCTAGTATAGATTCATTTTTTGAATATATATTATATATTATATTTATACAGTTTATATCTATATTATTATAATATATATATATATATATATATTCATTCGTTCATGTTTATTGTCCCCATGGGGAAATTATGTTAAAAAATTCATATCACATGGTATTAAAAAATTAAGACAGATAAGGCAAGCAGGAAGAAAAAAACATAACATATGTACATAACCACTCATACCATAGACCAAAGTACTATGAAGGGGGGGGGTAGAGTTCCAGACCAGCTGGAAGAAAGAGAAACTACAATAAATACACAAATATATCTATCATCGTACGGGACCTCCATTATTAACTGTGGAACAAAGGAGACCTTGGATCTGTTTTTTTTAAACAAATAATATATATATATATAATATTTACAGCACAAATAATGTATAAAGCAATAAACAACATACTCCCTATATTTACTCTAAATATATTCCTTGTTTAAAATTTGAATGTCCTCAGGCTTCTTGTGCCTGAGTGAGTTTTTAATCAAAGAAAAAGATATTTTCTAACTTTTGTGCTGGGACAGTTTCATGTCCATTCAAGACTTGAGGGGTTCCAGATGTTCTCTAACAAGGGTGCCAGGGTGCACCCCTGAAAGCTCTGCACCTAGACTCGCCCCTGGCTGTTAGCGGCAGTGCGTCCTAACTCAGCCCAGAAACACATGTTCTGTTCTCCAGAACTGGCCGAGAAGCACCCGGACCGTTCGGGCGCTGGCTGTTGGCCGTCGTGATGGAAAGACTGTTGTTTGTTCTGCAGGTCTGACAGGAAACCGTCCCGCTAAGCTGATCTTCCACTAACCTCCCTCTTGCTCGACGGCGTTGCCAGGTCCAATCAGGAGACGTCAACACGCACGTGCACGCTCGGTAATGAGCACATGCGGAGAGAAACACACACACACACACACACACACATTCCCAGTCGAAAACAATGATTAGGACAATTCACCCATCTTCACGCACGCTAGACCTCAGAGACAACAAGGAAACCGCAGCGAGTCAGCACAATCTGCATGTCTAAACACCGAGTCATTACCGAAACCATCTCCCGAGCAGAAACCTGATACCTGTTCCCGAGCTGCTCTGAACACATGCAGGGAGCATGCAGGCAAGGCCGCG
>CM049379.1:2314197-2329197 GCA_026937815.1 Etheostoma perlongum | reverse complement strand
GTTAGCTGCTAGCTGGCGTGTGTTCAGTCATGCTTCTGTGATAATCATCACGCAGCAGTTCCGTGTGCATTTGTAGCTCATCCATTTTGGGTGTGATCGATCTGGTGTGTCTGGTGAGTAGGAGGAACTCTCCTTTAAAGACAACCATCGTAACATTTAAGACATAATATGTAAAGAGGGGCGATCTTGCAGGATCACACATTGCACGACTTTTTGGGCGACAGTACAGATTAGCGTTGTCCGCTGTTATGGAGACGATTTACGTCATCCATTACAGAAGTACGTAACCAAAACCCTGGATTTTGAGTAACTTCACACCATGGAAATATAGTAGGGTTTTGTATGTTTGTTTTATTTTTGATTTTTTGAGGTTTTTGTCACCTATCTCAAGGTTTTTCTGGACACCTTTTCCAACGTCTTTGTTGCCTTTTTTGTTTGTTTTTTTGTTGACATTTTTTTTCTGCCCTTTTCACGTTTTTTTTGGTCTTTTTTAAGATTGTTTTGGGGCATTTTTAGGCCTTTATTGACAGGACAACTGAAGAAATGAAAGGGAAGAGAGAGGGGGGAATGACATGCAGCAAAGGGCCGCAGGTCGGAGTCAAACCCGAGCCCCCTACGTCTATATTTGTATATTTGTCGTCTTTTTTTTGTTGTTTTTCCGAAGTTGGCGCTTTTTGGGAATGTTTTCGTCACTTTTTCTGACATTTTTTAAAATACATGCATCCTGGGACCTCCATAGATAGTTGGATATCTCATCCCATCCCAACGTTGAACCCAAAATGACCCCCTAAAGATATTCTTTTGAGTTTGTGCATAAGAGTATATTTGTATTTTCAAATCCAGAATGCAAGTTCGCGTTACTCCAAATATTTAACCTCTATCAAACTCAGAGGTTTTGAGTTCATAAACTCACAAAAATTGTGGCAACCTCAATTTTTTTGACTACTGCTAACTTATTTGGGTTTACAGTGTGCCATCTTTTCTCAATTCCCTACACTGTCTGTTACTTAAGTAAGAAAAGGAAAGTGTATTTAACCCTCTGAGCCCTAAGGCAATTTTTACAGCTCATTGTCCGTCTGGATTTATTTGATAAAAAAGCTCGTAAAACAGTCTACAGTCAAGATATGAACATCATTTGTTTCCAGCTTGGTTATGAATGTTTAACTCAGTGTGAAAATCAGATGGTTTTAATCAAATATTGGAAAAGGAGATGCAGAAGCTCTGTGTACGTGTACAGTGTGGGAACATGTTTTATTTTGTAAAGTGACTTCCAGAGAACTGCAGCAGGAGGATTGGGCTTTTAAAGGTCAACATGTGTTGGAGAGGAGGTTTTTTTTTTTTGCAGGACACTGAGGCCGTCCAGCCTCACCCAGCGGGGGCGAAGGCAGCGGGGCATCCAGCGTTCAGAGTTTGATGGTTCAACGCTAATGCAATAAAACCGAATTCCTCCTCATAGGCTCCAAATCCACTCTCAGCAAAGCCAATGACCCCACTCTCACCATTGACGGCACCATCGTCTCCCCATCTCCCCAGGCCTGCAACCTTGGTGTGATCTTTGATTCAACCCTCTCCCTTGAGCCTCACATCCGTCAAGTCATCAACACCTCCTTCTTTCACCGTCGAAATATTGCCAAAATCAGACCCTCACTCACTCCCTCTGCTGCCGAAAGACTCATTCATGCCTTCATCTCCTCACGACTTGACTATTGCAACTCACTACTCCTCGGCATCAGCTCAGCCTCCATTAAAAGGCTCCAACTGGTTCAGAACTCACCCTCTCCACATCCTGGACCCACATCACTCCGGTCCTGAAACAGCTACACCGGCTTCCCATTTCTCACCGGATCACATACAAAATCCTGGTCCTTACCTACAAAGCCCTACACCACCTTGCCCCGTCCTACCTCACTGGCCTCCTCTCCCCCCTACCAACCTTCACCGTCCCTCAGATCCACCTCAGCCGGTCTCCTCTACCTCCCCCTACCAACCTTCACCGTCCCTCAGATCCACCTCCTGGGTCCCTTACCCCCCTACAACCTTCACCGTCCCTCAGATCCACCTCAGCCTCTCCTCTACGTCCCCCTACCAACCTTCACCGTCCCTCAGATCCACCTCAGCCGGTCTCCTCTACGTCCCCCTACCAACCTTCACCGTCCCTCAGATCCACCTCAGCCGGTCTCCTCTACGTCCCCCTACCAACCTTCACCGTCCCTCAGATCCACCTCAGCCGGTCTGCCCCCAAGTCAAAGCTTTTTGGGGGACAGAGCCTTTTCCAGGCCAGCTCCCAGGCTCTGGACCTCCTGCCCCCATGAGATCCGCATCTCTGAGTCCCTCACTATTTTTCAGTCCAGTCTGAAGACCCATCTCTTCTGTTCTGCCTATCCTTAGTTTTTTTTTGTTTTTTATCTACTGTTTCTACTCTGTAAAGCGACTTTGAGCTTGGGAAAAGCGCTATACAAATTCAATTTATTATTATTATTATTATTATTATTATTATTATTATTATTATTAATGGTTCACTGGCGACTTTAATGAATAAGGAAGAGAACATGGGTGGGGTTGCAAGTGATGAGCATCAGACACCCGACCTCACAGGCCTAATTTACGGGGCTGAAAAACTGGGATTTTTCCGGAGTTTTTTTATTCTTTTCAATGTTTTTGTGGCTTTTTTTCAGTTTTTTTTTTTTTTTTATGGCCTTCACGTTTCATTGACATTTTTTGTTGTCTTTTTCAAAACAATTGTCAATATTTTTGAGGTTTTTGTCATCTATACTCAAGGTTTTTCTGGACACCTTTTCCAACGTCTTTGTCGCCTTTTTTGTTTGTTTTTTGTTGACAATTCTTAAATGTTTTCCTGCCCTTTTTCACGTTTTTTTTGGTCTTTTTTAAGATTGTTTTGGGGCATTTTTAGGCCTTTATTGACAGGACAACTGAAGAAATGAAAGGGAAGAGAGAGGGGGGAATGACATGCAGCAAAGGGCCGCAGGTCGGAGTCAAACCCTGGCCCCCTACGTCTATATTTGTATATTTGTCGTCTTTTTTTTGTTGTTTTTCAAAGTTTTGGTGCTTTTTGGGAATGTTTTCGTCACTTTTTCTGACATTTTTTAAAATACATGCATCCTGGGACCTCCCTAGATAGTTGGATATCTCATCCCATCCCAACGTTGAACCCAAAGTGACCCCCTAAAGTTACACTTTTGAATTTGTACATAAGAGTATGTTTGTATTATCACAAAAATCAAGCGTATCTCTGTTTTTAATCACACTTTGTTAAGTGGAGCATTGTTCAGGTTTTTTTGCGGGAGGGGTGATTGAACATCTCTCAACTCCCTACACTGTCTGTTACTCAAGTAAAAGTTAAAGTATTAAAAGTAAAAGTACTCGATGCAGAACAATGCTCCCATTGTAGAAAGTGTAAAGCAGAGGTCACTGATAGGCGGACCGAGGGCACAGAAAATAAACAAAATAAAAGCCTAATATGATCGTTCCAGCATTCATTCACTGCTCAACAACGTGCTAATGAAATAAAAATAAATAATGAAGGTTCCCTTAAAGTTAAAGCCAGGATCACCAATGAGCACGTACACATGTGCATGAGAGGGGCCCGGACACCTTTCCAGCCCAGATTTAAAATCCTGGCAGCACAAGCATGGGGCTCGCTTTCCTCACTAAGGAAGATAAGGTGGGGAAGTGGGATAAAAAAGGGAAAGAAAGAGAAGAGGAGGTGATAAAGCTGTTGAGATTATAACATTTGTTCAAACTTAAGATAGATAGATAGATAGATAGATAGATAGATAGATAGATAGATAGATGGTTAGATAGATAGATAGATAGATAGATAGATAGATGGTTAGATAGATAGATAGATGGATAGATAGATAGATTGATAGATAGATAGATAGATAGATAGATAGATGGATAGATAGATAGATAGATAGATAGATAGATAGATGGTTAGATAGATAGATAGTTGTTTATTGATCCCAAGAAAAATGAGAAATTACGGTGTTCCAGCAGCAAAAACAGTCACATAGCACAGAATATAAATATAAATGAAATACTAGGAAAAATATACATACATACATACAATATACATGAAATAATAATATGAATAAAATAAAATAAAAGAACAAATATTTGAATATGTACAGGATGGGTAAACTAAAATGTGCAACTGCTTAAATAATATACTAAATGTAAATAAACCAGTCGTGCAGGTTGCATTAGTGCAGTATTAGTATAGTATAATATATAGTATAGTGCAGTATTAGTGTAGTATAATATATAGTATAGTGCAGTATTAGTGTAGTACAATATATAGTATAGTGCAGTATTAGTGTAGTACAATATATAGTATAGTGCAGTATTAGTGTAGTACAATATATAGTATAGTGCAGTATTAGTGTAGTACAATATATAGTATAGTGCAGTATTAGTGTAGTACAATATATAGTATAGTGCAGTATTAGTGTAGTATAATATATAGTATAGGGCAGTATTAGTGTAGTATAATATATAGTATAGTGCAGTATTAGTATAGTATAATATATAGTATAGTGCAGTATTAGTATAGTATAATATATAGTATAGTGCAGTATTAGTATAGTATAATATATAGTATAGTGTAGTATTAGTGTAGTATAATATATAGTATAGTGCAGTATTAGTGTAGTATAATATATAGTATAGTGCAGTATTAGTGTAGTATAATATATAGTATAGTGCGGTATTAGTGTAGTATAATATATAGTATAGTGCAGTATTAGTATAGTATAATATATAGTATAGTCTTGGTATTAGTGTAGTATAATATATATATAGTGCGGTATTAGTGTAGTATAATATATAGTATAGTGCGGTATTAGTGTAGTATAATATATAGTATAGTGCGGTATTAGTGTAGTATAATATATAGTATAGTGCAGTATTAGTGTAGTATAATATATAGTATAGTGCAGTATTAGTGTAGTATAATATATAGTATAATTAGGTATTAGTGTAGTATAATATATAGTATAGTGCGTATTAGTGTATATAATATATAGTATAGTGCAGTATTAGTATAGTATAATATATAGTATAGTGCGGTATTAGTGTAGTATAATATATAGTATAGTGCGGTATTAGTGTAGTATAATATATAGTATAGTGCGGTATTAGTGTAGTATAATATATAGTATAGTGCGGTATTAGTGTAGTATAATATATAGTATAGTGTAGTAGTGTAGTATAATATATAGTATAGTGCGGTATTAGTGTAGTATAATATATAGTATAGTGCAGTATTAGTGTAGTATAATATATATAGTATAGTGCAGTATTAGTGTAGTATAATATATAGTATAGTGCAGTATTAGTGTAGTATAATATATAGTATAGTGCAGTATTAGTGTAGTATAATATATAGTATAGTGCGGTATTAGTGTAGTATAATATATAGTATAGTGCAGTATTAGTGTAGTATAATATATAGTATAGTGCAGTATTAGTGTAGTATAATATATAGTATAGTGCAGTAGTGTAGTATAATATATAGTATAGTGCAGTATTAGTGTAGTATAATATATAGTATAGTGCAGTATTAGTGTAGTATAATATATAGTATAGTGCAGTATTAGTGTAGTATTATATATAGTATAGTGCAGTATTAGTGTAGTATAATATATAGTATAGTGCAGTATTAGTGTAGTATAATATATAGTATAGTGCAGTATTAGTGTAGTATTATATATAGTATAGTGCAGTATTAGTGTAGTATAATATATAGTATAGTGCAGTATTAGTGTATTATAATATATAGTATAGTGCAGTATTAGTGTAGTATAATATATAGTATAGTGCAGTATTAGTGTAGTATAATATATAGTATAGTGCAGTATTAGTGTAGTATAATATATAGTATAGTGCAGTATTAGTGTAGTATAATATATAGTATAGTGCAGTATTAGTGTAGTATAATATATAGTATAGTGCAGTATTAGTGTAGTATAATATATAGTATAGTGCAGTATTAGTGTAGTATAATATATAGTATAGTGCAGTATTAGTGTAGTATAATATATAGTATAGTGCAGTATTAGTGTAGTATAATATATAGTATAGTGCAGTATTAGTGTAGTATAATATATAGTATAGTGCAGTATTAGTGTAGTATAATATATAGTATAGTGCAGTATTAGTGTAGTATAATATATAGTATAGTGCAGTGTTAGTGTAGTATAATATATAGTATAGTGCAGTATTAGTACAGTATAATATATAGTATAGTGCAGTATTAGTGCAGTATTAGTACAGTATAATATATAGTATAGTGCAGTATTAGTGTAGTATAATATATAGTATAGTGCGGTATTAGTGTAGTATAATATATAGTATAGTGCGGTATTAGTGTAGTATAATATATAGTATAGTGCGGTATTAGTGTAGTATAATATATAGTATAGTGCAGTATTAGTGTAGTATAATATATAGTATAGTAGTATTAGTGTAGTATAATATATAGTATAGTGCAGTATTAGTGTAGTATAATATATAGTATAGTGCAGTATTAGTGTAGTATAATATATAGTATAGTGCAGTATTAGTGTAGTATAATATATAGTATAGTGTAGTATTAGTGTAGTATAAATATATAGTATAGTGCAGTATTAGTGTAGTATAATATATAGTATAGTGCAGTATTAGTGTAGTATAATATATAGTATAGTGCAGTATTAGTGTAGTATAATATATAGTATAGTGCAGTATTAGTGTAGTATAATATATAGTATAGTAGTATTAGTGTAGTATAATATATAGTATAGTGCAGTATTAGTGTAGTATAATATATAGTATAGTGCAGTAGTAGTGTAGTATAATATATAGTATAGTGCAGTATTAGTGTAGTATTATATATAGTATAGTGCAGTATTAGTGTAGTATAATATATAGCATAGTGCAGTATTAGTGTAGTATAATATATAGCATAGTGCAGTATTAGTGTAGTATAATATATAGTATAGTGCAGTATTAGTGTAGTATAATATATAGTATAGTGCAGTATTAGTGTAGTATAATATATAGTATAGTGCAGTAGTAGTGTAGTATAATATATAGTATAGTGCAGTATTAGTGTAGTATAATATATAGTATAGTGCAGTATTAGTGTAGTATAATATATAGTATAGTGCAGTATTAGTGTAGTATAATATATAGTATAGTGCAGTATTAGTGTAGTATAATATATAGTATAGTGCAGTATTAGTGTAGTATAATATATAGTATAGTGCAGTATTAGTGTAGTACAATATATAGTATAGTGCAGTATTAGTGTAGTACAATATATAGTATAGTGCAGTATTAGTGTAGTATAATATATAGTATAGTGCAGTATTAGTGTAGTATAATATATAGTATAGTGCAGTATTAGTGTAGTATAATATATAGTATAGTGCAGTATTAGTATAGTATAATATATAGTATAGTGCAGTATTAGTGTAGTATAATATATAGTATAGTGCAGTATTAGTGTAGTATAATATATAGTATAGTGCAGTATTAGTGTAGTATAATATATAGTATAGTGCAGTATTAGTGTAGTATAATATATAGTATAGTGCAGTATTAGTGTAGTATAATATATAGTATAGTGCAGTATTAGTGTAGTATAATATATAGTATAGTGCAGTATTAGTATAGTATAATATATAGTATAGTGCAGTATTAGTGTAGTATAATATATAGTATAGTGCAGTATTAGTGTAGTATAATATATAGTATAGTGCAGTATTAGTGTAGTATAATATATAGTATAGTGCAGTATTAGTGTAGTATAATATATAGTATAGTGCAGTATTAGTGTAGTATAATATATAGTATAGTGCAGTATTAGTGTAGTATAATATATAGTATAGTGCAGTATTAGTGTAGTATAATATATAGCATAGTGCAGTATTAGTGTAGTATAATATATAGTATAGTGCAGTATTAGTGTAGTATAATATATAGTATAGTGCAGTATTAGTGTAGTTTAATATATAGTATAGTGCAGTATTAGTGTAGTATAATATATAGCATAGTGCAGTATTAGTGTAGTATAATATATAGCATAGTGCAGTATTAGTGTAGTATAATATATAGCATAGTGCAGTATTAGTGTAGTATAATATATAGTATAGTGCAGTATTAGTGTAGTATAATATATAGCATAGTGCAGTATTAGTGTAGTATAATATATAGTATAGTGCAGTATTAGTGTAGTATAATATATAGTATAGTGCAGTATTAGTGTAGTATAATATATAGTATAGTGCAGTATTAGTGTAGTATAATATATAGTATAGTGCAGTATTAGTGTAGTATAATATATAGTATAGTGCAGTATTAGTGTAGTATAATATATAGTATAGTGCAGTATTAGTGTAGTATAATATATAGTATAGTGCAGTATTAGTGTAGTATAATATATAGCATAGTGCAGTATTAGTAGTATAATATATAGTATAGTGCAGTATTAGTGTAGTATAATATATAGTATAGTGCAGTATTAGTGTAGTATAATATATAGTATAGTGCAGTATTAGTGTAGTATAATATATAGTATAGTGCAGTATTAGTGTAGTATAATATATAGTATAGTGCAGTATTAGTATAGTATAATATATAGTATAGTGCAGTATTAGTGTAGTATAATATATAGTATAGTGCAGTAGTGTGGTGTCTAAAAGTCTCATCTAGCACCCAGTGATGACATATTAAAAAGTTTTATTGCCTAAGATGTGAAAGGTAAAAGGGAAACTCAGACTATAGTTGTTATTTCATTTCATATTTTATTTTAATTGATAATTTCTTATTAGAGTACTTATTATTTATGATCCCTACAGTTCACTATATAAACTGACAATAAATATTGTTGAAATATTATTGAATTGTACTTTTATTTTGACAGTAGATTGTTGACTAGGATACTTATTTATTATTTATATTTATACATATTTTCATGCAACTATTATGCTGTGGTACTGAATGATATTGTGATGTTGCGGACCTTTGCTTGAAGAGATCCTCTCTAACTGGACCTCATACCCCTGGTGTAGAGGCTCCAACCTTGTGTGTGTTTAATGGTCTAATCATCTCAGCTGGACTTGTAGGCCTTTTACATTGTTGGCTAGCATCTGAGGAACAGTTAGCCATACAAACGCCGACACACAGGGAGAGGGAGGAAGCAATCCCGGACGTGGAACGTTGTGGATATAGACTAGCTAAACCAAAAGTAGCTGGCGTGTATTTAATTTGATGTGATTTTATGATACATCAGGCTGTGATACACACACACACACACACACAATACTTACACACTCCGCCTAGACAGTACTTGTTAGATGATACATTCGGTCTCGAGTCAAGTTGGACAGAAAAAACAAGGCTGTTTAAAATGTAATCAGACTTGAAAAGCTGTCGAAGGCCCTGAAGGAGTTGTTGAGTAGTGGTGGAGCTGAACTACGTAGTGGTGGAGCTGAACTACGTAGTGGTGGAGCTGAACTACGTAGTGGTGGAGCTGAACTACGTAGTGGTGGAGCTGTACTACGTAGTGGTGGAGCTGAACTACGTAGTGGTGGAGCTGAACCACGTGTGGTGGAGCTGAACCACGTAGTGGCTGAACCACGAGTGGTGGAGCTGTACTACGTAGTGGTGGAGCTGAACTACGTAGTGGTGGAGCTGTACTACGTAGTGGTGGAGCTGAACTACGTAGTGGTGGAGCTGAACTACGTAGTGGTGGAGCTGTACCTGTGGTGGAGCTGAACCACGTAGTGGTGGAGCTGTACTACGTAGTGATGGGCTGAACTACGTGAGTGGTGGGCTGAACCACGTAGTGGTGGAGCTGTACTACGGTGGTGGAGCTGAACCACGTAGTGGTGGAGCTGTAGTGGTGGGGAGCTGTACTACGTGGTGGTGGAGCTGAACCACGTAGTGGTGGAGCTGAAGCCACCACGAGTGGTGGAGCTGAACTACGTGGTGGAGCTGAACCACGAGTGGTGGAGCTGACCACGTAGTGGTGGAGCTGAACCACGTAGTGGTGGAGCTGAACTGTACTGTAGTGGTGGGAGCTGAACCAGTGGTGGAGTACTGTGGTGGAGAACTGTAGTGGTGGAGCTGAACTCACGAGTGGTGGAGCTGTACTACGTAGTGGCTGAACTACGTAGTGGTGGAGCTGAACTACGTAGTGGTGGAGCTGTACTACGTAGTGGGAGCTGAACTACGTAGTGGTGGAGCTGAACTACGTGATGGAGCTGTACTACGTGGAGCTGAACCACTGGTGGTGGAGCTGAACCACGTGAGTGGTGGAGCTGAACTACACGTAGTGATGGAGCTGTACTGCACGAGTGGTGGAGCTGTACTACGTAGTGGTGGAGCGTACTGCACGTAGTGATGGAGCTGTACCACGTACTGAACTCACGAGTGGTGGAGCTGTACCACGTAGTGGTGGAGCTGAACTACGTAGTGGTGGAGCTGTACTACGTAGTGGTGGAGCTGAACGACGTAGTGATGAAGCTGAACTACGTAGTGGTGGAGCTGTACTACGTAGTGGTGGAGCTGTACTACGTAGTGGTGGAGCTGAACTACGTAGTGGTGGAGCTGAACTACGTAGTGGTGGAGCTGTACTACGTAGTGGTGGAGCTGAACTACGTAGTGATGGAGCTGTACTACGTAGTGGTGGAGCTGTACTACGTAGTGGTGGAGCTGTACTACGTAGTGGTGGAGCTGTTGGTCTATTGGTCTCTCCACCGGCCGCCTGTCGTTGTTAGAATCCATTTTAAGATCTTATTAATAATAATAATAATAATAATATATTTTATTTATACCGCACTTTTCATTCCAAAGAATCTCAAAGTGCTACACAGGAGAATAATAACAATAAAAACAATCAGCACAAAAATGCCTTTCTGAATAAAAAAGTCTTCAGTTCAGCTTTGTTTGTTATTAGTTATTGTTTGTTTTTAAATCTCTTAAAGGGCCGGCACCATCATATTTATCTAATATGCTGATTTTGCACGCTCCAGGTCCAGGACCAGGTGCTGTTAGACTGTCCCAGAACCAGACTGAAGACCAGAGGGGACAGACCTGTTCCGCAGTAGCAGGTCCTAAACTCTGGGACTCTCTCCCTCTCAACATTAGAGCAGCGTCCTCTATTCAGAGCTTTAAATCACTTTTAAAAACTCATCTCTTTGCACTGGTTTTTAACCCCAGCTGAGCTGTGACATGTTGTTATGGTTATTGATTTGAGCAAAGCTTTTTATCTATTGTCTGTTTTTGTTGTTTTTGGCATGTTCTGTTTTAGAAGGGTTTTTTTGGTTATTTATTATGCATTTATCATATGTGGTTATCTATAATTGTACAGCACTTTGGGGCAGTAGTGACTGTTTGTTAATGTGCTATAGAAATAAACTTTGACTTTAAATGCTCCCTCAATCACTGATAAGTCAGCAGGTCTTTAACCAAAAAGCACCTGTCCCCAAAAGCTCCATTTCAACACCTCATCCTATAATGCGCTGGTTCCAGGAACCCTGCGATGGAAATAAATGATGACACATGGGTGCATAAAGACCAGGTCCAAGTTAGGATTTCTTTTTTTTTTTTAAACATAATTTTTTCCTCCCTTTTTTTCTCTCTGGCAAGTGGGGGAGTTTTCTCTGGTATGTGAGGAGGTGAAGAGAGAGAGGGGAGGGTTGTTCGGTTTCGGAGGTCTGCTCTGCACATGTCGCTCTTTCACAACCTTTTAAGAGTTATCCCAACACAGAGAGAGAGAGAGGGAGAGAGAGAGAGAGAGAGAGGAAGAGAGAGAGGGAGAGAGGAAGAGAGAGAGGGAGAGAGGAAGAGAGAGAGAGGGAGAGAGAGGAAGAGGAGGGATTTAAAGGAGGGGAAGACGAAGAAGGGGGGAAAGCGAGATTCTGCAGAATGTATCAGTGAGAGGAAAAAGAGAAGATGAAGAGATGTGCAGAGACAGACTGTAGAACAATAACAAATGGAGAGCATCCGTCGGTAACGAGCTGCAACAAGCAGCCGGCTTCAATCAAAGCAGCGAGACCAAAAAAGATGCAAGAGGAACATTGTGTAACTCTAGGTTCAATGTCCTCTCCTGTAATGAATGTGTGTGTGTGTGTGTGTGTGTGTGTGTGTGTGTGTGTGTGTTAGAAACGCGTCACAGTTGCCAGTTTGCAGTATAACACACGGGGGGCTTTCAATGAGGAGAGGGCAGGCAGCACAGCTGTTGAGTTTTATTATCTTAATTGGTAATGAATTTGGTACAATTTACCATACCAACTGCTATAATTAATACCATTGTTCTGTGTATCAGTATACCTGTATACCTATATATCTGTGTATCTGTGTATTTGTATATCTGTATACCTGTATCTGTGTCTGTGTGTCTCAGTATATCTGTATACCTGTGTATCTGTATCAGTGGCTTTGTATGTCTGTATACTTGCATACCTGTACCTGTATATCTGTATACCTGTATATCTGTATACCTGTATATCTGTATACCTGTATATCTGTATACCTGTATATCTGTATACCTGTGTATCTGTATACCTGTATATCTGTATACCTGTATATCTGTATACCTGTATATCTGTATACCTGTATATCTGTATACCTGTATATCTGTATACCTGTGTATCTGTATACCTGTATATCTGTATACCTGTACATCTGTATACCTGTATATCTGTATACCTGTATATCTGTATACCTGTGTATCTGTATACCTGTACATCTGTATACCTGTATATCTGTATACCTGTATATCTGTATACCTGTGTATCTGTATACCTGTATATCTGTATACCTGTGTATCTGTATACCTGTATATCTGTATAAGTTGCTCTGAATGCCTGTATACTTGTATATCTGTATCTGTGTCTACCTGTATACTTGTATATCTGTACCTGTATAAGTGGTTCTGTATACTTGTATATCTGTATACTTGTATCAGTGGCTCTGTATACTTGTATAAGTGGTTCTGTATACTTGTATATCTGTATACTTGTATCAGTGGCTCTGTATACTTGTATAAGTGGTTCTGTATACCTGTATATCTGTATACTTGTATATCTGTATCTGTGTAGTATACACATACACACACAAACTAAACACAAGTCATGCTGAGGAACAGAAGACAATTGGCTGCCATGTGAAGTCTCTCTCACACACACACACACACACACACACACACACACACACGAATCAGACGCAGTTATTCGGTGTGTCAGGTGTTTCCAGGCAGAGTTACCGCTGGGAGCCGATTAACATGAGCAGCTATCATCCATGACCGACGGCGCCGTGATCAGGTCAACATGTCTTCTCTGACCCGCCGGAGAGGAGCGACCTGCACACTGCACACGCCTGGGATCAATTAGCAGAGCCGGGCCGTTCGTTAAGTGGTCCTCTGACAGCCTCTCTCCAGGAGGGGGCGCTAGAGGCCAGTCACACTCCCTGAAAGAGCTCATGATCCATGGTCAATAACCCTCATTTATATAGAATTATACTTAATATTTGAGTTAAAAAAAGCAGAAATTATGAATTATTTTGACTCCCTGAAAGAGCTCATGATCTCATCCCTCATGCTACCTTTATGAGGTTTCAGATCACATTAACCCTCGTGTTGTCCTCCCGGGTCAAAAAACAGACAAAAATTCGACATGTTCGTCCCTTTTTCAGACTTATTTTTGTTTTTTGTTTTCACTAATAACATCATACTACCACTAGTTTTACTACTTTTTGGAATTCATGGTCAATAGCCCTCATTTATATAGAATTATACTTAATATTTGAGTTAAAAAAGCAAAGATTGTCTGGTTTTTGTCTTCCCTGGTCAAAAAACAGACAAAAATTTGACATTTTTGTCCCTTTTTCAGACTTTTTTGGAGTTTTCCCTATACCACCACCTTACTAGTTTTATTACTTTTTGGAATTCATGGTCAATAACCCTCATTTATATAGAATTAGACCTAATAGTTAAATTAGTTAGTTATTAATTAGTTAAAGTTAAAAAAGCAGAAATTATGAATTATTGTGACTAATAGTTAAGATCAGAGGAATGAAAGTGATTAGTTGGAAGGAATCCAATCCATGTTTTGTGGTAATTTGGTTAAAAAGAAACTCATATTTCAGATATAGACATTTTTTAAAGGGTCAGATTTGACCCGAGGACGACAGGAGGGTTAAGTATGAACAAATTCAGCGGTGAAAGAAGTATTTAGACCCTTTACTTCAGTAAAGGTACTAATACCACACTATAAAACATACTCTGCTACAACTAAAAGTCCTGTATTAATAATGTTTTTGAGTACTGCTAATTTATTCGGGTTTACAGCGTGCCATCTTTTCTCAATTCCCTACACTGTCTGTATGACAACGGAAAATGTACTCAAAGTATTAAAAGTACTCAATGCATACAAATCCTCCCATTGTAGAAAGTGTAAAGGATTTAAACAGATGTGTGTTTAATGGTCTGATCATCTCAGCTGGACGTATACTGTTGGCTAGTATCTGTGTGTAGTATTGTGTGGAACTACTAACTAAAGTTGTCAGATTAAAAGTACTATATTTATCTCGGAGTACAATTAGAGAGAGAGAGAGAGAGTCTAATAATAAAGGCTCTCTTAATGCAACATCTTGTTGTGTAATTGGTTGAAAGAGCACGAGGCGTTGAAGTAACCTGGATGTTGGTTGCTGGACTGTCCAATGAGAAGTGTATGCAGACATGACTCAAGGTTTCATTTGAATTTCAAAAGGTTTTTAGGAATCTACCCTGGTTTCCAGATTGGATCATCTCCACGGATCATCGTAAAGGTCTGAATCCCCCCCCCACCCCTTCCACACAACCTGGTTTGACAAAATAGGGGGCACAGCATCTTGCATGGGGCCCACCAAAAGCTAGAAGCAACCCTGTGCACAGTATGTGATTTTTTTGTAAAAGGAAAGCAGAGAAACACGTCAGATCCCTAATATGTTCAG
>CM049379.1:2299197-2309197 GCA_026937815.1 Etheostoma perlongum | reverse complement strand
ACGCCGAGACCGAGGGCAGAATAACAGATTAACAACCCTAATTTGTCCTGAGGTTTTAACGGCCAAAATTATATGCAATCCTGCCCCTTCTTCTATCAATCTCAGTGTCTCTGTGGTCGGTTTGAATTCACTTTCATAGGCAAGCCATGTGCTTTCAATTTCTTCTCCTGCAGACTAATAAAAGGCCATTTGAGAAAGGGGGCATATTGATGGAGGGGGGTGGTGGTGCTGCAAAGCTCGGATGTTTGACAGTTACAAAAGTAGCTCTGGCAGGTTTGTGTTTCCTCCAACCAGCCTGCCGGAGGATTGATTCTCTAAAGTGACGCAAATGTGGATAGAGGACAGCAAACACACACACACACACACACACACACACACACACACACACACACACACACACACACACACACACAACCTGGATTCAATAATCCAGACCGCTCTATTAAAATGAGGAGACCGACACACGCTATCACTGTCAGAAAAACTCAATGTTAAAACTACGGTGGCAAAGAAAGGTCAACAAACTGTAGTCGCTGCTCCATCAGAAGGTCGAACACTTCCAGACGGCACGCTGGCTGTTATGTCTCTGTTATGATTTTGGAAAATCAGTTGTTCCGGTTTGTTATAGTTTAAGGAGTCTGAACTGTAAATAATGTAGTCCCCGCTGATGGAAATCAAACCAATCACAGTCGAACTCTGGCCTGAAAATCTCCAGTTTTGCATTACACACATTGCAGCATGATACAGGTCTAGATATGTTTGAGACATAACATCCTCATCACAGTCAGACAATCACAACCACAGCCAATCAAAAGCCAGAAGAGTCTCGGGAATTTGCACACAAAACGCTGTCAAAACTCAAATGAACAATTCCCACTGCAGCTTTCAGATTTCATCTAAAAGAGGTTCCAAGGATAGGGTGACCAGACGGTTTCGGGACAGTCCCCGATTTTGGTGACCTGTCCCCGGCTGGATCTGTCCCCGAAAATGTCCCCGGTTTTCACTGTGACTGACAGACTCGATACTGGACTGAAAGAAAGAAAACTCTGACCAAACGGAGCCGATCGAGCAGCGCTGCTCAGAGCTCAGAGATGTTTTAGAAAGCCGTGTTTTACCATGCTAAAATCACTGATTATTTACATGGAGTCTGGTGGAGATATGCTGCTCTATACACGCTAAAATCACTGATTATTTACATGGAGTCTGGTGGAGATATGCTGCTCTATACACGCTAAAATCACTGATTATTTACATGGAGTCTGGTGGAGATATGCTGCTCTATACACGCTAAAATCACTGATTATTTACATGGAGTCTGGTGGAGATATGCTGCTCTATACACGCTAAAATCACTGATTATTTACATGGAGTCTGGTGGAGATATGCTGCTCTATACACGCTAAAATCACTGATTATTTACATGGAGTCTGGTGGAGATATGCTGCTCTATACACGCTAAAATCACTGATTATTTACATGGAGTCTGGTGGAGATATGCTGCTCTATACACGCTAAAATCACTGATTATTTACATGGAGTCTGGTGGACTTTTATGTTTTAAAAAATGATCTTAATCTTTAACAGAAAGGTCAGCCTCCTTAGAAATCCTTTCCATAATGTTATCAGACACTTAGAATATTAATCTGAGTCTGTCAGCAGCAAAACGAGCACTTTATGAACGTAAATACAAGCTGGACAATTCTCCCATTAACTTCCATTGTAGCTTGTTTCTCTGCTGCCGACTGCAGCGATCTCGTTTCATACTGCATCAATGTCAAAGGAACATCTTTCCTCAATAGTTTATATTGTATCTGATACTCAGCTCTAGGTCTAGTGTCCCCGTTTTAAGTTTTACAAAAATTAAAAACATGACGTGTTTTGGACGTGTTTACGAAAAGTAACAGCCGCGGCTACGTAGGGAGAGATGTGGACACACTGACCATACGCCATAACCCCCCCCCCCGACTGATGTCCTGGTTCTCCTTCTCCATTAACAACATGAAATCAAGAACAGGGTTAACTTCTCCTGCTGCAGGTTTCCCCCCGAGGTCAGACGCATAGACACTCCCTGTTCAGATGCACCAATCAGGGACAAGAGACTCGTTGGAGAGGAGCCAGGTCTGCGCATAATCGATCCCTGCCCAATGCATGCTGGGAAGACTTGTGTCCGACTTGATCCCGACTCGCTCTGACGTCATGCACACGTGGAGAGCCGTAATCTCACGAGAGCAAGGCGGCCGCAGGTTTGAGACGCAGGCGGCGCAGTTGCTTTTTACCGACTGCAAGACCCAGGTGGACCCAGCAGAGCATGCTGGGAAACGCGGTCCTCTCAGCTGATCTAACAGCTGATTGGTTCAGAATCGACTCCACATGATGACGTTTTATATAAAACTTTTATTGATTTTAAATCGGAGGGATTTTAACTGCTAACTCGGATTATTCTGCACAGAACACGTGTTGTGTGGCTGATTTAGAAATCAGAGAGACAAAATCTGTTCAGATCACGGATCACATACAGTCTGTTGATTACAGATCGCATGTAGAGCATTTTGACAGCTACTCTGTCATAATTAAAACAACTGGAGACTGTGTACCAGCTGATACATGGGTCTGATACATTGACTGTATATTAACGGTGTATGGTCTGATAACATTTTATTAAATCAGAATCGGACGAGTGTTTTGGTCACTTCCCGTTCACCCTGAAGGCTGCAGGAATCAGCTGGAAACTGTCCGACTTTACCCCCCCTCCATCTCCAACGAGCCTAATCACTGCTCATGCAGACGCATTCATTCTCCCTTGTGGGGGGAGGGGCTTAGGAGACCGTTTTGGGTTTTAGCGGAAAGGATCCTGGATCTTCGCAATCCTACCCACAGCACCTTTAACTGTCACGAGACCGTTTTTTTGTATTTCATCACACGAACCCTTTTCCCCTTTCTCTGTCGACATAAATCGTGTTTCGGTTATTTCACATTGCTTGAAAGTTGCAAAGAAGGTTGCCATGTTCATATTTTCAACATTGACAACTACAAATTTGATAAAACACCTAAATAAATGAAATGTCCGGGTTTCAGGATGCATGGTTCCGACCAGGATTTAGGGGTTATTGGTGCGCTGCGGGGCTGCCAGTGTAAGACTTTCTTTTGTGAGATAGTCGCAATGCTTGAAATGTGCCCACTTGTGAATTTGTGAGCTCTCATTGCAAGAATCTCTCCTCACTGGGTATGTGTGTGCTGTTAGTGTTAGACTTTCAGAGGAATCTGTAACCATGCAACAAGAAAATAACATCAAACAAAGATCAGGCATGATTTCCCTAATGCATGAGGTTACAAAAGCTTTCAAGCCTGAAATAAAAGGACGTCTAGGCTGCAACAAAGATGGGAAACACACATTGTGTCAAATTCAAGGCCCGCGGGCCAAATCTGGCCCCTTGCAAATGTTGATCCGGCCCGCATGTCAATTTAGATTCACCGTTGATTTTGGCCCACCTACAGTAGTAGTTGCGCGCCAAACCAAAAAGACGGGAAACTGTTTTGAAACTGCAATTACACGACACTCAAAGCAAAATGTTGGCAGATTTGCCAACTTTGAGACTCAGAAATTCCCACAGAAGCAGAGACCTTTCACGTTCAGGCTGTGAAACACGTTGCTATGAGTTGGCTGTTTGGTGGCCTTCTTTTAACCCTCATGTTGTCCTTGGGTCAAATTTAACCCGTTTTCAGTTATTTTATTTTTTTTTGCACAAAAAATGGGCCGTCAAAATAAGCGCTGAAAATGTCAACATTAAAAATATCAAAAAGCTTTGGCAAAAACATCAAAAAAAGCACCCACAACACTGAAAAAGTGACAAAAAATGTCAGAAAAAGCGATGATAATGTTGAAAAAAAGTGACCAAAACAGCGTTTTTTCATGGCTGACGGGAAGACAACACAAGGGTTATGAATGTAATCACAATGCTTTGTTTTGCTTGATTTGCTAAATTCTATGATGGCTAAGGGCCCTTTTTTTGGGGCTTCTATGTGGACCAAATTGCATGTGAGAAGGCTATATGAGACATACAGTCCAAAGAAAATTACACTTTTTTAAATGAAATAAAAGCATGCACGTCTGGCCCTTGATGAGATTCTAATTTTCCAGTGTGGCCCTTAGTGAAATTGAGTTAGACACGCTGCAGTAGAGCGACTAATCTAACATACATACACTTCCCTTCAGACCATCTTTGAAAAAACAGTTGTCTCCCAGGCTCAGAAAATTCTGAAGGACCCTTCCCATGTTCTGAAGGACCCTTCCCATGTTCTGAAGGACCCTTCCCATGTTCTGAAGGACCCTTCCTGTGTTCTGAAGGACCCTTCCCGTGTTCTGAAGGACCCTTCCCGTGTTCTGAAGGACCCTTCCCATGTTCTGAAGGACCCTTCCCATGTTCTGAAGGACCCTTCCCATGTTCTGAAGGACCCTTCCCGTGTTCTGAAGGACCCTTCCCGTGTTCTGAAGGACCCTTCCCATGTTCTGACGGACCCTTCCCGTGTTCTGAAGGACCCTTCCCGTGTTCTGACGGACCCTTCCCATGTTCTGAAGGACCCTTCCCGTGTTCTGAAGGACCCTTCCCGTGTTCTGAAGGACCCTTCCCGTGTTCTGAAGGACCCTTCCCGTGTTCTGAAGGACCATTCCATGTTCTGAAGGACCCTTCCCATGTTCTGACGGACCCTTCCCATGTTCTGAAGGACCCTTCCCATATTTTGCACTCGGAATACAATGTTTTACCTTCGGGGAAACGCCTTAGAGCTAGCAGATGTAAAAGTAATTGCTATGGGCCGTCCTTCGTTCCAGCTTCCATAGCGCTCCTAAATAAACAATCGGCTCGGAACAAAATAGCTCGAAGCACTTACGGCACTTTATTTAGTTATTTTTAATCATAGTCTACCTAACCCTAATTTTAGTTTAGTTTAATTTTTATTAACCGGATCTTCATGAGATTTTGTTTCTCTCATATTGTTTTCTTCTTTATGTGCTCTAGTGCAATTGCACAGAATCATCTGTTTTTTATTATTCAGGTTTTATTGATTTGGTAACCAATGATTGACAGGGGAGGGTCATTGATACTTGTGCAATGTAATGTAATGTAGGGTGGATTGTATGTTGTATGTGAGTGTAAAGTCTATGTGTTATTGATGTTTACAGCAGCCTTACGTAGCACTGATGCCCAAAGACAAATTTCCCTTAGGGGACAATAAAGTTGATCTTGATCTTGAACATCTTTAGAAAACGGAGCAGTGATAATGATGTGAAACATGTAAAAACTCTTGGCTGCTTGCAGCTGCAATTCAGCCTACAACATCAGCAATCTGAGTGCATTTCCCCTCATCCCTGCACACAAAACCGGTGTTTAGGTTGCCTCCCAGTCTGCTGTCTGCGCTGTATGTCTGCATGTATAGCATGACTCATCCTTTCATCCCTCAGTGGGAGTCAGAGGAAAACTTCAAAAGGAAAGGCTCCCGCTCACTAAAACGTAGCCTTGAACCAATCAGCCAAGAGTTCTGCCTTCTGCCTCCGCTCGTACAGCCGCAAGGGAAATATCTCTTCTTCATGAAATACAAAGCTGTATCCTTCTAGCTTTTATACCACATCAAGATGCACTTTACCCACATAAAGCTGTCATATAGAGAGGCAAAGTCTCTCCCCTTACAATGGGCCACCATGGGACCTTATTTAAAGGTAAAGAAGAACGGGACAGTTGGGTTTAGGAAACGTGACACGTATTTTACCATGCTAAAATCACTGATTATTTACATGGAGTCTGGTGGAGATATGCTGCTCTATACACGCTAAAATCACTGATTATTTACATGGAGTCTGGTGGAGATATGCTGCTCCATACACGCTAAAATCACTGATTATTTACATTGAGTCTGGTGGAGATATGCTGCTCTATACACGCTAAAATCACTGATTATTTACATGGAGTCTGGTGGAGATATGCTGCTCTATACACGCTAAAATCACTGATTATTTACATTGAGTCTGGTGGAGATATGCTGCTCTATACATGCTAAAATCACTGATTATTTACATGGAGTCTGGTGGAGATATGCTGCTCTATACACGCTAAAATCACTGATTATTTACATGGAGTCTGGTGGAGATATGCTGCTCTATACATGCTAAAATCACTGATTATTTACATGGAGTCTGGTGGAGATATGCTGCTCTATACACGCTAAAATCACTGATTATTTACATGGAGTCTGGTGGACTTTTACACGCTGATTTTTACATGGAAAAAACAATGATTTTAAAAAAAATGATCTTTCTTTAACAGAAAGGTCAGCCTCCTTAGAAATCCTTTCCATAATGTTATCAGACACTTAGAATATTAATCTGAGTCTGTCAGCAGCAAAACGAGCACTTTATGAACGTAAATACAAGCTGGACAATTCTCCCATTAACTTCCATTGTAGCTTGTTTCTCTGCTGCCGACTGCAGCGATCTCGTTTCATACTGCATCAATGTCAAAGGAAAATCTTTCCTCAATAGTTTATATTGTATCCGATACTCAGCTCTAGGTCTAGTGTCCCCGTTTTAAGTTTTACAAAAATTAAAAACATGACGTGTTTTGGAGGTATTTACGCTTCTGAGCTGAAAATGTCCCCGGATTTAGTCTGAGACATCTGGTCCCCTTAATCTAAAAGTAAATGTATTTAGTTACTTTACACCACTGGCATGGCCCCATTGGTCCAGATTAGACTGAATACAAATTTAAAACCGGTTCGCCGCCGAGTGTGAAGCGGCTGGGATGAGGATCAGCACCTCTAAATCTGAGGCCATGGTTCTCAGCAGGAAACCGATGGAGTGCTTTCTTCAGGTGGGGAGTGAGTCTTTACCCCAAGTGAAGGAGTTTAAGTACCTTGGGGTCTTGTTCGCGAGTGAGGGGACCATGGAGCGTGAGATTGGTCGGAGAATCGGAGCAGCCGGTGCGGTATTACATTCTGTTTATCGCACCGTTGTGACGAAAAGAGAGCTGAGCCAGAAGGCAAAGCTCTCGATCTACCGGGCAGTGTTCGTTCCTACCCTCACCTATGGTCATGAAGGCCGGGTCATGACCGAAAGAACCAGATCCAGGGTACAAGCGGCCGAAATGGGTTTCCTCAGGAGGGGGCTGGCGTCTCCCTTAGAGATCGGGTGAGAAGCTCAGTCATCCGAGAGGAGCTCGGAGTAGAGCCGCTGCTCCTTCGCGTCGAAAGGAGCCAGTTGAGGTGGTTCGGGCATCTGGTAAGGATGCCTCCTGGGGGGGGTCCCTAGGGAGGTGGTCCAGGCACGTCCAGCTGGGAGGAGGCCTCGGGGAAGACCCAGGACTAGGTGGAGAGATTATATCTCCAACCTGGCCTGGGAACGCCTCGGGATCCCCCAGTCGGAGCTGGTTGATGTGGCTCGGGAAAGGGAAGTTTGGGGTCCCCTGCTGGAGTTGCTGCCCCCGAGACCCGACTCCGGATAAGTGGATGAAGATGGATGGATGGATGAAATTTAAAACCGACCCAACTTTGGATCCTGGACCATGTTATGGTCAGTAAGAACCGATTAGAGAGTGTAGTTGTAACAAAATCTGTTAATATTTTGCATAGTTTGCACAGAAAAAAAAAACCCTAACCCTAAAACGAGGTGCGATGCAAAGCCTTTAAAATGTTCCCTGTTCATACTATAAATTACCACATTTTTAAAAAGTCAAAAGAGCTTTTAGGTAAAGAGGAAACAACACAGTCGGTTTCTTTTATGCTTCAGCTTTCCGTGTCTCCGAATCGATCCGACGGTTTGTTCCACAGGAACGGCGGATTTGATCTCATCCTGCTGGAGTTTCGGGTTTCATGCCGTTTGACCTTTTCCCCAATGCAACCCAAACTCTCCACATCAATCCAGCATCACTACACGCAACCGCCTCCCCTCCTCCTAGAGCTCTGTCCTTCACGAAAACGGGAACTGGGTAATTGCAGCAAGCACCTCCAGAGTTATATCAGACCCATAATGCACCTGGCAAAGCTCCCAGAATCCATTACTCTGGCACAGAAACCACCAACCTACGCCTCTCATCTTCTCAGTTCAGAAACAAGAAGACATTATTTAGCTGAGAAACAGCATTTTCTGTTATAAATTGAGGGTTTGCACTATATCTTGGTATCTGTGTTAGTTTCATCTCATTTCTGTTTTTTTCTTTTGCTCTTTGTTACAGTTTTACAGTATAATAAGGAAAGGAAAGTTTCTTCTTCAAACCCCAAGAAAAGTTACGCCTTGTGTTTTTTTTTGGAGAACTTTACACAACTAGCTGTCGGGTTTTGAAGAAGCAACTCATTACAAGCACAGTATAGCTGTTAGAAGAAACACGTAAAGGTCCAATCGTTGCTATAATTTAGAGCGGTGGGATGAACAGAGGGGTGAATCTGTCCAATAACACAACACAGACGTACTCACTGACATCTCTTTCAGACTCTGTCCACGACTCAAAAAGACAAAAAAGTTTGAAAACCAGTATGCATCTTTCAAGGTCCCATGAATGAATGAAAAATACATTTGTGTTGTTTGTACCACTGGGTGATTGCCCCATCAACAATTTATTTTTTATAACAAAATGGTTTTTTTTTTTTTTTTTTTCCTTTTAAATCAAGACTTAAACGCATCTCTTTAAAGTGGCGTTCGGTACCTAGTAATGTGATGGCACATTTATATTTATTTTATATTGATTTTACTTTTTCTCATTCATTATTGTATTTTTGTTAGTGGTGTGTTGTTGTTTTTAAATTCTGTGGTTTTTATCCGTTGTGAAGCCCTTTGGTTCACCTATCGGTTGATGTAAGGTGCCATATAAATAAAATACATTTACATTTATACATTTACATCGTGGGCCATAAATGTCCTCCAGCATCTTTTAGTGCAGTTTAAAACCAGAATCAGAAAAAAATAGGTTGGAAAAGCGCATTATAAGAGTTTCAAGGCTTTGAATATAGATCTGTAAAGGTGCACATGTGCAGCTGTATTACTGTATGTAGGGAATATGGATATCAGATAGGGATTCAGTGTTAGATACCTGATATTTAATTATCTGTATCAGCGCCAGGGACAAATGAAAAACCTCGACTTGCAACATCCTTATTATCCATGTCAGTGTGTACATAATGGGAGAAACAGGATTACAGTATGTAAAAGAGACTGTGGAGAAAAAGGGAAATCTTTGACTCCCACAGAGTTTCAGTTGTGAGATCCGTGCAGGATTTAGGGGTTACAGCGGGGCCGTTTGGGCACCCCAAGGTAAAAATCTGTATTAATGTGCATAAAGAAGCCAAGAAAAGATGGAAGACTTTTGGAAGGAAGAATGGGCGAAGAAACCTCAAACAAGAATAAAAAGACTCTTGGCTGGCTGCAAGAAGCATTTCCAAGCTGTACTCGCCAAAGGGGGGCATGGGGGGTGGAAGGGGGGTACAAGGTATTAACTCTGCAGGGGGCCCAAACTTTTGCACACGCCATTTTTTGGTTTTCTGTTATTTTAAAAGTGTAAATGATGTAAATAAAATCTAACACGAATGTCTAATCTGTCATTTGATGCCTTTTTGGAGATTTTTCCATCTTTTCTTGGCTTCTTTTTGCACATTAATACACATTTTTACCTGGGGGTGCCCAAACTTTCGAACCCTACTGTATTAGTGCGCTGTGGGGCCGCCAGTGTAAGATATAACCACAGTGCTTGAAATGTGCCCACTTTGTGAGTTTGTGAGCTGTTTTCAGTCGCTCAGTGCAAGAATCTCTCCTCGCTGGGTATGTGTGTGCTGTTAGTGTTAGACTTTCAGAGGAATCTGTAACCATGCAACAAGAAAATAACTGACATCAAACATAAAAACAAAAGCTCAGGCGTGATTTCCATAACGCATGAGGTTACGAAAGCTGCTTTCAAGCCTGAAATAAAAGGACATCTAGGCTGCAACAAAGGTGGGAAACGGACATTGGAGCATCTATAAATGC
>CM049379.1:2274197-2294197 GCA_026937815.1 Etheostoma perlongum | reverse complement strand
TTTCTTACATTTTTGTCCCTTTTTTCAACACTTTTGATGCTTTTTTTCTGTAAATGTTGGTTTATTTACTTTTTCAGTTTTTATACTAGCAAGAAATTTTTTCAAAAAGGAAGGATTGATCCAGTTTACTAGCATCATGTTATCAATTTTTTTTGCTTTTCCAAACAAGGCAGAATGCTTGATGGTGTTGTTTGGGTATTTAGTACACTGCTCACCATGTTTTACAGTTATTTCAACAGGGTAGTGTTGTCTCTGTTTTCAATTTTTCATTTTTTGGTTTTCAATAAACCTCATTTTAACTTTATTAAGTTTTACAGTTATTTTTGGAATTTATGGTCAATAAACCTCATTTATAGGAAATTATACCTAATGTTTGAGTTAGAAAAGCAGAAATTAGGAATTATTTAGACTAAAATTAAATTGAATGGATGTTGATAATCACAGACTGGCACTCAACTCAATGTTTTTGACGCTTTACTCAAGGTTTCACCACTTTTTTAGGAAGTTTTGGTGCTTTTTACAATGCTTTTGGCACTTTCTGATTTTTTTGTCACTTTTTCAGACAATTTTGATGCTTTTTTTCAACCTTTTTCCAACTATGTTGGCGCTCTTTCAACGTATTTTTAACGTCGCTGGCTGAGGAACTTTTTTTGAAATTTCTGGGGGCTTTATGAGGCCCAAATGTAAGTGAGAAGACTACATTATATGAGATGATATAATACAGTCAAAATATTTGACTTTTTCTCTTAAAAGAATGTCAAAAACTCTACATGTCTGGTTCTTCTCATTAGAGAAACTGAGTTTGACACCTCTGATTTAGAATTACATTCATGCATATAATAATCCCATATACAGATAATAATCTAGACATGCACTAAGGATTAGCGTGTGTGTTTGTAGATTTTTTAGAAACACATTTAGTGTTGCTAAAATACTTCATTGGTTAGGAACATGAAGGTTTGTGGGGTTTTTGTATACCTTTAAAAGAGGAAAAACAGTCTCCACATGTCTTTAAAGTTGGTCGATATAGAGGATGTTGTTAGGATCAGCGCAGCGTGGGCTGGGGGTTTCTCCCCATTAGCACGTCCTCAGAGCCCTTTAATGAATACTCAATGAGCCAGATTAAGTCAAAGCAGCAGATCCTGTAAAGATCTTGAACTAAAAGTGAAGATCCAAAAGACGAGGAAGCTTCACGTCGGGGTGAGAAGGTAATCAGGCTCCACGTGTCGTCTCTGAACAACAGGAATCAAGGCTTTCTGGGTAGTGGATTTAACAACACCTAGGTGTGTGTAGTCCTTGCTACAAGACCTCCATGCTGGCGTGAACACTTGGCGGCGACAGCTGGGGGAGATGGGAGTAAATGTGTGACAATAGAAGCTGAGTAGACAACATCGAAGCCTCCAGCAGCAGCTGTTTGACGGCACAGCAACAGCTCTCTGATCAGCTGGCTGCAGGCGTTGCGCGAGACAAACATTTGTGCTCTTATGGGTGTCTACTCGTCAACAGACCTCTGCAAATCTGCTCCCTGTGAACTAAGGTTACAAGGAAAACAGCTCGCCAGAAACGACCAGTTAACTCGTGTTGTCTTCCCGTCAAAATTGAAAATCAGCACTTTGTTGACGCTTTTTAAATAAAACATTTTTACGTTTTTATCCTTTTATTTCAACACTTTTTTTCAATCTTTGTCCCTTTTTTGACGTTTAACACTACGTAACACTAACTTATTAACTTTATTTTTACAGTTATTGTTGGAATTTATCCTAAACCTTTATTTATAGGAAATTTTAATGTTTGAATTAGAAAATTAGAGAAATTAGGAATTATTGAGACTAAAATTAAAGGAATGGATGTTGATGATAACCACAGACTGGAATATGTCAACTTTTACTTTTTTCAAAAACACTTCCATTTGTTTTACAATGCTATAAAATTGAATAAGACCCCCAAAATTAATGAAAGTAGAGATTTGTACTTGGCAAAGAGCGTTATGGAATCAATCATGTTATTTTGGGGAATTAAAAAGAACATTGATATAGGACAACATGGGGACAACATGGGGACAACATGAGGACAACATGAGGACAACATGAGGACAACATGAGGACAACATGGGGGCAACATGGGGACAACATGAGGACAACATGGGGACAACGTGGAAACATGGGGACAACATGGGGACAACATGAGGACAACATGGGGACAACATGAGGACAAAACAACATGGGGACAACATGAGGACAACATTTACAATGGGGACAATGGGGAAACATGAGAATACAACATGGGGGGGCAACATGAAGACAACATGAAGACAACATGAAGACAACATGAGGACAACATGAGGACAACATGGGGACAACATGGGGACAACATGGGGACAACATGAGGACAACATGGGGACAACATGGGGACAAAATGGGGACAACATGGGGGCAACATGAGGACAACATGAAGGCAACATGAGGACAACATGGGGACAACATGAAGACAACATGAAGACAACATGGGGGCAACATGAGGGCAACATGGGGACAACATGAGGACAACATGGGGGAAACATGAGGACAACATGGGGACAACATGAGGACAACATGGGGACAACATGGGGGTAACATGAGGACAACATGAGGGTAAAATGAGGACAACATGAGGACAACATGGGGACAACATGGGGACAACATGGGGGTAACATGAGGACAACATGAGGACAACATGAGGACAACATGAGGGTAACATGAGGACAACATGGGGGAAACATGAGGACAACATGGGGACAACATGAGGACAACATGGGGACAACATGGGGGTAACATGAGGACAACATGAGGGTAACATGAGGACAACATGAGGACAACATGGGGACAACATGAGGACAACATGGGGGTAACATGAGGACAACATGAGGACAACATGAGGACAACATGAGGGTAACATGAGGACAACATGAGGACAACATGAGGGTAACATGAGGACAACATGAGGACAACATGAGGACAACATGAGGGTAACATGAGGACAACATGAGGACAACATGAGGGTAACATGAGGACAACATGAGGACAACATGAGGACAACATGAGGGTAACATGAGGACAACATGAGGGTAACATGAGGACAACATGAGGGTAACATGAGGACAACATGAGGACAACATGAGGACAACATGAGGACAACATGAGGACAACATGAGGACAACATGAGGGCAACATGAGGGCAACATGAGGGCAACATGAGGACAACATGAGGACAACATGAGGGTAACATGAGGACAACATGAGGACAACATGAGGGTAACATGAGGACAACATGAGGACAACATGAGGGTAACATGAGGACAACATGAGGACAACATGAGGGTAACATGAGGACAACATGAGGGTAATATGAGGACAACATGAGGACAACATGAGGACAACATGAGGGCAACATGAGGACAACATGAGGACAACATGAGGGTAACATGAGGACAACATGAGGGTAATATGAGGACAACATGAGGACAACATGAGGACAACATGAGGGTTAAGTTTAGGAAAAAGGTTTTTGAAATAGCAAAGACACTTACGTCGGGATTTGAGCCACGCCGGGTGCAAGATAGGGCCTAAAGTTATATTATTACATCGGAGAAAGTCCAAACCCAAGGATCTAGTATCGTAATATTGCTGCAACTCTCTCCCTCGGTTGTGTTGCTTCTCATAAATTTGAGCTTTTATCCAATTAAAAGCCCCCCGCGTGGCCTCCAGGTGAATAATCTACTCTGAGGCCTTCAGAGTTCAGAGTAAATCCCTCTGCTGTTCAAGCAAATAGGGACAATGTTGTGGAGTGTCATGTTTTTTAGCCAATCAAATTTGGAGTTTGCCCTGTTGGGCGTGTTCTTTGACAGGCTAGAGCCCAGCCTGTCACCCACCCCATGTGAGTCGAGTGCAGATGTGAGTTGTGCATGCTCAGATTTCTCATTACAAACAATAACAGAAGATGGGAATCATTTCAGAACGTTGTAGCTATATATATGGTTGATGCTATGCTAACGTTAGCTCAAACCGCCGTTCAACTGACAGCGTTTGTTGTGCTTGATTGCTAGCTTGTCGCTAAGTTAGCATCACATAACCGTAGCAGTAACTTTAGTTCAAGTTTGTTTCAAGTTTTAAGAGTTCAAGTTGATGAAAGAAAGGAGGATGTACTTTATATGCTTTATATGTGTACTTTCTACCTTAAGGGCAAGTAATTCAGATATTATTTTAGACCTTTTAATTTTTGTGAGTCATTTCTTTTACATTAAAAGAATAGTCCTTTCCTATTGCAACGCCGGGGCATTCATATTTTCTTTATTTTAATCATTTATCTTTTTATCTCTCCGGGAGAGAGGCCAGGACAGGTGTGGAGGTCACCTTTATGTAAAGTTTTATTCTGTCCAGTGGCTCTTTTAACCTTGCTTTAACATTCGGCCATCTTTTAAACAGCTCATAAATAACCAAGCTCGGTTTTTAAGTATTTTATTCACACCAGTGGTCCCCTTCTTGCCCGTGCTCCTCGCATGGCCCATCCCAGGCGTTGCGTTTTAACCCTAAACCTAACCCTAACTTGTCATGACAAAACCGAATGCTACTTACTAAAAGAAGCGTTATGTCATGAACGTTCATGACTTGTTTGTAATGTTTACGACACGTTCACGATAGCGTTATGTCACTCTTATATAGACACCTTTGTGCAAGGCGTAACCACTTTTTCTTCAAATGATGAGCAGCTTTGGTAAGTTTAATGGATTTTTCTAGCCTGGAAATGACCCAGACCCAAATCCCAAAGATTAAAAGGTCTCGAGTGATGAAAGTCGCCCATCTCGAAAATCTCACTGCACGCAATTGGATAACACAGCGACCAATCACAACACCACACGGGGTGACGTAGCCAGAGCCCCGTGCGCTTAGCTAGCAGCGGAGCTAACTGGTAGATTAGACTGTCGTCATCTGTTGTGCTCGCCTCTGGCCCCGCCTACATCAGATACACCGATGTGATTGGTGCAGCTCGCCTCTGGCCCCGCCTACATCAGATACACCGATGTGATTAGTGCAGCTCGCCTCTGGCCCCGCCTACATCAGATACACCGATGTGATTGGTGCAGCTCGCCTCTGGCCCCGCCTACATCAGATACACCGATGTGATTAGTGCAGCTGTCGGCCCCACCTCATCTGTTGTGCAGCTCGCCTCTGGCCCCGCCTACATCAGATACACCGATGTGATTGGTGCAGCTCGCCTCTGGCCCCGCCTACATCAGATACACCGATGTGATTAGCTGGCCCCGCCTACATCAGATACACCGATGTGATTGGTGCAGCCTCTGGCCCCCCTACAGATACAGATACACTGATGTGATTGGTGCAGCTCGCCTCTGGCCCCGCCTACATCAGATACACCGATGTGATTGGTGCAGCTCGCCTCTGGCCCCGCCTACATCAGATACACCGATGTGATTGGTGCAGCTCGCCTCTGGCCCCGCCTACATCAGATACACCGATGTGATTGGTGCAGCTCGCCTCTGGCCCCACCTACATCAGATACACCGATGTAAGTAAGTAAAGTAAAGTAAAGTTTATTTATAAAGCACTTTTCTCAGATAAAAATCACAAAGTGCTGTACAAAAGAGCAAGCAAAAACAAGCAGTATAAAATATATACAGATATACAAAATTAAAATGACAATAACAAAAACCCATCAACCAAAAGCCTTCTTAAACAGACATGTTTTCAGATCATTTTTAAAAGAGACGACAGTGTCTGCAAGACGCAAGGACAGGGGCAGGACGTTCCACAGTCTGGGAGCAACAGACTGAAATGACATGTCCCCACGAGTTTTATAACGAGTCTTAGGGACTGCAAGTAGGTTCTAGCCAGAAGACCGAAGAGTGCGGATGTGATTGGTGCAGCTCGCCTCTGGGCCCGCCTACATCAGATACAGCAATGTGATTGGTGCAGCTCAGATACAAGGGCATAGTTAATGAGCAGCATTACTCGATGCCAGAGTGATTCGCTGAGAAAATTCATATTGTGCTCTCACAAGAACTCTGGGGTTTCCAAGGACGGATTTTTCTGCATTTTAGTCAAATGATTTTACTGCTGCTTGCGTTAGATTGCTGCTGCTGGCGTTGAGCAGTGGTATGAGCAGTTTCAGTGGCAGTTGTGCAGTGTGTGCACGGTGACGTGTGGGTTTTTCTTGTGTGTTTGTGGTCGTTGGATGAGTAAATGTGACCGGTTGCTGTGGATTGGTTTTTGCTTCTTTGGTAATTACATTCATTTTGGGGGTGGCAGTGGATCAGACCATGTGGAATAAGATGATCCCTAAACCTATTAATGGGGGAAACTGTGAGTCACTGTAACACATTTCTCTGTACCAAAACATATGAATGAAGGTTCATTGTCCCGACCGGCTTGAAGAAGTTAAAATATTAGTCAACAAAGATAAGTCAGCCATTTGCTTTGAAACGAGTGAAACCAGCTCAGCCAATAGCTGTCCATCACCCAGGAACAGCACATGTGGGAGTCCAAACCTCGTTATGTAACTCTGGCACAAAGGTCCTCTTCTCATTGCAACAAGACTTTGTACTGATGCATCTGCATTCAGTGCAGAGGGGAGGCTTTTATATTCACATTACATTAATGAATACACACACACACACACAGCCTTACCTTCCTCTATAAAGATATCCACTCATTTTCCAGCTGCATTAAAATACACTCCCAGCTGCCCCAACAGCCGCTCTCCCAGTATCTCCTCCACCGTCAGGTGAGTGGAAGCCCTCCGTCTAACTTCAGCGCGCCTCCACTGACCTGAACACATCCGCCTGTCTTCCAACTGCAAGCAGAGCTCTAGGAGACACAGCCAGGGTAAAAGAAGCGGAGCTGTGAGTTGGTAGGAATCCTCCAGCTCCAGCCAGTAGTTTGTGAGTCCTCAGACCCAGAGCAGAGTGACCACAGTCAGACTGTTTGGCCAGCGAGGCTCCCAGCGGAGCGAGCCAAGCACCCAGGCAGACATTTGACGTGGCAGAGAGCTGCAGCAGAGCGGGGAGGTAAACACCAGTGGGGAGCAAAGGTACACACACCGCCTGCTTCAGCATGAAAGACTGATCTGTTTCAGCATGCTCCAAAACAGACGCTTCACTAGGTGTGCGTGAGTGTGTCAGCAGCACGTGTACAAACCACACCAACGTCTTCCTGCCATGGCTGGTAAACCAGTCACTAAGATGTCAATTGACTATTTTCCTCAGGCAGTTTTTTAAAGCAGGGTGGAGCACAAGATGGGCACCCTGTGTGTTTTCATATGTATGTACAGTATGTATGTGTGTGTGTGTGTGTGTGTGTGTGTGTGTGTGTGTGTGTGTGTGTGTTTATGCATTCCCTCCCCCCCTGCAGGTGTGTGTGAGAGACATGTTGGAGCACGTTTGACCAGCAGGTAAAACAAGAATCAAGACACCAACCTCTGTTTCTGCCTGCAGGTCTTGCACTCGCACACTCACACACACACACACTCTTCAAAAACCGCATTCTCTATGTCTATTATCTCTCTTAGAAAAGCAGAAGTTTGACAGACAACAGCACAGCTGTGTTGACTTGATTCAAACAGACAAGCAGCACATTGAGGCCGGTGGGGGCAGAGTCTGGATCCAAGAGTCTGGAACAACGTCCGTGGAAATTCCTCCTCAGTGCCTCTCCAAACAGGAGGGTGTGGTCTGCATGTGTGTGTGTGTGTGTGTGCATGTTCTGGACAAAAAAACAAAACTAAGTTTGGAACTTCAATAACCTCTGGACAGAGAAACAGTCGGACCTGTCTAACCTGCTCCCATTTTAATTGGGACTGCTGATTTTTGCTATCAGTTAGAAATGAAAACACCTCCAGCCTCTCAGGGTAGGTGACGCCTTCTATAAACATCTACAGGAGCTGTTGAGTTTCCTTAACAGCAGCTTAACACTCACATACAAAGTCTAATTGGATGGAAATATATGATCTTAAAACAAAAAACTGATAATAAAATAATGGAGAAGCTCAACATCTCAGTTGACATTAGCAGAGCAGTAGAGGAAAAGGCTTTCCATCGCACTATAATGGGACTTTAATGAGCTCACAGTACTCAAATGAGAAAAAGAGTAATAAGTACTTCATTGCATGCCAGCATAGTGGCGCCAATGTCAGATAATAACCGCCTAGTCTCGCATTGTCAGACCTTCCTCCACAGCGCTATGGGGGGGGGTCTGACAAGTCCACAGAGCATTCCTGGATGGGAGAAGCTGGATTTACCTTGTCGAGACCTGAGGAGTATATAAAATATATATGAGGACTATATAAATAAATAAAATTGAATTGAATTAACTTCCTGTAATTGGCCCGAAAGTCCGAACCATCCAAAAAGTGTTTTCATACTGCAAACAACCTGAATCAAGACCCCCTATTTTTACCAGACCTGAATTTGGTCTTTTAATCCCGACCGTGGTCAGAGGCACCTTTCTCACCTTGAAACGTCCAAAAGTCCGAATCAAATGAGGTAGGTGTGAAAACACACCTGAAGGTGCAGAGCCTGAATCTGTAAGGCAGGGGTGTCAAACTAAGGTGTCCAGATGTCTCAGACTAAATCCGGGGACATTTTCAGCTCAGAAGCGTAAATACCTCCAAAGCACGTCATGTTTTTAATTTTTGTAAAACTTAAAACGGGGACACTAGACCTAGAGCTGAGTATCGGATACAATATAAACTATTGAGGAAAGATTTTCCTTTGACATTGATGCAGTATGAAACGAGATCGCTGCAGTCGGCAGCAGAGAAACAAGCTACAATGGAAGTTAATGGGAGAATTGTCCAGCTTGTATTTACGTTCATAAAGTGCTCGTTTTGCTGCTGACAGACTCAGATTAATATTCTAAGTGTCTGATAACATTATGGAAAGGATTTCTAAGGAGGCCGACCTTTCTGTTAAAGATTTAGATCATTTTTTATAACATAAAAGTCTACCAGACTCCATGTAAATAATCAGTGATTTTAGCGTGTATAGAGCAGCATATCTCCACCAGACTCCATGTAAATAATCAGTGATTTTAGCGTGTATAGAGCTGCATATCTCCACCAGACTCCATGTAAATAATCAGTGATTTTAGTGTGTATAGAGCTGCATATCTCCACCAGACTCCATGTAAATAATCAGTGATTTTAGTGTGTATAGAGCTGCATATCTCCACCAGACTCCATGTAAATAATCAGTGATTTTAGTGTGTATAGAGCAGCATATCTCCACCAGACTCCATGTAAATAATCACTACTTTTAGCGTGTATGGAGCAGCATATCTCCACCAGACTCCATGTAAATAATCAGTGATTTTAGCGTGTATAGAGCTGCATATCTCCACCAGACTCCATGTAAATAATCAGTGATTTTAGTGTGTATAGAGCAGCATATCTCCACCAGACTCCATGTAAATAATCAGTGATTTTAGCGTGTATAGAGCAGCATATCTCCACCAGACTCCATGTAAATAATCAGTGATTTTAGTGTGTATAGAGCAGCATATCTCCACCAGACTCCATGTAAATAATCAGTGATTTTAGCGTGTATAGAGCAGCATATCTCCACCAGACTCCATGTAAATAATCAGTGATTTTAGCGTGTATAGTGCAGCATATCTCCACCAGACTCCATGTAAATAATCACTACTTTTAGCCTGTATAGAGCAGCATAACTCCACCAGACTCCATGTAAATAATCAGTGATTTTAGCGTGTATAGAGCTGCATATCTCCACCAGACTCCATGTAAATAATCAGTGATTTTAGCGTGTATAGAGCAGCATATCTCCACCAGACTCCATGTAAATAATCAGTGATTTTAGCGTGTATAGAGCAGCATATCTCCACCAGACTCCATGTAAATAATCAGTGATTTTAGCGTGTATAGAGCAGCATATCTCCACCAGACTCCATGTAAATAATCAGTGATTTTAGCATGGTAAAACACGGCTTTCTAAAACATCTGAGCTCTGAGGAGCGCTGCTCGATCGGCTCCGTTTGGTCAGAGTTTTCTTTCTTTCATTCCAGTTTCGGGTCTGTCAGTCACAGTGAAACCCGGGGACATTTCCGGTGACAGATCCAGCCGGGGACAGGTCACCAAAACCGGGGACGTCTGGTCACCCTATGTTAAACTCAATTTCCCGAATGGCCACACTGTTTTTATTTGACCGATAAAAGTAAAATATTTTGGACTGTATGAGTCTCATGTAGCCTTCTCACATGCAAAAAAAGTCCTCACAACAAAAAAGGTTCCACAGCCATCGTAGAATCTAGCAAATCAAACAAAACAAAGCATTGTGATTACCATCTTAAAAAGTAGGCCGACCCACAACCGGTTTCACAGCCTGAATATGCATCTCTCTGCTTCTGTGGGAGTCTCAAACTCAGCAAACCTGCCAAAATTCTGCTTTGAGTGTCACGTAATTGCGGATTAAAAACAATTTCACATCCTTTTTGGTAGGCGAACCAAAATGTGTTGTGGAACATAAATTGATATGTGGGCCAGATTTGGCCCGCGGGCCTTGAGTTTGACACCTGTGCTGTACAGTATGTGTGTAAGAGGTGTCAAACATCCCTTTTATCTATATCTTATAACTTATTCCCTATTATATATTGTTCTTATTCTTATTCAATCAGTCAGTTTATAGGTTATTATGTTAATATTTCATAGTCATAGTTAATATTTAATTGTGATCTACTGCACTGTTCAATCCCTCCCATAGTACCTTCCCTTATCATGGTCATGGCATTTCTGTGAGTGATTTGTATTTTAAATTCTTGTATGTATATGTGTGATATATGTGTGAAATATGTGTGTATATGTGTGATATGTGTGTATATGTATATGTGTATATGTGTGTATATATGTGTGTATATGTCTGATATATGTGTATATATATATGTATATATGTGTGTATATGTGTGTATATGTGTGTATATATGTGTGTATATGGGTGTATATGTGTGTATGTGTGTGTATATGTGTGTATATGTGTGATATATGTGTGTATATGTCTGATGTGTGTGTGTGTATATGTGTGAATGTGTGTTGTGTTATGGTTGTCTTGCTACTGGATGCCTAGAATTCCCTTCGGGATGAATAACGTATCCATCTATCTATCTATCTATCTATCTATCTATCTATCTATCTATCTATCTATCCATCTATCTATCTATCTATCTATCTATCTATCTATCTATCTATCTATCTATCTATCTATCTATCTATCAAACTGGATGTTTCTGAACACCTGCAGCCTTGGAGAGGTTTTGCACAATGCAGTCCACATTCAGGACTCTGTAACCGGCAGTCCGCACAAACAGACACAAGGAATCTCTCTCCCTCCCTTATCTTTTCTCTTTCTCTCTCTCTCTCTCTCTCTCTCTCTCTACCAGCAGATGTTCCTCACATACCTGCGTCACATTCCACACATGCAGCCGGTTCAGTCAGGAGTACTGAGGGGGGGGTGGGGGGGGGCTGAAGGACTACAGGTCTGAAGGTCTGAGGACGTCAAAGGATGGACCTGAGCCCAACAGCCAACACAACAATCCTCTGGGATTTACGGCTCCGTTCACTCAGGTTTTCAACTTTTTGTATGTTGAGGTTCTCAGACCCTGGTTCTCAACCATGGGAGATACATGGAAAGGACTGTCGTGGTTTGGGGTTTTGTTGTGGGGTTCTTTTCCCCCTTTTGGCTCTGTTGTCCTGTCTTGTGCTCTCTCTCTCTCTGGTCTTGTGTTGTTGGTCCTGTGTTCACCGTGTTCCCCTGAGTGTCTGTAGGTTCTGTTACTTGTTTTATTTTGAAGTCGGGTTTTTGTCTCGTCTTACTTCCTGTGTCTTCCCGCGTTGTCATTACCTGATGTTTTCCACCTGCTTCCCTGCCCTCTTGTCACCTGGATTTTGGATTTTTGGATTTTCCCTTGGATGCTTGGACTTTGTGTTTTCTTGTGGATTGGTCTCGGACTCGCTAGTATTTGGACTCGGACTTGTCCCGGTCTCTGCCACTGGTCTTGCCCAATATGGCTTCTGGTCTGGACCGAGTCCAGGTGTCTTTATTATGTTGATAATAATATTGGAGGGAAAGGGAAACCCAAAATGATTGTCTTGATACTGTCATGCATAAGACCTTTATTCTGTCCTGGACTCGGTCTTGACTCGGACTCAAACCTTTTTGGACTCGGTCTTGACTCTGACTTGAATCTTTTTGGACTCGGTCTTGACTCTGACTTGAATCTTTTTGGACTCGGTCTTGACTCGGACTCAAACCTTTTTGGACTCTGTCTTGACTTGGACTCGACTAGTCCTGTTCTTGGACTTGTCTTGGACTCGACTAAGGTGGTCTTGACTACAGCCCTGGTTTCTGCCAATGAGGATCTCTCTGAATGCTCACTGTGTGTTCACAAGGCCACGATGTGCATCCAAACGCAAACACACGCCGGATCTGCAGAGCTTTGTCTGGTTCAGAGAGACCATGTGGACATTATTACATTACAGCCGCCCTGCAGATGATTTCACTAAAACCGAGTCAGCTGCATTTATTATTAATAAGCGTCATGCCAACCCCCCCATCCAAGGCTCAAATTACTAAACACCACTTTAACAAATAATCAATAACTCAGTGTGATGTCTTGGCTCAAATAATAACTTTTGCATACTCTCCACAAATACTCTGAACACTGCTGTCCAGTGAAAACCAAGAATCTCTATTTGGGGATATATTATAATTATACTTAACCATTTAATCTCATTACTGTGCAATATTTAATACTCAGGACTTTTGATACAAACTATATTTCTGCATAATGTGTATTTTTATCTCTCTACCACTTGTGCTCCACAAATCACCCTGCACTATTACTTACATTTATATTTCATATTTTTTTTATATTTTTACATTTTTACATTTTGTACATTTTGTACATTTTACATTTTAAATTTTTCATTTAATATTTTTAGATTTTAAATTTTTTATATTTTTACATTTTATATTTTCATGTTTTATATTTTTATATTTTAACATTTTTATATTTTATACATTTTAAATTTTACATTTTTTATTTAATATTTTTAAATTTTATATTTTTTATATTTTTACATTTTATATTTTTATATATTTATGTTTTATATTTCATATTTTTACATTTTTATATTTTATACATTTTACATTCTTTTTTAAATATTTTTAAATTTTATATTTTTTATATTTTTAAATGTTATATTTTTAATATTTTTATATTTTATATTTTTGTTTTATATTTCATATTTTTACATTTTAAATTTTTTATTTAATTTAAAATTTTATATTTTTTATATTTTGAAATTTTATATTTTGAAATTTTATATTTTTATATGTCGTGTTGACACTGTAAAGGGGTTGCTTAAATCTCGTTGCACAGGTACTGCACTTATAATGACAATAAAGGCTTTCTATTCTATTTTAAACCTACAACATTATCTAAAAATACATCAGGAAAGCTTTCTTATGTCAATATAAAAACTTTTAGCAGCAAACACAAATGACGCATTCTCATGAAGGGTTCCTGTGGTCTAGGATCTACAGGGGGGTTTGAAAGTTTGGGCATCAAATGACAGATTACACATTCGTCTCAGCTTTCCAAAGGGGGGAGGTAGAAGGTATTAACTCTGCAGGGGGCCCAAACTTTTGCAGACGCCATTTTTTTGTGTTCTGTAATTTTGAAAGTGTAAATGATGGAAATTAAATCTAACTTTTTGTGACATATTATACGAATGTCTAATCTGTCATTTGATGCCTTTTGGAGATTCTTCTTTATGCACTACGTCCAGCAATTTGTCCCCACAAGTATACTGATCTCTTGGTTTTTGGACCCCACGAATATAGTTAAACAAGACCACACACACACACACACACACACACACACACACACACACACACACACACACACAGCCTGCTGGGTGTTATATAGAGTTTAGGAATCAATAAATCAAGACTGAATAGGAAACAGTTATTGGCTCGGAGCAGACGGCCCTCTCCATCTTCATCACCCAGCTGACAACATCAACACACACAACCCAGTGAGCCTGCAGGGCGAGTAAATGCTGTAGCTATAAACTCCAAGTCTGCTGCAATAAAGGCAACACACCACTCACATGTGTGACCACAGTGTGCTGTTGTCCCACTCTCTCTCTTCATCGATATGTAACGCTGCAGTTAATCACCTCTATAGTGTTGCGTGTGGCGGTGACAGCAGCTGTCCCCTCTCCATCGTCTCCTAATCACGTCGGCATGCGGGATCCTCCGCGCGCGTCCCCGGATCACCGGTGTACCCTTTAATTAACCATCCGTCATCCAGCTGCGATCACAGCCCGCATCCATCCGCCAGCATCCCCCGGTTATCCCCTCCGTCTGGAGTCAAAGAGATAGAGGGATGCTGCTGCTGCTGCTGCTGCTGCTGCACACGAGGATGCTCCCGTTTCAGCTCATTGGTCGGTAGCAGAGAGGACCCCCCCCCCCCTCCCTCCCTCCCTCCCTCCCTCCCTCCCTCCCTCCCTCCCTGCGACCCAATAAACAGCAGAGTGATTTTCAAAGCATTAGATGCTTCCCTCCACCACCACCACCACCACCACCACCCAGCGGTGCTGTGTACCCAAACATCAAAAGAAAAGCCTTGTGAGAGAGATGAGGAGGGACAGATCATGTCCTGAGGGAAGACATGGTCCAAATGTCAACAGATGGGGACGCCCCCCTCCCGCCCTCCCATCTTTACAAAGTGGAGAGTACTCTCATTTAAAAGGTAGAAACACTGAGCTTGTCATTTAGACAACAGAGCAATAAGTTTAGGAGATAAGGTTGCAGAAGTTGTTGCAAGTGTGCAATGTGAAGAAAATAAAATTGTATTATTATTATTATTAATAGTAGGCTACTTATGTAATGATTTCACTTACTTATCAACCTTTTCAACGTCTTCCTACCCTTTTTAAAACATATTTTACACATTGTCATATAGCAAAAGCACAAGAGTCAAGGGTGGTGATGAAGGACAAGGAGAAATGGAAAGGTACCACTTACGTGAAATTACAGCGGTTCTTGTATTTGTTGACTTGACGTCCATTTGATCTACTTTACTTCTACATTTCATAGCAAAACTGAAGAATCAGAGTGACTAATAACATAATAAATGGGAGGGAGCACTGCTTAATGTTTAGAAGTTATCGCTGCTGACTATTTCCATTTGATCTGCTTTATACTTCTACACACATTTTGTAAAAAAAACCTCCAGAGTGAATTTTCTTTAACGTTCTGTGTATTTTGCTCTCCGTTCATCAACTCGCGTCATTTTAACATTTTCCTACCATTTGCTTCTCTTATATTTTTTTAGGTTTTGTCTCGTCTCTGCTCAGTATTCCCACACAGCAGATCTCCTTCTTCCAAAACAAACAGCCAGAGCCAACAACAATTGCTTTTATGTCACCTGGTGGCCAAATGCTGAACTACACGCATGCAAATGTCATTCACACACACACACACACACACACACACACACACACACACACACACACACACACACACACACACACACACAGTATAATAATTTTCACTGTGTGTGAATGGTTCATCCAAACACTTCTTAACTTTCTTTCTAAGAGTGATATTTGGATGGATATCATCCTCATGTCAACGTGTCCATTCCCCGCTTCCCATTTATTGTCTATGAGAGAATCTGGGTAATGTATTCTGGCGGCTATTCGACTTTCGCAATGTGAGGCGCCGAGTTTCCTGTTCCTCGTTTGCATAAAATTTAATCCAGACCCCTTTGCACAACTCACCGTCTCTTAAAACCGCACAAAGATCTTTTAAACTGACCATTGTCGCAGATTATTTCTTTTTCAGAAGAGCTGTAGAGGCGTCTGAGGAAGGTTTCTGGAGTGGATGCTCCAGATGAAAGAGAAACTCTGCGTTCAGAGGAAGGACTAAAGTCAAAGGTTGCTCTCGCGTATCCTTGCTCATAGCTCCTCGGAGATCCCTCCTCCATCCTCGCTCATAGCTCCTCGGAGATCCCTCCTCCATCCTCCATAGCTCCTCGGAGATCCCTGCTCCATCCTCGCTCATAGCTCCTCGGAGATCCCTCCTCCATCCTCGCTCATAGCTCCTCGGAGATCCCTCCTCCATCCTCGCTCATAGCTCCTCGGAGATCCCTCCTCCATCCTCGCTCATAACTCCTCGGAGATCCCTCCTCCATCCTCGCTCATAGCTCCTCGGAGATCCCTACCCATCCTCCTCATAGCCCTCGGAGATCCCTCCTCCATCCTCGCCATAGCTCCTCGGAGATCCCTCCTCCATCCTCGCTCATAGCTCCTCGGAGATCCCTCCTCCATCCTCGCTCATAGCTCCTCGGAGATCCCTCTTCCATCCTCGCTCATAGCTCCTCGGAGATCCCTCCTCCATCCTCGCTCATAGCTCCTCAGAGATCCCTCCTCCATCCTCGCTCATAGCTCCTCAGGAGATCCCTCCTCCATCCTCGCTCATAGCTCCTCAGAGATCCCTCCTCCATCCTCGCTCATAGCTCCTCAGAGATCCCTCCTCCATCCTCGCTCATAGCTCCTCAGAGATCCCTCCTCCATCCTCGCTCATAGCTCCTCAGAGATCCCTCCTCCATCCTCGCTCATAGCTCTTCCATCCTCGCTCATAGCTCCTCGGAGATCCCTCCTCCATCCTCGCTCATAGCTCCTCAGAGATCCCTCCTCCATCCTCGCTCTTAGCTCCTCAGAGATCCCTCCTCCATCCTCGTTTGAGACGGCCTTCACGAAGGAGGGCAAGAACAACGTCCGGTTCAATGAGGAGGGAGGAAATGCCAAATAAGAGACTTGAGAAGCAGCCCAAATCTGGTTAGCTTAGCTTAGCATAAAGACGGGAAGCAGGGGAAAACAGCTAGCCTGACTCTGTCTAAAGTTCAAAACACACCAACCAACACTTCTAAAGCACAATAATTAACACAAACGTGTACATTTCTTTGAAGTTGTCCATAAACAGAAATGTAAAACAACTTTTTAGGGAGTTATGTGTTATTTTTTTAACAAAGTAAATGCTCATCACATAACTGCAGTTCAGTGAAATGTTGAATTAGCTCTAAACTTTCAAGCTATTTAAGAGATAATCAATACTATGCCTGATTGCGTGAGGACTGTCCCTCTCAGTGCCGTGTCAAATGGTGACGTTACGATTATGAATATCTCCGCTGACTCAGCGCTCTCTTCAGTTTTCCTGCTGTGTTTGTTTGGATTTGTCATATTATTGTGCGAGACTCGCTGGCTGCAGTCAGGACATTTCAGCTGACTGTTAATATGAGCTCATTGGTGCGCCCCGGAGCGGATGCACGGATCCAAACCCTCATCGCTGGAGCATGCAGAGCACTCATATCCATCCAGGCCATGTTAAAATGTCATGTAATTCAAAAATGTAATCGCCACATGTGACCTGTTCCTTTCCCCTATGTGTGATTTTTGGTATTTCTGTGTATATTGTAACTGGTGTGCCGTCTTGGCCAGGTCTCCCTCGAAAAAGAGATTTCAATCTCAAGGGAACTTCCTGGTTAAATAAAAGGTAAAATAAAATAAAAATATCCACCAGAGCCTCAACAACAAGTGGGTCCGACATTTTCAAACAACACGTGTTTGTGGACGGGAGAAAAACATGCTCAATGCACTAGTGACTAGTGTTTACAGCACAAGTAAAAACATGATCATGAAACAATCCGATCATAAAACAATACCCAAATTACAAAATGTGAAAACTGATTGAAGGAACAAACACACAATTACATTACATATTAACATTGCATCCAACTTTAACAAAGAACAAAGAAAACAACACCTCACAGCCCGGGTCCTGTATCCGTGGTGTGTGGCGGTCATTCTGTATGTAACGGGAGAGCTTAATTAGTTTAATTAATTAGACAATCAACTCACCTGGGACTGCTCCCCTGCTCTAAAAACAAGTAAAATCTGTCTAAAAAATCGGACCAAAAGTCCTATTATTATGGACGGTAGCTGACATTAAGTGCGTCTGCTTCATTAAGGGATATTGTAAGGATTTTTGACATTTTTCACTGGTTATGATGAGCAATATGTGAGAGAAATATGGTGATAATTGACTGTTTGTTTAGGTACATTAAGCTTTTTCATGTTAAGTTTTTTCCTTATAATATCCCTTAGAAAATCTTTCCTCTCAATAGTTTATATTGTATCCGACACTCAGCTCTAGGTCTGGTGTCCCCGTTTTAAGTTCTACAAAAATATAAAAACATGACGTGTTTTGGAGGTTTTTACGCTTCTGAGCTGAAAATGTCCCCGGATTTAGTCTGAGACATCTGGTCCCCTTATTCTAGCCGTGAAAGCGCCCTAGCACGGCAGTCAAACCCGTGACTTACTACCCGAGAACTCGTACCAGACGGTTCTACTCAGAGTTACTCTGAGTTTTTGAGTTTTTGACGTCACACACACACATAAACAACAATGGCGACCCCCTGTTGATGATCGACGGTGAGAAATAGAGATGAGGACTCGTTGTTTTTCTCAGATTTGGGCTCTCTCCCTTTTTCGTCTCCACTTCATTTTCTCCCACTCGCATCATTCCTGCTGTCTCTGTAGATGTGTGTGTGTGTGTGTGTGTGTGTGTGTGTGTGTGTGTGTGTGTGTGTGTGTGTGTGTGTGTGTGTGTGTGTGTGTGTGTGTGTGTGTGTGTGTGCAGGGCAGGCTGTCTGTCTGGCTCAGGACAAAAACACAACAGTCCAGCAGCGTGCATAATGAGCGAAGAGGGGGAAATAAAGATAAAGAAGAGTCGTTCCTCAGGGGGAAGTGAGGCAGGCGTCAGCGAGATTTCACGAGGGATCATTAGTCGAAATAAAAACAACTCTTCAGATGAAATAAAAACAAATAACTGTTCAGATGTAATAAAGTAAATAACTGCAGAGCCGGAGGAGAGGGTCGTTGAAATGAAAACACTCGGACGATGTTAAATGAGAAGTTGTTTTTCATGATCACTGCATTCAATTCAGATTTTTCACTTTCTGCTTCGCCGAGATGGACTCTGTCTCACACACACACACACACACACACACACACACACACACACACACACACACACACACACACACACACACACACACACACACACACACACACACACACACACACACACACACACACAGACACACACACACACACACACACACACACACACACACACACACACACACAGACACACACACACACACACACACAGACACACACACACACACACACACACACACACACACACACACACACACACACACACACACACACACACACACAGACACACACACACACACACACACACACACACACACACACACACACACACACACACACACACACACAGACACACACACACACACACACAGACACACACACACACACACACACACACACACACACACACACACACACACAGTCTTGTCTCACTATCTTTGTGGGGACCAGTCATTGACATAATGCATTCCCTAGCCCCTTACCCTAACCCTGATCCTAAAACCAGGTCTTAACCCTTACCCTAACCTTAACCATAACCTAATTCTAACCCTGATCCTAAAACCAGGTCTTAACCCTTACCCTAACCCTAACCATAACCTAATTCTAACCCTGATCCTAAAACCAGGTCTTAACCCTCAAACAGCCCTTTAACGTTATGGGGACCAGCATTTTGTCCCCACAAAGCTGTCAGGACCCCAAAAGTATACTATATTCCCAGTTTTTGGTCCCCACAAATGTAGTAAAACCTGGTCACACACACACACACACACACACACACCCCCCTCTGGAAACTGCAGCGTCAGAGCTTGTTATGGCTGCTTGGCTAAACTCAGTTTGGTTTATCTCGCTGTATGTGTACTGGAATCATCTGGGCCTGAACAGAGTCTGGATAAGATGAAGGACTCGAG
>CM049379.1:2251697-2269197 GCA_026937815.1 Etheostoma perlongum | reverse complement strand
ACCTGACCCCCCAAACAATCAGCACCATGGCCCCCAACCAGACTCATCTGACCCCCCCAACAATCAGCACCATGGACCAGACTCACCTGACCCCCCAAACAATCAGCACCATGGCCCAGACTCATTTGACCCCCCAACAATCAGCACCATGGCCCAGACTCATCTGACCCCCCCAACAATCAGCACCATGGACCAGACTCACCTGACCCCCCCAAACAATCAGCACCATGGACCAGACTCACCTGACCCCCCAAACAATCAGCACCATGGCCCAGACTCATCTGACCCCCCCAACAATCAGCACCATGGCCCAGACTCACCTGACCCCCCCCCAACAATCAGCACCATGGCCCAGACTCATCTGACCCCCCCCAACAATCAAACAATCAGCACCATGGCCCAGACTCACCTGGCCCCCCCCCCCCAACAATCAGCACCATGGCCCAGACTCACCCCCCCAACAATGGCCCAGACTCATCCCCCCCAACAATCAGCACCATGGCCCAGACTCACCTGACCCCCCAACAATCAGCACATGGCCCAGACTCACCTGACCCCCCAACAATCAGCACCATGGCCCAGACTCATCTGACCCCCAACAATCAGCACCATGGCCCAGACTCACCTGACCCCCCCCCCAACAATCAGCACCATGGCCCAGACTCATCTGACCCCCCCCCCCAACAATCAGCACCATGGCCCAGACTCACCTGACCCCCCATGGACCAGACTCAATCAGCACCATGGCCCAGACTCACCTGACCCCCCCCCCCCCAACAATCAGCACCATGTGTGCATTGCTTTGTGTTTGCTGCTAAAAGTTTTTTTAATGACATAAGAAAGCTTTCCTGATGTATTTTTAGATAATGTTGTAGGTTTAAAATAGAATAGAAAGCCTTTATTGTCATTATAAGTGCAGTACCTGTGCAACGAGATTTAAGCATCTGGAAGACCAAGAACAATATCAGAAAAGCAAGTCCAGACCCGGGTCCAGACCCTCGTTAGACTGCAGGATCCATCCAGAAAGACCTGCAGACCCTGGAGTTGCATGCCTACACCATTCCACTCTTTGGACAGCTGAGACCTGACAGCTGATAATCTGTAAATAGGTTACACACACACACACACACACACACACACACACACACACACACACACACACACACACAGGTTTGGACAGCGTATCACACGGGTACGATCATAGCCACTCAACAGGCTCTGCTGAAAATCTGTCAGACAACGCTGTCTTTTAACCCTGCTGGTGTCCTCGGGTCAAATCTGACCCCTTTAATAAATGTCTATATCTGAAATATGAGTTTCTTTTTAACCAAATGACCACAAAAAAATGAATTGGATTCCTTCCGACGCTCTTTGCTAATACAATTAATCACTTTCATTCTTCTGATTTAGTCAAAATAATTCATAATTTCTGCTTTTTTAACTCAAATATTAGGTCTAATTCTATATAAATGAGGGTTATTGACCATGAATTCCAAAAAGTAGTAAAACTAGTAAGGTGGTGTTAGTGAAAACGCCAAAAAAGTCTGAAAAAGGGACGAAAATGTCAATTTTTTGTCTGTTTTTTGACCCGGGAGGACAACACGAGGGTTAATGTGATCTGAGACCTCATGAAGGTGTGATCAGTGTCTCGTAGCATGAGCGATGAGATCATGAGCTCTTTCAGGGAGTCAAAATAATTCAAAATCTTTGCTTTTTTAACTCAAATATTAGGTCTAATTCTATATAAATGAGGGTTATTGACCATGAATTCCAAAAAGTAGTAAAACTAGTAAGGCGGTGTCTGAAAAAGGGACAAAAATGTCGAAAATTAGTGTAGTATAATTTTATAGTGCTGTTTTTTGATAATATATAGTATAGACAATATATAGTATAAGTGCTTTATATAGTATTATGTTTAGACCCCATTTGTAGTATAATATATAGTATAGGGCAAAGTTAAATATAGTATAGTGCAGTATTAAGTATAATATATAGTATAGTGCCCAGTATTAGTGTAGTATAAATATAGTATAGTGGGGTAAAAAATAGTATAGTGCAATTAGTGTAGTATAAAAATAGTGCAAAAAATGTAGTATATATATAGTATAGTGCAGTATTAGTGTAGTATAATATATAGTATAGTGCAGTATTAGTGTAGTATAATATATAGTATAGTGCAGTAGTAGTGTAGTATAATATATAGTATAGTGCAGTATTAGTGTAGTATAATATATAGTATAGTGCAGTATTAGTGTAGTATAATATATAGTATAGTGCAGTATTAGTGTAGTATAATATATAGTATAGTGCAGTATTAGTGTAGTATAATATATAGTATAGTGCAGTATTAGTGTAGTATAATATATAGTATAGTGCAGTATTAGTGTAGTATAATATATAGTATAGTGCAGTATTAGTGTAGTATAATATATAGTATAGTGCAGTATTAGTATAGTATAATATATAGTATAGTGCAGTATTAGTGTAGTATAATATATAGTATAGTGCAGTATTAGTGTAGTATAATATATAGTATAGTGCAGTATTAGTGTAGTATAATATATAGTATAGTGCAGTAGTGTGGTGTCTAAAAGTCTCATCTAGCACCCAGTGATGACGTGTTATTATTATTATTATTATTATTATTATTATTATTATTATTAAGTGTTCTTCTACATATTTCCCAGATTGTACACGTGTTCTGTTCCTGTAAGAGACCGAAGACGTCCTTCAAATACTTTAAATAGCTCATATGCCCTGAGGGAACATGAACGCTTATATATATATATATATATATATATATATATATATATAACGATTTCTCGGAGCTCACGTCATGTGGTTCTCCATAATTGTTGTTTTGTGGCCTCAGCAGGGCCCGGAGACATGAAGAATGCCAATTCAACCAGGACCAGAACGCTCAAAGCCGCCATTTAAAGTCCAGCCAGAAGCTTTTATGAACACAGTCTTTAAGTTATACTTCCAGGACAAGACCGAGTTATCTTAGTCGCGGTGTTACATGCAGCATGGGAAAACACAGCGGGACATTTGGGGTAGTTCATTGAGCTATATTCATCTTAGCAAAACCCACAGACAGACGTAAAGGGCGACCAATAGAAAAATAGACTATTCTATTAATTATGTGCATTTCATTTCTTTTTTAGAAATATTCTTGTATGTGTGTGTTTTGTTGTCGTCATGCGAGTTGTCAAATGATATTGTGCTTCTTTTTGTGTATTAATTATTGCATTGTCCTGATTAAAGGGTAACTATAGGCTACCGTTTCTTTCGACCTGAATGTTGAAAGAAATAGTAATATGGTATATAATATAGTAATAGTCTAAGTGACTGATGGGAACAACAATCTTTGACTTTGGTCCAGTATATTAAGAGAGAAACAAGCTGCAACATTGGTTAATAAGGCGATTGTCCAGCTTGTATTTACGTTCATAAAGTGCTCATTTTGCCACTTACAGACTCAGATTAATATTCTAAGTGTCTGATAACATTATGGAAAGGATTTCTAAGGAGGCTGACCTTTCTGTTTGTAGAATAAGATTCTTTTTAAAACATAAAAACATCCGCAGAATTGTGTTTGCTGAACCCACCAGACTCCATGTAAATAAACAGTAATTTAAGCGTCGTAAAATACACTTCATTTAAAGTCGACAGAAACAAAATAAAACTATGAAAAGCAGTTTTTTGGTCGTCTTACCACTTTTCCAACAATCACAAGTCTAGTTTTGGTTGAACTAAACACATAGTTTACTGATTTACATGCGAACATATGTTGGCTCTATTCACGCTTAAAGTACTGCTTTTTTAAATGGAGTCTGGTGGGTTCAGAGCTGTTTCTGGATAAACAGAAAGGTCTCAAAGAGGTTTTAAAGGGAGGACTCTGAAGAGATATTTTATATATATGTAGTATCTAATGATTTGTAATTTGAATCAAGTTCTGTTCAATCAGCTCAGTCCTCCGAGAGGAGCTCGGAGTAGAGCCGCTGCTCCTTCACGTCGAAAGGAGCCAGGTGAGGTGGTTCGGGCATCTGGTGAGGATGCCTCCTGGGGTTTGTCTCTAGGGAGGTGGTCCAGGCACGTCCAGCTGGGAGGAGGCCTCGGGGAAGACCCAGGACTAGGTGGAGGGACGTCCAGCTGGGAGGAGGCCTCGGGGAAGACCCAGGACTAGGTGGAGGGACGTCCAGCTGGGAGGAGGCCTCGGGGAAGACCCAGGACTAGGTGGAGGGATGTCCAGCTGGGAGGAGGCCTCGGGGGAAGACCCAGGACTAGGTGGAGGGACGTCCAGCTGGGAGGAGGCCTCGGGGAAGACCCAGGACTAGGTGGAGGGATTATATCTCCAACGTGGCCTGGGAACGCCCACAGTTGGAGCTGGTTAATGTGGCTCAGGAAAGGGAAGTATTCCAAGCAGTCTCCGTTGGCTAATCTCCTTGCAACCCTGATTCTATCAGCCCAGATGATGTTCAACGACATCAGATCTGCACTCGGCAACTTTGTGTTGGTTAAAGAAGAAAAGAAGAAAGCTCTTTGGTAAAGCATACCCAACCATGCTTAAAGGGATACTTTGCTGTTTTTAATGCAGCTCTGTGTCATCTTTGTGTGGACAGTGTTTGGTTTTGGATTGTAATTGCCCATCCCCCAACCGTGGAGCCTGGGTCCACTGCATGGAGTAGCTGTGAGCTGTTGGGTCACAGACCTACTCTATCTGTAAAGTATCTTGAGATAACTCTTGTTGTGAATTGATACTATAAATAAATTGAAATTGAAATTGAAATTGGTTTCCCTCCGTGGCGCCACTGCATGGAGTAGCTGTGACGCCACAGAGGGAAGCCAAACACCGTTCATATGAACTAGAGACGTTCAGAAAAACCTCTGACACTGCCTAAAATGCTGGTAACTTTATTGGAAAGTACTGGAGTTTATGCACCGATCCGTTCCATTAATTTATCCCTGAAGAAAATCTACTTTAAAGTAGTTTATTTATGTTCTTTTTTCGTCATGACTCACTGTCAAACTGGATGATAAAAGAAGGTTCGACAGCGTTCATTGGTTGTGTTTGTTCATGTTTCACAAAGAGTTCAACCCGAGCCAGACCGACAACAGAGATAGAAATCATATCACATCCATGCAGGGATATTAACACACAGCTGGTCATCCATCCATCCTTCCATCCATCCATCTATCCATCCATCCATCAATCCATCCATCCATCTTCATCCGCTTATCATTGGGGCAGCAGCTCTAGCAGGGGACACCAAACTTCCCTTTCCTGAGACACATCAACCAGCTCTGACTGGGGGATTCCCAGAGCAGGTTGGAGATATAATCCCTCCACCTAGTCCTGGGTCTTCCCCGAGGCCTCCTCCCAGCTGGACGTCTATCCTCCTAGTCCTGGGTCTTCCCCGAGGCCTCCTCCCAGCTGGATGTCCCTCCACCTAGTCCTGGGGGTTCCCCGAGGCCTCCTCCCAGCTGGACGTCCATCCGCCTAGTCCTGGGCCTTCTCCGAGGCCTCCTCCCAGCTGGACGTGCCTTGACCACCTCCCTATGGTTCCCCCAGGAGGCATCCTCACCAGATCCCGAACCACCTCGACTGGCTCCTTTTGACGTGAAGGAGCAGCGGCTCTACTCCGAGCTCCTCTCGGACGACTGAGCTTCTCACCCGATCTCTAAGGGAGACGCCAGCTGATCCTGCCTTGGACTGACCAAAGCTGGAGAAAGAGTTATCTAGCTGATGGGATCTTACCGAGCTACTGAGCATGAGCAGCTCCCAACAAAAGTAGGATAGAAGTGAGATGTCTCACTCTGGAGATAAAACTAGTGAGATGTCTCACTCTGGAGATAAAACTAGTGAGATGTCTCACTCTGGAGATGAAACAGAGACCTAAACACACAGGGTGAGAACAGGATCTGCAGCAATGTGCAGTACAACACAAATATGGTGTTTTTTGAAAATAAACCCATGGAAACCTCCTCTGGTACAACCTGAAAATACAACTATGAACCTGAAAATGAGATCTTCAGGTTCATAGGACTGAGCTTCTCACCTTCTCTCTAAGGGAGACGCCACCTGATCCTGCCTTGGACTGACCAAAGCTGGAGAAAGAGTTATCTAGCTGATGGGATCTTCATAGAATATGGGCGCTTTAACCCTCATGTTGTCCTCGGGTCTTATTGACCCAATTGTGATTACCCAAAATAACATGATTGATTGCACACAATGCTCTTTGGGGTGATTTTGATGGGTAATTTTTTTGGGGGGGTCTTATTCAATTTCATAGTATTTAAAAAAAAAAAGTGTTTTTGAAATAGTATTGAGTAAAAGTTGACATATTCCAGTCTGTGATTATCATCAACATCCATTCCTTTAATTTTAGTCTCAATAATTCCTAATTTCTGCTTTTCTAACTCAAACATTAGGTATAATTTCCTATAAATGAGGTTTATTGACCATAAAATCCAAAAATAACTAAAACTAAAAGGTAATAAGTTAGTGTTACGTAGTGTTGAAAACGTGTAAGAAAGTGGTAAACATTGGAAAAAAAGCCTCAAAAGTGTTGACAAAAGGGACAAAAACATGAGAAAAAGTAAAAAAAAAAAAAAAAAAAAAGCAATTAGAGACAATTTCAATTTTGCCGGGAAGACAACACAAGGGTTAAACTATTGTGAAATCCTGTGCATGCTTTCACAAATAGTCCATGCTAATCATAAAAAGTAACCATCTTTTTTGGGGAAAAAGCAGCCAGATCTCCTCGCATCCCGAAGAGAAGAAACAAGCCCTCGTTGGCAATAGGAGTACCGTACACGCATGTCATCAGCGTTCACCTTGAGATGGCAGATTGAAGTTAATTATGTTTCTTCTACATCCCAACAGAGGGCCTGCATCTGTGTTTATGAGACGTGTGCAACAATAGTGACTTAATCACACAAACAGTGCAACCTCTCAGTCAACTTGACTCTGCGCGGAAACTCCACATCTCGGGGAAATTCTTCTGGTTGCTCACCCAAAACCACACACTGTTAACAGCTGTGCAGTATTTCACTCACGCTGCGCCGAGTTTTTCTCTCCTCTCCTCGGGTTTTTTTTCTTTTCATGTGCCGAGCAAAAGCTTTTCCAAAACCACTCATTAATAAAGTATTTGTGATCATGTGGCACTGACAGCGGCACCGAGGGGGGAGTTAGAGAAGCTATAAAGAAAAGCAGTGATGGAATGTAACTGAGTACTTTTATAATATTTACCCCAGTGCTGTACTTCAGTCCACAAGTCGAGGTACTTGTACTATGAGTCTTTTCTTTTCATGCCACGTTCTACTTCAGCTACATTTCAGAGAGAAATATTGTACTTTTTTTTTACTTCTCTACATTCATCTGACAGCTTAAGTTACTTAACAAATGAAGATCTTTGCTCATGAAACGTATGTATTTCATAACATACGATGTATTATAATAAATTATAAAGTACCCAACAATATATAGGTCTTACTTGATACGGTTTGGATCAATGTGAGGATTTTTCTGCATCGAGTACTTTTACTTTTAATACTTTACGTGCCTTTTCCTGATGATACGTGATGATAAGTAACATTTTTAATGCAGGACCTTGATCTGTAGTATTTTTACAGCGTGATATTAGTACTTTCACTGAAGTAAAGGATCTGAATACTTCTTCCACCGCTGATGAGGAGAAACAAAGAGAGTAAAAAAGAGGGGAGAGGAAGACAAAGAAAGGTGGATGTTGTTGAAGGGTTAAGAAACACTCTCTTTCCTGCTCTCTTGCACACATTTGTGCACGCAGACTCCCCGCCCCTCCCTCGCTCTCACTGTCTCCTCTGTAATGAGCTCCAGATGTGTTGCTGAGGATGGGGGTGGGTGGGTGAGGGAGGGAGAAGGAGCGGCGGCGGTATTGGTGGTGGTGGTGGTGGTGGTGGAGGTGGTGGAGGTGGAGGTGGTGGTGGAGGTGGAGGGGGCTGCCTTGCATGTCATGTGCTGAGGCGAGGAGAGACGCTGTCCGAGGGGACGCTGTCAGCCCTGATAGAGTGGCTGGCCGCGGCCTCGGGGCCAATAGGGGAGGAGGAAGAGGAGGAGGAGGAGGAGGTGGAGGAGGAGGAAATGGGGGGGTCAGAAAGATCTCCACATCTGGAATCACTTCAGGTCAAGCCAGGCCCTGGCCGTGAAAGGTGAGAGCGGGCGCCTGGCGCGCAGGGGGGATGGACAGGGAGGGATGGACAGGGGTCTGACACTGGGCATACCACAGCGAGAGATCGACAGCAGCAGAAAAGAAAACAGAAATCCCCCCTTTTTTTTTTTTTTAAATGTGGCATTCGAGTCAGGACAAAAAACCCTGAGTCATCGCATCATTGAAGCTCCTCTTTATTACGACTATAACCCTCGCTCAGCTGAACTAAAACAAGCGGAAGAAGTGCTTAAATCCTTTACTTCACTGGAGGAAATAGTACAGGCAAAAGTCCCACATTCAATTTAAATTCAGAGCAGTAAAAAACTCCCACATTGGAGATGGTGAAATGATGAAAAGCTCCCTAAATGTTCCTGCTTTCAGATCACATGGATTACATGCCAAAAAGTCAAATTCTAAGACTTCACTCCCTCTAAAACGCTTTACAAAAAGTCGATAACGTACTTTCATCGAGGCTGTTTCTGTTACTCGGCAACAGGGATGTTTTGTGAGCATATCACATGTTAAAAATCTGAGAAAAGTGACATATTATGACATATTGCATTCTGTAAATACTCCTGTAAAGTAACAGCATGTCAAAGCTGAGTACTTGAAAAAAAAAAAGGAAACAGGAGGCTGAAACACTGAATGACTGATGATGGATGCCAAAGGACAGCATTAAGACACAGCGGTACAAAAGCCAAACTTCATGAGATGAGACATATCCGAAATAACTGCAAATGAATGTGTTCACTTTTATGCCGAATTTAACAGAAAGCAATAAGAATTTAGAATATGTTGTAGACAAACTTTCACAATGTGTATAATGTTTGCCGTCGCCAAAGCAAAATTAAATGTTGAAAGTTTTGAAGGGAGTTTGGTGCAAGTCAGAAGAAGCAAATCAGCGTCTGCAGCACTTTTCTCGGGTATTTCTGAGTCGTAAACTATAAAACTCTCTCAAAACAAATATTCCCACAGACGACGGAAAATGGAAACACTCCAGCATCAGCTGCAGTTTTGATCCGAGCCCATTTTTATGCGCGAGGACGAGCGTCGACATGTTTGTTGACGCCGAAGGTCACGAGGGGCCAAGGAGAAGAAACACCTCATATGACAGCCGCAGGGGGAAACGAGGCCCCGGGGCCCTCCGTATTAAGGAGAGGATTTCCCTGCTCATAAATATCCTGATTTTAAGATGGAAATATTCAGGTTGTGGTAATCAGGGAAAGACAAAAACACACCAAGCAGGAGCAGCTTGAGCTTTCTGTGGAGGAGAATCTGTTCTCGAGTTGTAAATCTCTCTTTTATGGAGCATGCATGGGCTCCAAGATTATTCTGCTTTCCCAAATGCTCTCAAGTATCAATACACTTAGTTTTAATACTTCTTCTGGAGCATGATTAAAGTATGTCTGCATTGAAGCACAGATTCCCCTCTTAACAGTTCCCCTTCGAGGGGAACTCGAACTGCGTTGGTTACGACACTGCGAACCGACGCAGTGTCTCGTTCCCCTATCTCGGGGAACAAGGGTTACATACGTAACCCGAGACGTTCTCCTATCTCGGGGAACACGGGTTACATACGTAACCCGAGACGTTCCCCTATCTCGGGGAACAAGGGTTACATACGTAACCCGAGACGTTCCCCTATCTCAGGGAACAAGGGTTACATACGTAACCCGAGACGTTCCCCTATCTCGTGCAACAAGGGTTACATACGTAACCCGAGGCGTTCCCCTATCTCGGGGAACCAGGGTTACATACGTAACCCGAGACGTTCTCTTGAATTGGACACTGTGCCGCTGCATTGCTTGTAATGCCTTTTTATTAATTTACAAGATTTTATTCTGTTACAAATAAAGGATATCATATCAGGGTATTAAGAGATGTTTTTTTTGGATTCAGAAATACATTAGCCTTTACCTTTATATTGGACTATTACAAGAAAATCAAAATGCTCGTCATCAGTGGTATAACATGGAAAGAAATGTGGAAAAACAAATCTATCTTTTTCTTTTAATTGCATAAATGTCAGGGGAAGTCCACGCGGTTCGATGTGGATTTAAAAAAAAAAAAGTAAAAGCAGTGTTGTTGATCCCAAATCTGCTGTAATTCTATCCAACAGCACGGCCAAAGGGGGAAGGGGGGCTAAGGGAAAATCCACATAGTCCTTAACATGAGTCTCCGTCGAGAACAACTTCTCTGATTTAAAAAAGAAAAGAAAATGATTTTTCCATTTCGGTCACAAGCACAAAATTGTAAAACTATGCAGATATTTGTCAGCTACAGCACCCGGTCTAGGTCTCTCTTATTTTTTTGTACAAAAGTAGAGTTCAGTGATGCTCAGGAGAATAAAAAAATAAAAAAATAAAAAAATAAAAAAAAGGGCAGCTTTGGAGAAACATCCCGCCATCGCTCGGTGTCCACACAACTTTTGCATATAGGTGTGGTATCGCCACAGAGGCTGCTCCGTGAAAAAGGAAGAAGAGGCTTCACGATCCGGGGTGTGGAAGATGATGCTGGACCCAGAGACGGGGTCCGCCCGGGGGGGTCCAGCGGCGGAGCGGCTCCCCGGCCTCTCCTCCTCTCAGTTGACCGTGGGCACCTGGTTCAAGCTGTACTCCTTGGCTTTGAGCCGCAGGTTGGCGATGCTGTTGGCCATGTTCATGCCCTGGGACGTGTTGGTGTTGGAGCAGGTGGGCGGGTAGGTTGCCATGGCGCTGAGAGACAAGAGGAAGGGGGGGGAAACTGGGGTTACATCACCTGTGGCTGACAGCGAGCTGAAGCTCAGCGTGAGCCGCAGCTGTGGAAATATGGAAAAGGGAACAAAAACAGGTATCACTGATCATGTACGGAGACTCAATCTGACGTTCAGACACTCACAACCCCCCCAACAGGAACTGAACCAGTGTTTTTGCACATTTTCACCTGACGTCCTGTACATCACATGACTTTTCTCATAGTATTAACTGTGCAACTTATACCTTGTGTTGTCAAAATTGAATTGCATGCTCTTTTGTTTTTTTTTGTATGTTTTTGTCACTTGAATGCATCACTGACAGCAGCTTGCTACCATGAGTTTTGCACCTTTTCTTGGAATTTATGGTCAACAAACCTCATTAATGTGACATTACACCAAATTTGTGAGTTTAAAGGAAAGCAGACTGAATGAATGACTTTTTTTGACTAATAGTTAAGATCAGAGTGTCGAGTGGATCACAGACCGGGTTATTAGTCAGGATATTGTTTAAAACCATTAAAAAATGTTTTTTAAATGCTATAACATTGAATAAAACACCCAAAATTAAATGAAAGTAATCATTGATTTTACCTGAAGAATTATGGAACCATCCGTGTTATTTTTGGGGCAATTTCATATTAATGTTTTCATATTTCTGTATTTAAAAACTTTGAAAACAGGTCAAAAGTCAGGATTTAAATATTCAACTCTTTTATCGTGTAACCCCAACTGTCAGTCGAGGCCAGGGATCTTCAACAGGGGGTCGGGACCCCTAGGGGGTCCTCAGAGTTACTGCAAGGGGGGACACCAAATTATTGTTAAAATGAAAATGTTTTAACATGAGTCCAACATATTATTAGCAAATTTAAATCAGCATATTTGTGAAGGAAAAACACACTGATTATAAGCTAACTGGCCTCTAGGAAACACGTATAGTTCATCTTAACTCATGTTTAATGTCTCCCCCATGACAAATTGTAAGTAATGACCACGACACCGTCGGCGCGTCCACATGACGCAAGCCTTCCGTGACCCGAATCTTGAGCCTAAGAATCCATATTGAATCGAATCGTGACATTTTCAGAATCAGAGCCATAGTGAGACAGAGAGAGTTGTTTGGAGCTTAATTAGCTTTGTAGCAACTCATTTGGCTTGAATGTAACGGATGATCATTAATATCAACAACTTACGCACTACAGTGTCGCTTTAAAATATAATTTATAAAATCATTATTTTAGTAGCTTTGTATTCTATGCACTAAAAAGGTATGTACAGCATAAAGGCTTTAGGCCGCCCTACACGTTACTGTAGGCCCACTTTAAAATGCAGCTTCATTTTATACAATAGATGTAGTAGGGGCCCCTGCTCCGTCTCTCTTAGTTAAGGGGTCCTTGGATTCAAAAACATTGAAGATCTTTCAGCCACATATCCAGGGACTTCATCAACGGATAAAGGGCCCTGTTTGGGCCCTATTCTGGGCGTGCTGGTCTTACAGGGAGGTGTGTTCAGGTGCATTCTGGGCGTGCTGGTCTTACAGGGAGGTGTGTTCAGGTGCATTCTGGGCGTGCTGGTCTTACAGGGAGGTGTGTTCAGGTGCATTCTGGGCGTGCTGGTCTTACAGGGAGGTGTGTTCAGGTGCATTCTGGGCGTGCTGGTCTTACAGGGAGGTGTGTTCAGGTGCATTCTGGGCGTGCTGGTCTTACAGGGAGGTGTGTTCAGGTGCATTCTGGGCGTGCTGGTCTTACAGGGAGGTGTGTTCAGGTGCATTCTGGGCGTGCTGGTCTTACAGGGAGGTGTGTTCAGGTGCATTCTGGGCGTGCTGGTCTTACAGGGAGGTGTGTTCAGGTGCATTCTGGGCGTGCTGGTCTTACAGGGAGGTGTGTTCAGGTGCATTCTGGGCATGCTGGTCTTACAGGGAGGTGTGTTCAGGTGCATTCTGGGCATGCTGGTCTTACAGGGAGGTGTGTTCAGGTGCATTCTGGGCGTGCTGGTCTTACAGGGAGGTGTGTTCAGGTGCATTCTGGGTGTAATGGTCTTACAGGGAGGTGTGTTCAGGTGCATTCTGGGCGTGCTGGTCTTACAGGGAGGTGTGTTCAGGTGCATTCTGGGCGTGCTGGTCTTACAGGGAGGTGTGTTCAGGTGCATTCTGGGCGTGCTGGTCTTACAGGGAGATGTGTTCAGGTGCATTCTGGGCGTGCTGGTCTTACAAGGAGGTGTGTTCAGGTGTACCGCACCATTGACCAACAAAAACCTCTAAAGTCAATAACGCAGCAGGCACACACTATGCTTGTTACACACACAGGGACACACACTATGCTTGTTACACACAGGGACACACACTATGCTTGTTACACACACACAGGGACACACACTATGCTTGTTACACACACAGGGACACACACTATGCTTGTTACACACAGGGACACACACTATGCTTGTTACACACACAGGGACACACACTATGCTTGTTACACACACAGGGACACACACTATGCTTGTTACACACACAGGGACACACACTATGCTTGTTACACACACAGGGACACGCAGCAGCACACACACATGCAGAAGCTTACATATAAAAATATGACGGTGTAAATCCTCCATCATAACAGCAACGCACCAAGGTAAAAATGCATGGCTGTTAAAGGGAATGGGAGAGGACCTCTGATTGGCTGTTAGAGGGAATGGGAGAGGACCTCTGATTGGCTGTTAGAGGGGAATGGGAGAAGACCTCTGATTGGCTGTTAGAGGGAATGGGAGAGGACCTCTGGTTAATGAAGACACAAAGTTCAACCCTTTAGGACCATTGTGTTTATTTTTTTGTCTTTTCACATTTTTTCCCTTACCGGTACTTTGTTTTTTTCACCTTAAATCTCTGTCTGTTGTTTGTTTTGTTTTGCAAAACCAGGTTTTTCTCTCCGTGCATGATTTATTCACTTGTTTTTGTTTTGTTTTGAACCAAAAAAGTCATAAATTTGGTGCCGCCTCTGTTTTCAGTTCATGCCAGAAGTCAATTTACGGCGGTGTCGTCTCGCCTGCTTCTGTTGTTGTTAAAGTGTCCTACACAAACCCACTCGGTGGTTTTCACGTGCTTTCCCCAAACTACAGACTTCTCCTGTGATTTTCACTCAGTTTGTTTCATGAATCATCCAGAAACTCTCTGCAGGAGCTAAGTAACAATTAACGTCGTTTCCAAGTCTGGAAACATGGAAAATAAAGAATTAAGAGGGAATTTTATCATCTTTATGTGAAAATTTAACATAAAACAGCTTCCAACCCTTGTATGGTGTTTGGGTCTGTGGGAAGCTAAAAGAAAAATGATGCTATTTATTATTTCTTCTAACTCAAACTCATTGGCCTTGGCGACTTTTCTGTGAAGAACATAAAACATAACTTATTTTCAATGACTGCACTCGGTAAAGAAGTTTTTTTTCCATACTTCACAACAAGTCCAATGAATTATCAGCTCACTTTCATTGAATGTAGGTGTTTTATTCGGATGTATAGCATTTGAAACAAATTAAATAAAAGAATGATATAAAAAAGAGGCAAAAATGTTGGAAAAGCAAAAAGAAATCAACAAAACATCGGAAAAAAGTGACCAAAAAAATGGAAAAAAGGTTCAAAACAGCCGAGAAACGGGACAAAAAAACGAGAAAAGGTGACAATAGTGTTGAGAAAGTTGACCATTAGTGTTGGAAAAAAAGAGATTTAATTTAAAATTTCGACCCAGAAAAAAAAAAATGACATGAAGCCAACACAAGGGTTAAAATTGAGATTTTTAAGAATTATTATATCTACTTTTCTTGATCTGTAAAAGCCGTTGGGCCAAGTGTTTGGTGTTGAAAGCGCCGTACGCTGTGTGGTAAATCAGCTGTGAGTGCAGATGGATTCAGAAAGTCTGCACTACATTACCAAACAAGCAGACATGATGCTCACTGGTCGATTGTCTTCTACTGCAGAAACCAATGGCTGCCAGAGGAAAGGAAGAAATCATTTAAAATAAAAGAAAAAAATTCTATTAAATGGGTTGAAATGTGCAGAAACACTGGTACGATCCTTCAAAGTGTGAAACGGACTGAGAAACATTCACAAGACACAATCCAACTCAAGAGACTCTTTCGGAAAACACAAAATGTACTAAAATGTAAGAAATAACCTGCAGTATTCTTCTTTAAAAAGGAGAATAGTTTTCTTCTACAGGAATGTAGTAAAGTGAAAGCGTACTTGTTCTCTGAGGGCAGCATTTTCTGTGGCACTCGCACTGGCCCCCCCTCCGGCATCGGATACCAGCTTTAGGATCATATACAGTCAAGTGTTAGCACCACATTAGCGTGTCCCACATAGCATTATTTCCTGCTTCACAAAGAAAGATGGAGGGGGTTTGACATTTTACACCCGAGTTTCATAACGGAGGATTACTGTAAATCACAGCCAATGTAACCAGAGTCACAAAAAATGTTGCCCAGTAGAGCTCTGTCTCTCTGTGTAGCGTTGATTATCTGGTGCAGTGTAGCAGAGAGGGGGGTGGGGTGGGGGGGGGGGGGGGGGGTCACAGGGGTCAACAGAGGATTTCATACGGTTTGTTTTCACATTATCACCTCGTCAGGAGGGTCACAGGATCTGGGCCCGCCCTGCTCATGCTGACAGAGGGGAGCGACGGGACTGAGGGCGAGGAAAAGGCTGTTTTTATTCAACACACTTAGTTTGGAGTTAGATAGATGTGGAGGACTGGCGTGTATGCGGCTGCAGGAGAAACAGAGGCAGAAGGCCACGGCAGAGAAGAGAGAGACAGAAGAAGGAAAAGTTAGAGAGTAACGAGCAACGTTTCTGGGTTTGTTTCCTTCTAAGACAACGCAGTTGTTAATTTCACATTGTTTCAATAGCAAATGCACCTGGATGCATGGACGTGTGTTCAGGTGCATTCTGGGCGTGCTGGTCTTACAGGGAGGTGTGTTCAGGTGCATTCTGGGCGTGCTGGTCTTACAGGGAGGTGTGTTCAGGTACATTCTGGGCGTGCTGGTCTTACAGGGAGGTGTGTTCAGGTGCATTCTGGGCGTGCTGGTCTTACAGGGAGGTGTGTTCAGGTGCATTCTGGGCGTGCTGGTCTTACAGGGAGGTGTGTTCAGGTACATTCTGGGCGTGCTGGTCTTACAGGGAGGTGTGTTCAGGTGCATTCTGGGCGTGCTGGTCTTACAGGGAGGTGTGTTCAGGTACATTCTGGGCGTGCTGGTCTTACAGGGAGGTGTGTTCAGGTGCATTCTGGGCGTGCTGGTCTTATAGGGAGGTGTGTTCAGGTGCATTCTGGGCGTGCTGGTCTTACAGGGAGGTGTGTTCAGGTGCATTCTGGGCGTGCTGGTCTTACAGGGAGGTGTGTTCAGGTGCATTCTGGGCGTGCTGGTCTTACAGGGAGGTGTGTTCAGGTGCATTCTGGGCGTGCTGGTCTTACAGGGAGGTGTGTTCAGGTGCATTCTGGGCGTGCTGGTCTTACAGGGAGGTGTGTTCAGGTGACCAACAAAAACCTCTAAAGTTAATAACGCAGCATTTCATTGTTATTTTAACAGAGAATTAGTAAAATGCAATACTAGGCTCACACACTATGCTTGTTACACACACATGCAGAAGATTACATATAAAAATGAAATGATGACAGCATTCATAACATAACATCATAACAGCAACGCACCAAGGTACAGCCACGCCTGGCTTTTAATGGTAATGGGAGAGGACCTCTGATTGGCTGTTAAAGGGAATGGGAGAAGACCTCTGATTGGTTGATTTCATGTTATGCCCAAAACACCCCTCTGGTTAATGAAGACACTAAGGACAACCCTCTAGGACCACGCAGCCACTGTTAAACTAGCAAAAGTGGATTTGGACACGCCCCTTCATGGTGCCATTTACTAATTCATGTGTAATTATTGTATATTACAGTTATATCAGCTATATCATGTACACTTATTTATCTCTGCTCTTATCTTTGCTGTTGCAAACCGCACTTTATTTCCCCACTGTGACAAATAAAGCTTTTCTTATCTTATCTAAACGCACCTGCACCAGGCCCTTGATATTAAAAAAACCCTTAATACTGTAATATAAGTAGATAATGTGGTCTTTGTGTGGAACATCACATATTTACTAAACTGGAATCTACACTGACATTATGATTTAGTGTTTTGCACGTCCAGCACAGCAGATTGGGCTTAAATAATAGACAAAATAATAGTAATAATAATAGATTTGATGTTGTAAAAGTTAGTAATATCACAGCGGGAAGTACATTGATTTTCATTGATTTACTCAAGTAAAAGCTGTTTCTCTGAGGAATTACAGTACAGGCCAAAGGTTTGGACACACCTTCTCATTCAATGCGTTTCATGACTATTTACATTATAGATTATCACTGAAGGCATCAGAACTATGAATGAACACATGCAGAATTATGGACTTAACAAAAAAGGGTGAAATAACTGAAAACAGGTCATCCTGAAAAGTTTTGAGCCAACTGCAACTGCTCTTGGGGACACATTCAAAGTTGTCGCAATTTTCCGGACCGACTGCCCTTCATTTGTTA
>CM049379.1:2241697-2249197 GCA_026937815.1 Etheostoma perlongum | reverse complement strand
TCACACATAAACACACATATACACACATAAACACACAAACACACATATACACACATATACACACAAGAGCACTGCTCTTAAGTGGTTTGAGTCGTATTTAACAGACAGATCAATTTCAGTACAAATGGGACAGTTTTCATCTTCAGTGGCTCCTCTGACCTGTGGGGTACCGCAGGGGTCAGTTTTGGGTCCACTGTTATTCTCCCTGTATATGCTACCATTGGGTTCTTTTTTAAGGAAACATGACATCTCTTTCCATTGCTTTGCTGATGATGTGCGGGTGTATCTAACGCTAAAGGTTCCAGCTAAAGAATCTTTGCAGGCTGTGATAAACTGCATGAGGGATATTAAGACTTGGATGGATCTAAACTTTTTAAAACTTAATGAGAACAAAACAGAGGTGGTCTTGTTTGGGCGTCCAGAGTTGGTTCAGGTTCTTACCAGCTCCCTTGGCCAACTAGCACCTCACTTAAGATCCCATGCCAGGAATCTTGAAGTGATTGTTGATAGTGCTTTTAAACTAGATAAGCAGGTCAGTGCGGTGGTTAAGGCTAGCTTTTTTCAGCTCAGACTGATAGCTAAAGTCAAACCGTATCTGACACAGGCTGACCTAGAAAAAGTTATTCATGTTTTAATTACCTCTCACCTGGATTACTGTAATTCCTTGTATACAGGCATTGGGAAGCCTGAGCTTTATCGTCTGCAGCTTGTACAGAATGCAGCAGCTCGTCTTTTAAGTGGCAGGAAGAAGCGGGAGACACGCATATATCTCACATAAACACGCATATATCTCACATAAACACACATATATCACACATAAACATGCATATATCACACATAAACACGCATAAACACGCATATATCACACATAAACACGCATATATCACACATAAACACGCATATATCACACATATATCACACATAAACACACATATACACACATACATCTCACATAAACACGCATATATCTCACATAAACACGCATATATCTCACATAAACACGCATATATCACACATAAACACGCATATATCTCACATAAACACGCATATATCACACATAAACACGCATATATCACACATATATCACACATAAACACACATATACACACATACATCTCACATAAACACGCATATATCACACATAAACAAGCATATATCTCACATAAACACACATATATCACACATAAACACGCATATATCACACATAAACAAGCATATATCACACATAAACACGCATATATCTCACATATACACGCATATATCACACATAAACAGGCATATATCTCACATATACACGCATATATCACACATAAACACTCATATATCACACATATATCACACATATATCACACATAAACACACATATACACACATACATCTCACATAAACACGCATATATCACACATAAACAAGCATATATCACACATAAACACACATATACACACATATATCACACATAAACACGCATATATCACACATAAACACGCATATATCACACATAAACACGCATATATCACACATAAACACGCATATATCACACATATATCACACATAAACACACATATCCACACATACATCTCACATAAACACGCATATATCACACATATATCACACATATACACACATATACACACATATACACACACATACACATATATATATACATACATATTCCAGTCTGTGATTATCATCAACATCCATTCCTTTAATTTTAGTCTCAATAATTCCTAATTTCGGCTTTTCTAACTCAAACATTAGGTATAATTTCCTATAAATGACGTTTAATAAATGTTAGTGTTAAAAATGTCAAAAAAAGTGACAAACATTGAAAAAAAGCATCAAAAGTGTTGAAAAAAGGACAAAACCGTAAGAAAAAGTTAAAAAAAAACCTACACCCCCTACACCCTCTACACCCTGTGACCCCCTACATCTACACCCTCTTCCCCTACACCCTCTACACCCTCTACACCCTCTACACCCCTCTAACCCTCTACACCTCTACACCCCTCTACAAATGTTACACCCTACAAATGTACACCCTCTACAAACCTCTACACCCTCTAACCCCTCAAAAGTGTTACACACTCTACACCCCTCTACACCCCTAACCCTCTAAACCCCCCACCTACACCCCTACACCCCTCTACACCCCTACACCCTCTACACCCTCACCCCTACACCCCTCTACACCCCCTACACCCCCTACACCCCTACACCCTCTACACCCCCTACACCCCTCTACACCCTCTACCCCCTACACCCCCTACACCCCCTACACCCCTACACCCCCTACACCCCCTACCCCCCTACACCCCTACACCCCCACACCCTCTACACCCTCCACCCTCTACACCCCCACACTCTACACCCCTACACTCTACACCCGGCACCTCTACACCCCTACACACTCTACACCCCCTACACCCCTACACCCCTACACCCCTACACCCCTCACCCTACACCCCCACACCCCTCTACACCCCTACACTCTACACCCGGCACCTCTACACCCCTACACTCTACACCCGGCACCTCTACACCCCTACACCCCCTACACCCCCTACACCCCTACACCCTCTACACCCTCTACACCCCCTACACCCACTACACCCCCTACACCCCCTACACCCCTCTACCCCCTACACCCCCACACCCTCTACACCCCTACACCCCCTACACCCCTGCACCCCTACACCCTCTACACCCCTACACCCCTACACCCCCCTACACCCTCTACACCCTCTACACCCTCTACACCCCCTACACACTCTACACCCCCTACACCCCCTACACCTCTACACCCCCTACACCCTCTACACCCCCTACACCCCTACACCCCCTACCCCCTACACCCCCTACACCCTCTACACCCTCTACACCCCTACACCCCCTACACCCTCTACACCCTCTACACCCCCTACACCCTCTACACCCTCTACACCCCCCACTACACACCCTCTACACCCTCTACACCCCTACACCCTCTACACCCCCTACACCCTCTACACCCTCTACACCCTCTACACCCCCTACACACCTCTACACCCCCTACACCCTCTACACCCCCTACACCCTCTACACCCCCTACACCCCCTACACCCTCTACTACACCCCTCTACACCCTCTACACCCCCTACACCCTCTACACCCCCTACACCCTCTACACCCTCTACACCCTTCCACTCGCACGCTTCCTCCACCCCCCTCCACCCCCTGCCCTGGGGGGGTGCTCATGTTGTTCCTTGCTGTGAAATCACATCCATTGTTGGATGCTCGCTGTCCGCTGACGCACCGCCTCAGGAATGAGCCCAAAGTCTCTTTAATCACAGCGATTCTGCATCGCTCTCTGCTACGCATTACTCACAGATGTGCTGCTTTTCTCTCCCTCTCTCCCTCTCTCCCTCTCTCCCTCTCTCCCGGCCCACGGAGCACATGCTCTCACTGGTGCACTCAGAAAAAATACGAAAAATAGACAAAAAAGCAAAGTGCACTTACACATCCATCTGCAGTGAATGCACTGGATATGCTGTGTTATTCCTTTGGTCATACGTGTGTTGTTGGCTGTTCTCTTTGTTTTTTGACATGGCGGTATGAAGTTGGTAATACATTTTATTTAAATGTTTTTTATATTGCTTTAATTGTCATGTTTAACCATCTGTAATTTCCCTTTTTATTGGGATCAATGAATATCTATCTATCTATCTATCTATCTATCTATCTATCTATCTATCTATCTATCTGTCTATCTATCTATCTTGCTACCTCAGTCTGCTGTATTGTTGGTCTTTATGTGTGTACTGGACGTGGCTGCTGCTCCGTGTTTTTATAGTATTTTATATTTTATAGTAATTTATATTTTCTAGAATTTTATATTTTTTAGTATTTTATATTTTTTAGTATTTTAAATTTTATAGTATTTTATATTTTTAAGAATTTTATATTTTATAGTATTTTATATTTTTTAGTTTTTTATATTTTATAGTATTTTATATTTTTTTTAGTATTTTATATTTTTTAGAATTTTATATTTTTTAGTATTTTATATTTTATAGTATTTTATATTTTATAGTAATTTATATTTTTTAGAATTTTATATTTTATAGTATTTTATATTTTTTTGTATTTGATATTTTATAGTATTTTACATTTTATAGTATTTTATATTTTTTAGTATTTTATATTTTATAGTATTTCATATTATTTAATATTTTTTAGTATTTTATATTTTATAGTATTTAATAGTTTATAGTATTTTATATTTTATAGTATTTAATATTTTATAGTATTTTATATTTTATAGTATTTTATATTTTATAGTAATTTATATTTTTTTGCATTTTATATTTTATATTATTTTATATTTTTTAGTATTTTATATTTTATAGTATTTTATATTTTTTGGTATTTAATATTTTATAGTATTTAATATTTTATAGTATTTAATATTTTACAGTATTCTATATTTTATAGTATTTAATATTTTACAGTATTTAATATTTTATAGTATTTAATATTTTACAGTATTTTACAAGGCGGACGACAGGGACAAGCGCAGCGCAAGTTAGCTGAAACACGCAAATAGACAAAACACAAGCTGCACAAGGAGAAGAAACGTCATAAAGGCAACAAAAACTCAGGATAAAAACCCCAGAAAGGAGACAAAAAGGTCAAAAAAGGAGAGAAAAAGAAAAGAAAAGCCCACAACAGATGTCCCCTGCATCCCTCCAAATCTACACCCATGTGCGTGTGTGTTTGTATCTGGATGAAGAACCCATGGGGGGGGTCTCCAACTATGTAGGGAAGTCCCAGGACATGTTTGCATGTAATTGTTTTTAAAAGCAATAACAACACAGAAAAACTAGTCGAAAAAAAAGAGACAGAAGTGTCCAAAACTGAGAAATGTCGAAAAAAAACGGCCGACAAAAACGTCAAAAAAGTGTCCAAAAAAATAACAACACAAATGTTGAAGTAAAGTCCAAAGAAAACTCAAAAAAAGCAACAAAAACTCGAAATAAAAACTACAAATAACGTGGCAACCACACAGAAAAGGAAGGAAAACGTCTCGGGTTACGTATGTAACCCTTGTTCCCCGAGATAGGGGAACTTCTCGGGTTACGTATGTAACCCTTGTTCCACGAGATAGGGGAACTTCTCGGGTTACGTATGTAACCCTTGGTCCCCGAGATAGGGGAACTTCTCGGGTTACGTATGTAACCCTTGTTCCCCGAGATAGGGGAACGTCTCGGGTTACGTATGTAACCCTTGTTCCACGAGATAGGGGAACGTCTCGGGTTACGTATGTAACCCTTGTTCCCCGAGATAGGGGAACGTCTCAGGTTACGTATGTAACCTTTGTTCCCCGAGATAGGGGAACGAGACACTGCGTCGGTTCGCCGCCCCTCGCCCCGCCAGTAGTGCCTTGCTTCATAGAAAGAGCTAATGAGCTATGTGCCAGCGTGCTTATATGCCCCTATGGTTATGTCATGCACATCACTATGCCTAAAGGCGTTCCCATAGTGTCGTAACCAACGCAGTGTCTCGGGGAACAAGGGTTACATACGTAACCCGATAGGTTCTTATCAGCTCATTATACCAAACCCAAACATGGTAACAGCCATTATGAGGTCAAGGTGCAGCAACTGAGCCGAATGAATGTGAATAAAAGAATTTCAGCTTTTCTAACTCAAACATTGTTTGCATAATTTCCTATAAATGAGGTTTATTGACCATAAATTCCAAAAATGGTTGTAAAGCTAAAGTTAATAAGTTAGTGTTACGTAGTGTTGAAAACGTCAAAAAAAGGGACAAACATTCAAAAAAGCGTCAAAAGTGTTGAAAAAAGGGACAAAAATGTAAGAAAAGCTTAAAAACGTTGATTAAAAGCTTGTACACACATACATCAAACATAAACACACATATATCAAACATAAACACACATATATCACACATATATTACACATATACACACACATATATCACACATATACACACATATACACACATATACACACATATATCACATATATCACACATATATCACACATATATCACACATAAACACATATATCACACACTTATACACATATATCACACACATATACACACATACTGTATATCACACATATATCACACATATATCACACATATACACACATATATCACACATATATTACACATATACACACATATATCACACATAAACACACATATACACACATATATTACACATATACACACATATATCACATATATCACACATATACACACATACATCAAACATAAACACACATATATCAAACATAAACACACATATATCACACATATATTACACATATACACACACATATATCACACATATACACGCATATACACACATATACACACATATATCACATATATCACACATATACACACATATATCACACATAAACACATATATCACACACTTATACACATATATCACACACATATACACACATACTGTATATCACACATATATCACACATATACACACATATATCACACATATATCACACATATATCACACATATCCACACATATATCACACATATATCACACATATACACACATATATCACACATATCCACACATATATCACACATATATCACACATATACACACATATATCACACATATACACACATATACACACATATATTACACATATACACACATATATCACATATATCACACATATCCACACATATATCACACATATATCACACATATATCACACATATACACACACAAGGGTTAAGTTTTGTCTTTAACCTTTTTCAGGGTTATTTTTGTATTATCTGCTCTAGCTTTTCCAACAATTCAGCCCCAGATATGTCGATAATAACATTCCCAAATGATGGAGAGAAAAGACTCAAAAATACCAAAAAAGGACACAAACCGACTCACAAAGATGCACCGAATGACCCCAGAGACCCGAAACAACCCCAAAGGAAACAGAAAGCACCAAAAACAGACACACAAGGCCAAAAGGAGACACAGATTGCATTTTTTTTTTCAATTAAAAAGGAAAGAACGCAGAAAACTGGGAATACAGTATACTTGTGGGGTCCCGACAGCTGTTGGGACCAACATGTTGTGTGTGTGTGTGTGTGTGTTCTTATTTAACCATATTCATAAGGACCAAAAACTGGGAATACAGTAACTTATGGGGTCCCGACAGCTTAGTGGGGCCAACATGTTGTGTGTGTTTATGTGCGTGTGTGTGTGTGTTCTTGTTTAACCATATTCATTAGGACCAAAAACTGGGAATACAGTATACTTGACCCGAAAAACATGTTGGTGTGTGTGTGTGTGTGTGTGTGTGTGTAATTTAACCATATTCATAAGGTCCAAAAACTGGGAATACAGTAACTTATGGGGTCCTGACAGCTTAGTGGGGCCAACATGTTGTGTGTGTGTGTGTTGTGTATGTGTTCTTATTTAACCATATTCATAAGGTCCAAAAACTGGGAATACAGT
>CM049379.1:2161697-2239197 GCA_026937815.1 Etheostoma perlongum | reverse complement strand
GTCTTCCTGAAAAATAACTGCTTTTTTTTTAATTTATGGTCAAAAGGCTTAATTTAAATGAAATTATTCCTCATTGTTTTTGTTCAGAAAAAGCAGAAATTCTGAATAATTTTAATCAGAGGATGTAGATGGATAATCAATGACTGGTATGTCAAACTGTAGTCAGGCTGCTGTTTGAAAACCATTTGGTTAGTTAGTTAAATGCTATAAAACTGAATAAAACTCCCAGAATTCAACGGCAGTCATGACTAACGAAGCGTGCACGCATCCATGTTATTTCTGGGGCAATTTGATTGAAGAAACCCAAGTTTGAGCAGAGGAAGTGTTAAAGGAGGGACCCGAGGGACTCAGAGCTCTGCATGCTCAAGGGCACACGGCAGCTCGCTAGCCGGGCCGGGCCGGGCCGGGCCGAGCCGGGCCGAGCCGGGCCGAGCCGGGCCGGGCCGGGCCGGGCTTTCTCTGGGGCCATCCTGTCCCCCCTTCACGTATAGACTTTGACGTTATAACTGGACCTGGACTAGGGCTGCACCCGGGTCCTGGCCAGTCAGGATGAAATCCAGAGGACGCATTCCTCCCAAATGTACTTGGAAAAATATCTAATATATATACTATATATATTATATATATTGTATATATATTAAGAACTGCAAACGCAAAAGGTTGTCTTTGGGTCAAATTGACCCGTTTTTTCAGATAATGTGCCGTGGAAATAAGCGCTGAAAATTTCAACATTAAAAATATCAAAAAACATTAAAAAAAGCACCCACAACATTGAAAAAGTGACAAAAATGTAGAGGAAGGTGATCATTTTTGTCTTGTTGTCATTTTATTTGACATTTTTTCCCATTTTTGTCACTTTATTTGTCATTTTCCTCTCTTTTATTTAGTTATGGTCGTCATTTTTAACTCTTTTGTGTCTTTTCCTCCGATGATTTTGTCACTTTTTCTCATCATTTTGAAATTTTTGTGTGTTTTCCCCCAAATTTTTAAAGCTTTTTTTTTTTACATTTGTCTCTTTTTTGTCACTTTTATTGACATTACTTTCTTTTTTACGCTTTTTTACCAATTGTTTTTTTCTCCAAATGCTATAAAATTGACAAAAAGACCCAAATGAAAGGATTTAGGTTATTTTTAATCAAGAAAAAGTTCAATTTTATAGCATTGTAAAACAAATGGAAGTGTTTTTGAAATAGTATTGAGTAAAAGTTGACATATTCCAGTCTGTGATTATCATCAACATCCATTCCTTTAATTTTAGTCTCAATAATTCCTAATTTCTGCTTTTCTAACTCCAACATTAGGTATAATTTCCTATAAATGAGGTTTATTGACCAGAAATTCCAAAAATAACTGTAAAACTAAAGTTAATAAGTTAGTGTTACGTAGTGTTAGATGTGATTTTCTGACCCCTCCAGGGTGGAACAACAACAGATTAAAACAATTAAAACAAAACAACAATATTTAATGAACGCATTAGTAAAATCTAAAAGTTAAACGGTGCATATGTACCTGCTGTGTCTGCTTCATGCAGAATATTGGGTAAAAGTACATTTCCCTCTTTAAAACATTATTTTATATTATATTTTACTATTTTATTTACTTGCTTCATGCAGAATATTGTGTAAAAGTACAACATTTCCCTCTTTAAAATACTATTTTAATACTTTATTGCTTTATGTTGTGTAAAATCAACATTTCCCTCTTTAAAATATTATTTTATATCATATTTTCCTATTTTATTTTCTTGCTTTATGCAGAACTTTGCCGTAGAAAGAACAATATTTCCCTCTTCATAGCACAGATGACCTCCGTGTGCTCCACTGAGCTCTACTCTACATAAAGATGGGAGCTTTTAAATGAACGCCAGATATATATATTTTTATATTTTTGGTTGTTGAGGCTGTAGAAGCTGAAGACGGCTTGAGGTCTCCACTGTTGAGCAAAATTGACATTTTGAGCATATCTTTTTTTTTTCTGCATTCTGGGGATTTTTTTTCTGCGTCAATTCATGATGCGCATGTTTTTATTTATGCATATAGGAAATTATTATTAGATATGTGGGGAGGGGGGGGGGGGGGGTTACACGGGTGGGGGGGAGGGGGGGCTGAGGTCTCTAGGCTACTGTTGAGCAAAATTGCAAAATTGACATTTTGAGCATATCTTCATTTTTTTTCTTTCAACAAGCGTCCATTTATGATGCGCATGTCTTTATTTTTGCAAAGGAAATTATGATTAGATATGTGGGGGGGGGGGGGGGACACTGGCCTGCACTGGGGTTGTAACTACCCCCCCTTTCCCCCAGTCAATCCGTCAAAAACCACACGTGACCGATTTGATTTGAAGTCGAATCGTTGCTTTTAGTGGAGTTTGAGGCCGCTCGGCTTCCGTTAAATTTATAAATATAATGTTTTTAATATTTCTAATATTTGACTCCTTCTCTCCTCTCCTCCCTGTTTTATCTCTGCAGTGTTGTTCGACACGTGCTCCGTGAATAAAGACTACTTTATGCGACATATTAAATATAAATATATCCAAAACCGGACCTTATGACTCTCTTAGAAGTGAATAAAGGGCACGGTGAATGCATTAAAAAACGGTTACCATGACAACATGAAAAAAATATATAGGCTACTTAATATATCTTAATGCCATATTTGACTATAGAGCTGTTTTAAATCTCTCTTTAACAAACGTGCCACGGCAGGTTTGACGTGCATGATTTTGCATAGTTTGCAAAATATAGATTAAAAAAAAAAAAAAATCTATTATTTTTGGACATTGAAACCCTTGTGTTGTCTCCTCCCGTCTGTCCCGGTCTGTTAATAAAGTTTATACAAATGATAACTATTGCTACACACTTCTTTGTATTTCATTCAACTCATTTATACGAAACTATTCATGCTTTTATTTTGTATTTTGTTGTTTTTAAAGCAAATGTCAGAGGTGTAGTCTAATGTATGTAGAAGGTACACTGTACTGTATATGTATGTATGTATGGGCCAGAATGGGACTTTGATTCCCATTTATTCACCACTTCACAGCTGAGATACCTTTATTTAGCCTACGCAAAGGAGAAAAAAACATATTTTGACATATTTTTGAATTTCCATCGGAAAGCACGTTGTTGCGCGTCATTTTGACATTTCTGTCACTTTTTGGACATTTTTCTCTCTTGTTTTGTTATGGTCGTCTTTTTTTTTTTTTTAACCCTTTTGTGTCTTTTCCTCCAATGATTTTGTCCCTTTTTCTGATCATTTTTGAAATTTTTGTGGGTTTTTCCCCAAAGCATTTGTCACTTTTTTTTCACATTTTTGTTACTTTTTTTTGACATTTGTTCACATTTTAGTCACTTTTATTGACTTTTTCTCTCTTTTTTTGACTATTTTGTGGCTTTCCCCCAATGGTTTTGTCACTTTTTCAATACATCTCATTTATACGAAACAATACGTGATATTTTATTTCTTTTTAACGCAAATTAGAGGGTAAAAAAGAGGGTACACTGTACTGTATATGTATGGGCCAGAATGGGACTTTGGACTGTATTTCCTGCATTTTGATTCCCATTTATTCACCACTGAGCTGAGATACCTTTATTTAGCCTACGCAAAGGAGAAAAAAACACATATTTTGACATATTTAGGATTTATGCGTTTTGTCTTCTTATGATAATATGACGGAACGCACGTTGTTGCGCGTCATTGCGCGTCATTGCGCGTCATTGCGCATTTTTTAATAATGGACTTCTATATGGAGACCCAGCAGCTTACTGTGGACTATGAGCTCAGAGGAACGTGCAGTATGTTGACATGTCGACCCGGTTTGGAAACCATTTGGTTATTTAATGGCAGCCCGGTGGGACACAGGGACCTGGTCTGGTGCGGAACCATCCGGCCTGTTTCTGATGGAGGAACTTTGGACCCGAGGAAAAACCGGAAAATTCTTTCTGTTTTTATCAAAAAATAAGGATCTACAATGAGATGACAGTCTGCTCCTGACTCGCAGCTCCGCGTGGGACTTTTGTTTCGAGTGGACACAAATAAAAAAAAATCCAAAAATCCCGAATAGGGAGCGCAGCGCGTCGCGCGCAGACCGGCTGGTCTGGTCTCAGAAAGCGTTCAATTAAACGTGCAGGGGTGACACTTCCAGCAGCCAATCAGAGCCATTCCCTCATCCTCACCATCATCACCATCCTCATCACGTGGTGAGATTATTAGACTGACGCCATTAGCAGCGAGCAGTCCAAGTTATTCGTCTTCCTGTTACTGGTCCCTAACATATGGAAAATAATAAATAAATGGTTGCCTTTTTATTTTGAAATGCTGTTTTAGTCGTGTAGTATTTCCACCATGTAGCCTCATATTAATGGCGTTATGTGGAATTAATTAATTGGAATTAATATTAATTTATACAACTATTCATATTCATATTCTTCTCAGTAAACCAGAAAAAAAATCAACGTTAAAAACACGATTATAAGCTCATGTTTTGTATTTTACTTTGACATGTTGTGTTTTTGTAGTATTTCCGAGGTGTAGGCAACAGCCTAAATTAATGGCGATTTGTGAAATAAATTAGGCTAAAAAATAATAATAATAATAATAATAATAATAATAATAATAATAATAATAATAATAATAATGCCCAAAGTCATTCAGAGCATCTGTTGCTTTCACGGTCCTGTCGGTAAATCAGAAAAACTAAATGCCCATTATTCATTATTCTCGAGTCATAAGTGACAAAATAAAACATCCTAATGTTTCTAATCAAACCACAAACACGGCGGATTCATTTCACAAATACATAACTGTCAAATTTCCGTCAGTAAATCACAAAAAAAACGAAATGTTAATCGCACGATTACGAAGCTCCAAAAACGTCTCGTTATTATTTCTAAAATCGGCCTTTTCCCTGAAAATGACGCAATAAAAGCACCGAAGGTTTCTCACAGCAAACCTGTTCTCTGACACATGCCGGGTCCATTTTAAAGCCGGTTTGAGATCAGACCCAGCTGAGATGCTGTTAATTGATTCCTTGATTGTGTGCGCGAAGACACGCGCGGTAATTATGACAAATTATTAGGCTCCGACATTCTGAAAGTGATTGACAGGCCGAAAATAACCGGGAATTAACGACGTGACCCGGCCACTTCCTCACGCATATTTCTCACACGATTTTTAGCCTTTTAAAAAACTAACAATAACACCCATTAAAGCCTGTAAGGTTCCTGTCAGCCGCGGCGGAGGAGAGGAGGAAGAGAGGAGGAAGAGAGGAGGAGGAGAGGAGGAGGAGGAGGAGGAGGGGGGAGAGTTTATTTACTCTCTCAATGGTGCGTTTAGAGAGCGAGAGCGACGAGTTTATCGGACTTTTCAGGCACGTTACGGCACGTTTGGATACAATAAAGTTGGATATATTAGCTCTGGGTTTCCAGTCCGGGGCGTCAGCGGCAGCTCAGCGAAGAGTGTCCGCCTCTTAGCGCATCAAAGGCGGCTTGGATCGGCCTCGTTTGGCGCAAACACACACGGAGCAATGACGAGCGAAAACAAAACATAATTATGTTGTTATCCATTAAATTAATACAGATAATATGATTATCGTGCACATTTGTGACGCATTCATCGTGTGTGACTCTTAGTATTTAAAAAAATGTTTTTTTACTTGATGTCATTCTGTTAAATAAAAAGATGGAAACGTGCTCGGTTAGAGAAATGTGGCACGAGAGAGATTTATTGGCCCCGAGTTTGACTCCCAAGTTACTTCCCTGACCATGTCCACCAACACCACCATACCTCACTGACATCAAAGTGTTAATGGTAAATTAATGGCCGATTGGAGGGGGAGGCCGTCAGGGATGATGCATTGCCAAAACTCACTGAAGGATTCCTTTCAGGCGCGCGGCTGCTGCTTTCTGCACAGCTCCATTCATGCGCTCCGCACGCGGACACACGCCAGAAACATAATGAAAACAAATGACTTTGGTCTTCAGCTGCTCATTAGAACTACATTCCTGTGACATTTTGCAGGGTTTTCCACAGATCGAGACTAAAAAACTCGTTGACTTCACGTCCTACACTAAAACACACCACAGAGGGATTTTTTTTTAACATTTAGTTAACAAGATGGAAAAGTTGTGAAAGTTTTGACCTCTTCTGCTCAATCCCGGGTCCGTTTTTTATTTATTACTATTACTATTTTGTGAAACTTACTCTCTTGCTGGGTCGTGTCGCTCCCGCTGGTCAGCCCCGGGGACTCCAGCATACTCCTCCCCGCCTCCCCGATGCTCTCGTCCGCCTGGGTGCCGACCATTTCGCCGGCCTCTTCCAGATCCAACAGGTGGCTGACCGAGAAGTTCTTTTTGGCTTGCAGGTTGTCCAGGTTCGACGTGATCGGGCTCTCCAGGCGGTTGGATATCGATGCTTGCCTGTCCATTACATGCGCATAGCTAGAAGTCATGACGCAAGTGGGGAACGGCGGAAAAAGAAACGGTGCGGTAATACGAAGAAGAAAGAAGAAGAATCACAAGCGAGCCAACAAGATCCGCGCATGCAGAGCCGCGCCTCCACAAACCAGCTACAGAGAGAGAGAGAGAGAGAGAGAGAGAGATAGATACTCCGGTTCTTCCGAGCAGAACGCGGGTCTGTTCACATCCAGATTAGCCGCGCAGGGCTTAAACAAACTTCAGCAAAGTTTTCTCCTCGCCTGCGGCTGGTTCCCCAACAAACCCCTAAACACAATCCATCCGGCTGCGCGCGCCAACGCCAAAAACAAGAGAAAACCCAGCGCGTCCTGCTGCTGCTGCCGGAGAGGGTTAGAGAGACGTTTTGAAGAAGTTTATCAGAGAAGTCCTCTGAGAAGAAGGAGAAGGAGAAGGAGAAGGAGCTGTCTCTTCCCACTCGGAGTCACATCTGAGCAGGAGGAGCTGCTGCTGATGACGACCAGATGCGCAAAGCTTCGTGTGCGCGCACAGCAAGCTGAGCGGCAGCTAGGCGCGGGGAGGCAGGACGTTACTGCCGCACCTCCAAGCTCTCTCTCTCTCTCTCTCTCTCTCTCTCTCTCTCTCTCTGTCTTTCCGTCTCTCTCCGTCTCTCTCTCGCACAACTTTTTAATGGATGATGTATTTTTAAACCAAATGGGATTTAATGCATTAGCACTTTATTTAATTGTCACATTGTACAAAACATAAAAATATGTAACTAGAAAATCTCCCTCTCAGAGTTTAAGTTAGCCTATATTTATAGTTTAGCTATAATATTCACATATTTTCAGCATCCTATTGTTGTAAGTGGGTGTTTTGTTAGGAGGGAGGTTCTCTCTCTCTCTCTCTCTCTCTCTCTCTCTCACCTAAATTAAGAGCCGTAATTAGGTGACAATGACTTAATGTTGTTTCTGAGGTTTCACAGAGCTACCTCCCCCCCTCAGCAGCACCTTCAGCACCTTCAGCACCCTGGCTGCTGCTCCCGCTGTTTCTCTTCCCCGTCTAATGACTGTGAGAGGATCGGAGCAGAGCCAGCTACCACGGCTGTGTTGATAAACCCGCTCTGTCTTCTCCGAATGCCTGTGGTCTGCCACCAATTAAATCAACCCTAAACCTAACCCCCCAACCCCCAACCCCCAACCCCCTAACCCTAACCGACCCAGGTTTTTTAAGTGTCTAATCCACACCCGTGGTCCCCTTGTGCCCGTGCCCCTCGCAGCGGCCATCCAGGGCGGTGCGTTTTTACCCTAACCCTAACCCCGAACCCCTAACCACTAATCCTAACCCTAACCCCTAGCCCCCTAACACTAACCCTAATCTCCCCCTACCCAAACCCCCTAACCACTAACCCTAACCCCCTAACACCCTAACACTAACCCTAAACACCCTAAAACCCAAACCCCCTAACCCTAACCCCTAACACCCTAACCACTAACCCTAACACCCTAACCACTAACTCTAACATCCTAACCCCCTAAGCCCCTAACACCCAAACCCCCTAACCACTAACCCTAACCCCTAACATCCTAACCCCCTAAGCCCCTAACACCCAAACCCCCTAACCACTAACCCTAACACCCTAACACCCTAACCCCTAACACCCCTAACACCCTAACCCCTAACTCTAACATCCTAACCCCTAACACCCTAACACCCTAACCCACTAACACTAACCCCCTAACACCCTAACACCCTAACCCCCTAACCCTAACACCCTAACCCCTAACTCCAACATCCTAATCCTCTAACACCCTAACACCCTAACCCACTAACACTAACCCACTAACACTAACCCCTAACCCCTAACCCCCTAACCACTAACCCTAACACCCTAACCACTAACCCTAACACCCTAACACCCTAACACCCTAACACCCTAACCACTAACCCTAACACCCTAACACCCTAAGGGCACCAGGGGACACAAATATAAACAAGTGCAGCTGAAGTCTAAAGGCTAGATGAATAACTAGTGCCTGAAATGGACCAAAATAGCTGCCAGTATCCTAATTCGGCACTCTAATAATTCTAATGTGTCTTGGATATTTTGATATTCATTTGTGTATCTTGTAGAAGACGATTTGATCGAAGGAGCCCGTGTATGAAAATGTGTTTATGAAACAAAAAAAACATGCTATTCTGGCTATATGGGGGTGCTAAATGTCTGATTTATATATACATATACAGACTATATACAGTCTATATATATATACGTAAGGGTACTCAAGTGGACAAAAAGCAGAAGTACTGGTGAGTACTGTCCCATTTAAGGCACTGTAATAACTGTAAGCCAGCCGCTGCCTAGGGCCACCAGGGGCCCCCAAATGTGCTAACCCAAATTGTTTTAGAAGGGTTGAATGCATGGATCAACAGAAGTACTTTTCCAGGAAAAAGCCTGACATCCGATACCCGCTCTATGTGTCGCCGTTCTCAAACTCTACACGCTGAAAACTTGCAAGTTTTGAGGATAATTTGGATGGTGCAACAAGCCGGGCCTCCTTGGTTCTTTCAGGGAATGATTGTAATATTAATAATAATGTCAAGATTAACAAAGATACATGTTTTAGGGCGTTTCCTCTCTAACTGGGACGTTTTGGGGCCGATTGGCGGGATCGCTGAGGACGAAGTACACACGGAGATACAGCGCACTGGTAAGAGCCAATGAGGTGTAACCAGCTGATTTACATAGCTCATGTTACTGTATGGTGTCAACAGTTAACTTCATTTAATATTGGATGTGGCATTTTCTTTTGCGGGGGTGCAAATGTTCCACCACAAATATCTTCTGCCCGAGCTTTGGAAGCATGAACTTTATAGGTTTCCGTTCCCCTGGCATTCATGAAGCCGGAGATGTTAATAAACAACAGGTTTGTCCTCCGAATTAGATTAAGTCACATTATACTTACCTCATTAAGGGGCCTTGGTATTGCGGGTGCAGAAATAATGACATAATTACAGGGTCAGCGCACACAACGCACACAAAATAACACATTTTCACGTCCCTCCAGTGGGATCCAGGCATGCTGGGTTTGAGATATCGGCCTCTGATGCTTCGTGGTGGAGAAAGGAGTTCAGTTTTTGGTGAACACATGTTAAAGACCCGTTAAAAGTTGTGGAACATCACAGTTCGGTTAGGTTCAGGCCCAAAAACTACTTAGTTAGGCCTACAAAGATCGTGGTTTGGGTTCGAATCTAGTCTCGCTTTGGTTCATTTGCTCTGGTTCATTTGCATTTTTTAAAACCAATCACAATCGTCCTGGGCGGTGCCGCTGCAAAATAGACGTGCAACAGAAAACTCAGATTGGACAGATAATAATAATAATAATAATAATAATAATAGTTATTTTTATTATTATTATCATGTGTTGCATATCAAAAGGCTCAGAAGAAACTCAGCTTTCCGAGTAGTGACGCCCAAATCTGTCCCAGATTATGTGTAAAGAGATAATTTGGCGCTAAAGCTGAAACGCTGACGTTCGCTTTTTGAAATTTCCTTATAACATATAACTTATAACTAACTTATGATGCGTTGTAGGAACTGTTTGGTGCACCAAGGTCTTCAGGTTACATATGATTCAAATTGTAAATAAATGTCTGAAATGAAATCTTCGTAGTGTTTTGTCGAGCATCGTTTTGGACGCGCCGGTGCGTCTTTCGTTCCCACATAATAATTCATCAAGGAGGTCTCAGTTGAAGTTACAAGACTGTGAAAAGACGTCATTAGAAAGACGTCACACTTGGAGCCCGTCTGGTCACATGACATCGTCGGTTGCTTGGTCGTATCAGCAGTTGGTAGATGTCTTTAGCCGCTGCAGAGCTCTGCGATGTTGGCTACGGTGCTCCGTCGTTGGGGGTCTAGTTACCTGAGAACAGGTGACTGTCGTCTAATTGGGGGTCTAATGTCGTCTGATTGGGGGTCTAGTTACCTGAGAATAGGTGACTGTTGTCTAATTGGGGGTCTAATGTCGTCTAATTGGGGGTCTAGTTACCTGAGAATAGGTGACTGTTGTCTAATTGGGGGTCTAATGTCGTCTGATTGGGGGTCTAGTTACCTGAGAATAGGTGACTGTCGTCTATTGGGGGTCTAATGTCGTCTAATTGGGGGTCTAGTTACCTGAGAACAGGTGACTGTCGTCTAATTGGGGGTCTAATGTCGTCTGATTGGGGGTCTAGTTACCTGAGAACAGGTGACTGTCGTCTAATTGGGGGTCTAATGTCGTCTGATTGGGGGTCTAGTTACCTGAGAACAGGTGACTGTGTGCCGGGTACAGAGCACCGCGAGCTGCCGTCGTTTCGGAGGAAATTCCAGTTACGTTTAGGCAAGAAAAGTTATGTCATGTGGCGAGGAAAGGTACGTTTTAGGCAAATGAAACGTTTTCAATGAAAAAGTTTTAGGCAAATGAAACAAAACAAAAAAATCTTTTAACCCTTGTGTTGTCTTCCCGTTAACCATCCATGGACTTATCCTTCCAGGTCAAAATTGAAAATTAACATTTTTTTTTGTGCTTTTCCAATGTTTTTGCCGCTTTTTCTGATTTATTTGTCACTTTTTCCATGGTTTTGGCGCTTTTTAAAAAAACCTGAGCTGGTTTAATGACATATTTCACACTTAATCTTAGAAGTCATGGTCAGCAAAGCTCATTTATATGAATTTATACATAAGTTGTTAGTTAAAAAGGCATAAATTATGAATTATTTTGACTACTAGTTAAGATCAGAGGATGTTGAGTGGCTCACATATGGGTAGATGTTAAAGTTGAGTCTGGATACTGTTTGGAAACCATTAAAAAAAAGAATTCAAATGCTAAAAGATTAATTAAAACACCCAAAAAATTCAATGAAAGTAATCATTAATTTTACTTAAAGAACATTGTATGGTATCATCCATGTTATTTTTGGGCAATTTGGTTGAAAGAAATCCATATTTCTGATATAAAACACTGTGAAAGGGGTCAATGTGACCGAGGACAACACAAGGGTTAAGAAAAAAATTAAAAAAGAATAAGTTTTTTTTCATTTAAATCGGACATTATAAATGTCGATATTGATATATTGGAAAATGCCTATAATATTGGATATATATCGGTCGGGCTCTAGTTCAGGTGAACAGAACATTTGTTGAAAAATTAACTTTTAAATTGACGAACATCCTATTTGTAACCCATGTCTGATCACGGAAGGCTTGTATCATGTGATTGTTGTCATTACTTAGATCTTTCTCAAGGGGGCGACAGAAACCACGCACTACAGCTTTAACGTTCTCTGGTTTAGACATGAGGATGGAAAGCGCTCCTGTGGCTGTGGAACACGCAACCGTAGGCTATATCATCGGCGTATGGCATGGTATGTGTTACAGGGTTAGGGTTTCCATGGTTACTGTTGGTAGTACATCAAGAAGTCATGGTTTGAAATCATGCATGGCACGGAAGGTTCCCCTTGCTTAAACCAGCACATGTCAAGGCCCGTCATACATCATACATTGTGATTTCTGGATATTTTTTTTTAGATTATGTCTCTCACAGTGGACATGCACCTACGATGACGATTTCAGACCCCTCCATGATTTCTAAGTGGGAGAACTTGCAAAATAGCAGCGTGTTCAAATACTTCTTCCCTCACTGTATATTATTTATCCTGAAGCGGCACAGAAACTCAGATGAGTGAAAAAAGAAAACATATTTCACTCTGAACTTCAAGAGGGAAAACAAAAAAAACACAGAAAGCCTCCCAAAATGTAATGTAATGAAAGGATGAAGAGATGAAGGGATGGAGGGAGAGGGAGAGGGATGGTGGAGGTGATGTGTGTGTGTGTGTGTGTGTGTGTGTGGGGGTCATGTTGCGAGGGCAGGAGTCGACTCTGGGCTCCAAGCTGCCATAGACATCCCATAGTCTCCAACCCCCTGATCTGGGAAAAGAACACTTGATGCCATCAAAGGGACTCCGATTGAATCCAGATGTGCCTCTCTCGTTCTTTCCATGTATTTAATGAAGGCACAGGGATAGAGTCGAATTTTTTTTCATCATTAGTTTTCCCCCCAGATTCTCTTCTCCTGCCTACAAGTCCATGCCGGTGCCAGAAAAAGACGTCTCAGACTCCCAGTCTGCTCCTCCGGGGGCCCCTACTCTCTCTCTCTCTCTCTTTGTTCAGAGCTGGATGTGAAAGTCGCCCGTTTCGGCTCCGGCTGCGACGGGTGGTCTGCTGCGGCGAATGGAAACGTCCAAACGTCTGAAAAAGGGAAAACGCAATCCTGCAGAGCTGCAGAGCTGAGGTGAGCAGGGAGAGTCCGGCTCAAGTGGACTTTGTCGCTAAAAAACATCTGCTTCAGGATGACAACATTTCATCATTTAGAAGTTTTTTGTCATATTTTTTTTTTTTTTTGCAAAGTTGATTTTTTTCATGTTGAGTGGTGGGAGTCGGTCGGACGTTGGTGATTAACAGATGTGAGATAAATATTTTTAAATTTTTATTTTTGTATTGCCTTTTTATTGTTTTATTTCATTTTTTTATGTTTTCCATTTTTTTTCAATTTCATAACTTTTGTTGTCTTGTGTATGTTTGCATATGGACACAGGTACTGTATTGTTATTTAATACGTATAGTTTCTCAAAAAACTAACCCAATAATATGTATTAGATTTTTCAAATGTGTGTTTGATGTATGTTTGCATGCTGATTTAATTATGTGCAAGCATATTTATTATTTTTATATTATTATTATATGTATGTTTCCTAAAAAATGTTAACAATTAAAATGAATGTTTTTTTTTAACTGGAAGTGTGTTTATTTAATTAGGCCAAATAAAATCAGGAGGAAAAACAGCAAAAAGAGCTGATTTAAAAGACCATCAACATCTTTGCTGCAAACAGCTGAGCATTGATTTAATTTAATTAAATAAGAGAATACAGAGATTAGACATTTTGGGCATCAAACACTTAATTTCGTGCATTCCTGTGAATTTTTCTGCAACAATTTCAACAAACAAACGAGAAGTTTTTCTTGAATGGAGGAAGCCAACCAGTTACCATGTTTTACAACAGTTCATGTTTTTCATTCATCATTACAATAACATATTTGGGGGGGTTGCACAGGCCAGTTTGGATTATCAGATAGGGGTGTGTGTGTGTGTGTGTGTGTGTGTGTGTGTGTGTGTGTGTGTGTGTGTGTGTGTGTGTGTGTAAATTACACCTATGATTGAACTGAATGTTAAGATACATTTTGTTGTTTTTAGCCCAGAGAGTCGACCGGTGGTTTAACCCTCGGAGGTCTGAGGGCATTTTTACACATTTGCACAAAACTGATTCCCCGTGTGTTTCATGTCAAAATGTTCAGAACAAACTCAGCTTTCCGTGTCGGGACGCCCAAATCTGTCCCAGGGCAATGTGTAGAGACATCATTAGGCTGAAACGCTGACGCTGGCTGTTTGAAATTTCCTCAAATCTCTTTTGAAAACAAACCTTAAAGGTGCGGTGGGTCGGATTGTGAAGATCCAGGACTTCAAAAAAATGTCAACTTCTCAGTCCCTCTCCCCTTTCCCCTAAAGCCCAAAACGGTCCCCTAAAGCCCAAAACGGTCCCCTAAAGCCCCCACAAAGGAGAATGAATGGGTGAACGCCTGAGCAGTGATTGATGATTGACACGCAGACACCCACCCCCCCCCCCCTGCCCTGATTGGTGCATCTAAACACCCAGAGGAGCCGACCTGCTTCATGTAGTTCTACTGGAACATAGGGTCAGTTTCAGCAAATATGACAGAAAGTTAGTTTTGTAAGTCTTACGTACTGCACCTTTAACTTATGATTATGCCCGGACTCTGGGATGTTATTTATCTCCCAGGTCTTTCCATAAAGAGCAGGTCTAGACCGGACTCTGGGATGTTATTTATCTCCCAGGTCTTTCCATAAAGAGCAGGTCTAGACCGGACTCTGGGATGTTATTTATCTCCCAGGTCTTTCCATAAAGAGCAGGTCTAGACCAGGACTCTGGGATGTTATTTATCTCCCAGGTCTTTCATAAAGAGCAGGTCTAGACCGGACTCTGGGATGTTATTTATCTCCCAGGTCTTTCATAAAGAGTTATTTATCAGGTCTAGAAAAAGCCGGACTCTGGGATGTTATTTATCTCCCAGGTCTTTCCATAAAAGAGGTCAGGTCTAGACCAGACTCTGGGATGTTATTTATCTCCCAGGTCTTTCCATAAAAAGCAGGTCTAGACCGGACTCTGGGATGTTATTTATCTCCCAGGTCTTTCCATAATGAGCAGGTCTAGACCGGACTCTGGGATGTTATTTATCTCCCAGGTCTTTCCATAAAGAGCAGGTCTAGACCGGACTCTGGGATGTTATTTATCTCCCAGGTCTTTCCATAAAGAGCAGGTCTAGACCAGGACTCTGGGATGTTATTTATCTCCCAGGTCTTTCCATAAAGAGCAGGTCTAGACCAGACTCTGAGATGTTATTTTTCTATGTATATTAGTCTCTGAACACTGTGGAAGTCTGTGTATTTTTGTGTTTTTGTATGCTTTTATTGTGATACGGATCCCCCTGGGTCTGAAATCAAGTTCCTCTGTGGCCTCCATGTTTTACATCTGTCAGTCCCCCTTAAGGCCCTAAGCGGATTCACGTGATCCTAAATCATCCTTTAAATCAGCTTTGAGGGGAGCGATGGAAAACGTGCACGACCCTCAAAATCCCGTCTCTTACGTGACATCTCCTCGACAGTGGTGGAAAGGAACTGAGTACATTAAGTACTTAAGTACAAACGCTGAGGTACTTGTCTTTTCATGCCACTTTCTACACTGTAAATAATATCTGTAAAATCTCCAGTTATTACTTTAGATTTCACAGTAAAACTACTCTAAAGGATTTTACAGTAGAATGCTGTAAAAGTACATTACAACCTTGTCGACATGACAACATCACAGTAGTCTAAGTATTACAGTAGAAATCACAGTAGTCTAAGTATTACAGTAGAAATCACAGTAGTCTAAGTAGAAATCACAGTAGTCTAAGTAGAAATCACAGTAGTCTAAGTAGAAATCACATTAGTCTAAGTATCACAGTAGAAATCACAGTAGTCTAAGTATTACTGTAAAAAAAATCACAACATAGCCTCTATAGTACTGTAAATAGTACAGTAAACTACTGTATTTTTTACTTTTTATCTTATGTTGTGTTTAATTGTTTTGTATTTTACAATGAATACATAAAATACTGTAAAATGGAAGTACAGTACCTTTACTGTAAAAATAATTCACAGTAACTTGCTGCCAATTGTTACAGTAAGTTACTGTAAATCTTACGTTACATTTGCTACAGTGTACTTCTACTGCGCTACATTTCAGAGTAGTACTGTAGTTTTTACGCCGGATGTAAGAACGTCTCCCAGCATACCTGTCAATCAAACTGGATGCTTAAAACCAAAGCCCCGTTGGTCTCTGCTGGTCCAGGATCAGCTCGGTCCCTCTGTGCCGCCATGGCAGAAAGTGAGGATGATGATGACGGTCCAGGCCACAACCCCCCACCACCCCAACCCCCCCACCTCTGTCCAGTGACCCCTGGTGCTGATTGGAGTAGCGCTTTGGCCCCTGTCCTGGTTGATTTCCCTGATTGGGGGTAATTGGCCTCCTTGTTGACGCTTTACATCCTGTGCAGGGAACCATGTGCTGCACACACCCCTCTGCAGATCTCACGCAGACTGAGACTCTGAGCCGCAGATCTCAACCAGACTGAGACTTCGGAGCTGCAGATCTCACGCAGACTGAGACTCTGAGCTGCAGATCTCAACCAGACTGAGACTCGGAGCTGCAGATCTCACGCAGACTGAGACTCGGAGCTGCAGATCTCACGCAGACTGAGACTTCGGAGCTGCAGATCTCACGCAGACTGAGACTCGGAGCTGCAGATCTCAACCAGACTGAGACTTCGGAGCTGCAGATCTCACGCAGACTGAGACTCTGAGCCGCAGATCTCAACCAGACTGAGACTTCGGAGCTGCAGATCTCAACCAGACTGAGACTCGGAGCTGCAGATCTCACGCAGACTGAGACTCGGGCTGCAGATCTCAACCAGACTGAGACTTCGGAGCTGCAGATCTCACGCAGACTGAGACTCGAGCTGCAGATCTCAACCAGACTGAGACTTCGGAGCTGCAGATCTCAACCAGACTGAGACTCTGAGCTGCAGATCTGGAAGCTGGGAGAGAAGTCACAACACTGACGCCTTAACCCTTTAACCCTTGTCCTCGGGTCAACTTGACCCGTTTCTAAGTGTTTTTTATATCACAAATATTAGATTTCTTTCAACCAAATTGCCCAAAAAAATGACATGCATGATTCCATACAACGTTCTTCAGGTAAAAATTTATGATTAATTTCATAGAATTTTTTTTTTTGTTTTATTTTATCTTATAGAATTTGAATTTTTTTAATGGTTTCAAAACAGTATCCGGACTAAACTTTGACTTTAACATCCTCAGATCTTAAATATTAGTCAAAATAATTCATAATTTCTGCCTTTTTTAACTAAAAAAACGTATGCATAATTTGATATAAATGAGGTTTGTTGACCATGACTTCCAAGAATAAGTGTAAAACTGTTATTAAACCAGCTCAGGTTTTAAAAAAAAAAAAGCGGCAAAAGCTGGAAAAAAAAGGGACAAATAAATCAGAAAAAAACAATAAAAACATCAGAAAAGCACAAAAAATGCAATTTTGACTGGAAGGACAAGTTCATGGTTAATGGGAAGACAACACAAGGGTTAAAACGCCAACTGGCCTGTTAGGAAGCAATCACATCCTTTACTTCTCACATTAAACTCCCAAATATCTTACACACACACGATGCGTTGGCTTCAGTCCTACAACATTTTAATTTTTACTATTCATGTAGACCTCTATGCATGCAATAGCCTACTTTATCGTCCCCATATACGGAATATTTAATTAAGATCAACTGCTTCACTCATAACACCTGACACATTGTCTCATCATACAGCTGACATGTACTTATGTGCATGCGCACCACTGTATGCGCTACATGTTAGTATAGGCTTTACATGCAGTAATTGTATTTAATTATGAGTAAATGTACTTCTGTGACGTTTTACGGCTGTTTGTGTTGTTGCAGGCTGGTGACGGGGGTGGGGGGGTTGGACGGGACGGGGGGACGGGGACTGGGACTGGGGGGACGGGGTCCGACATAAAGCAGCAGACCTGCTCCTGATTACAACAACACGCGCTCATTCTCATTATTACTGACGCATCCTCTCATCACTGGAAGGACTTCTCTGGGTTATTTAGGGTTAGCTTCATTTTAAGGTCAATCGGGTTTTTTCATATATATGTATGTATATTTATATATATATATACATATATTTTTAGTCTCAATAGGCTACATTTCAAAATAATGTACACTGGAGGGCCTACTTTTACTCATATGTCTGCCAGATAAAGATATCTTTCCGGATTCAGACTTTTACATTTAACAAGAAAATTAAAATAAATCATACAATATCACTGTTTTCATTCATTAAATCTGTTTTTGTTTGTTTTATATGTAAAAAGCACACAACAGTGCAGATAACCCTCATGAACATCTACACTTGTGATCGAATCGCTTCTTTTTTATCAGATATTTAATTCCCGGTGTCATGACGCAGAAGTCCGGTTACGTTTCTTACGTTTCTTGGTAGAAAGGGTTTCATTTCCTATTTATCGTGCAGATGTGTCCAGCCTGAGTCTGCCAGCGGGCTCTGAAGGAAGGGAACAGCGATTCGGCTTCAACAGTGAAGCTTTAAATCAGGAGTAGAAGTGAGATAATTATGGCTTTATTAGCAAGCATGCTAAATTCATCCGGACAAGGTTTTGGTAATCGCCAAAGCAAATTAGGCCTCAATGAGAGCGGAGGCGCGGGGTTCCCTGCAGGATATTTTCACATTAAAAGCATTACAATTTGACTTCACGCATGTTTTATGTTGTGTCATAGTGGCAGAGAGGGGTGGGGGGGGTGATGTGGAGGTGAAGCCAAGCTTGTCCAGATGGCGCAGATTTTGCAGGAAAACTTGATTTGGGCTTATTTTCTCTCTCTCTCTCTCTCTCTCTCTCTCTCTCTCTCTCTCTCTCTCTCTCTCTCTCTCTCTCTCTCTCTCTCGGCTTCTCAGGTTTCAGAGTCTTTCTCGACCTGTCGAGGGACGCCAGCGCCACATAAATCACACTTTACTTTATATACCCTCGGCGCGCAGACGCGGACACACACACACACACACACACACACACACACACACACACACACGCACGCACGCACACACACACCTTAATCTCCGCTGCCTGCATCTTCTCTACTTTTCACAGCGAGCGCCCGAGTTGTTGTTCCCTGTCTTAGGAGCCCACCTTGTCCGGATGAATTTAGCATGCTTGCTAATAAAGCCATAATAGAAATGAGATATCATTTCTACTCCTGATTTAAAGCTTCACTGTTGAAGCCGAATCGCTGTTCCCTTCCTTCAGAGCCCGCTGGCAGACTCAGGCTGGACACATCTGCACGATAAATAGGAAATGAAACCCTTTCTACCAAGAAACGTAAGAAACGTAACCGGACTTCTGCGTCATGACACCGGGAATTAAATATCTGATAAAAAAGAAGCGATTCGATCACAAGTGTAGATGTTCATGAGGGTTATCTGCACTGTTGTGTGCTTTTTACATATAAAACAAACAAAAACAGATTTAATAAATGAAAACAGTGATATTGTATGATTTATTTTAATTTTCTTGTTAAATGTAAAAGTCTGAATCCGGAAAGTATCTTTATCTGGCAGACATATGAGTAAAAGTAGGCCCTCCAGTGTACATTATTTTGAAATGTAGCCTATTGAGACTAAAAATATATATTTATATATATATATATATATATATAGGCTATATATAAATATATATATATATATATATATATATATATATATATATATGTATATATATATCATGTTGTCTTCATGTTGTCTTCATGTTGTCTTCATGTTGTTCTCATGTTGTCTTCATGTTGTCCTCATGTTGCCCTCATGTTGTCCCCATGTTGTCCCCATGTTGTCTTCAAGTTGTCCTCATGTTGTCTTCATGTTGTTCTCATGTTGTCTTCATGTTGTCCTCATGTTGCCCTCATGTTGTCCCCATGTTGTCCCCATGTTGTCTTCAAGTTGTCCTCATGTTGTCTTCATGTTGTCTTCATGTTGTCCTCATGTTGTCTTCATGTTGTCCTCATGTTGTCTTCATGTTGTCCTCATGTTGTCCCCATGTTGTCTTCAAGTTGTCCTCATGTTGTCTTCATGTTGTCTTCATGTTGTCCCCATGTTGTCTTCATGTTGTCCTCATGTTGCCCTCATGTTGTCCTCATGTTGTCTTCATGTTGTCCTCATGTTGTCCCCATGTTGTCCCCATGTTGCCCTCATGTTGTCCTCATGTTGTCCCCATGTTGTCCTCATGTTGTCCCCATGTTGTCCCCATGTTGTCCTCATGTTGTCCCCATGTTGTCCCCATGTTGTCCTCGTGTTGTCCTCATGTTGTCCTCATGCTGCCCTCATGTTGTCCCCATGTTGTCCTCATGTTGTCCTCATGTTGTCCTCATGTTGTCCTCATGTTATCCTCATGTTGTCCTCATGTTGTCCTCATGCTGCCCTCATGTTGTCTTCATGTTGTCCCCATGTTGTCCTCATGTTGTCCCCATGTTGTCCTCATGTTATCCTCATGTTGTCCTCATGTTGTCCTCATGCTGCCCTCATGTTGTCTTCATGTTGTCCTCATGTTGTCCCCATGTTGCCCTCATGTTGTCCCCATGTTGTCCCCATGTTGTCCTCATGTTGTCCCCATGTTGTCCTCATGTTGTCCCCATGTTGTCCCCATGTTGCCCTCATGTTGTCCCCATGTTGTCCCCATGTTGCCCTCATGTTGTCCCCATGTTGTCCCCATGTTGTCCTCATGTTGTCCCCATGTTGTCCTCATGTTGTCCCCATGTTGTCCCCATGTTGCCCTCATGTTGTCCTATATCAATGTTCTTTTTAATTCCCCAAAATAACGTGACTGATTCCACCCAACGCTCTTTGCCAAGTACAAATCTCTACTTTCATTAATTTTGGGGCGTCTTATTCAATTTTATAGCATTGTAAAACAAATGGAAGTGTTTTTGAAATAGTATTGAGTAAAAGTTGACATATTCCAGTCTGTGATTATCATCAACATCCATTCCTTTAATTTTAGTCTCAATAATTCCTAATTTCTGCTTTTCTAATTCAAACATTAGGTATAATTTCCTATAAATGAGGTTTATTGACCACAAATTCTAAAAAATAACCGTAAAACTAAAGTTAATAAGTTAGTGTTACGTAGTGTTGAAAACATTGAAAAAAAGCATCAACATTGTTAAAAAAAGGGACAAAAACGTAACAAAACTGTTGATTTTCAGTTTTGACGGGAAGACAACACAAGGGTTATATACACACATCATATTTATATATATATATATATATATATATATACAGTGGGTACGGAAAGTATTCAGACCCCTTTAAATTTTTCACTCTTTGTTTCATTGCAGCCTTTTTCCAAAAATCAAAAAAGTTCATTTTATTTCTCAGTAATGTACACTCAGCAACCCATCTTGACAGAAAAAAACAGAAATTTAGAAATTTTTGCATATTTATTAAAAAACAAAAACTGAAATATCACATGGTCATAAGTATTCAGACCCTTTGTTCAGTATTTAGTAGAAGCACCCTTTTGATCTAATACAGCCATGAGTCGTTTTGGGAAAGATGCAACAAGTTTCTCACATCTGGATTTGGGTATCCTCTGCCATTCCTCCTTGCAGATCCTCTCCAGTTCTGTCAGGTTGGATGGTAAACGTTGGTGGACAGTCATTTTCAGGTCTCTCCAGAGATGCTCAATTGGGTTTAAGTCAGGGCTCTGGCTGGGCCATTCAAGAACAGCCACAGAGTTGTTGTGAAGCCACTCCTTCGTTATTTTAGCGGTGTGCTTAGGGTCATTGTCTTGTTGGAAGGTAAACCTTCGGCCCAGTCTGAGGTCCAGAGCACTCTGGAAAGGTTTTCGTCCAGGATATCCCTGTACTTGGCCGCATTCATCTTTCCCTCGATTGCAACCAGTCGTCCTGTCCCTGCAGCTGAAAAACACCCCCACAGCATGATGCTGCCACCACCATGCTTCACTGTTGAGACTGTATTGGACAGGTGATGAGCAGTGCCTGGTTTTCCCACACATACCGCTTAGAATTAAGGCCAAAAAGTTCTATCTTGGTCTCATCAGACCAGAGGATTTTATTTATCACCATCTTGGAGTCCTTCAGGTGTTTTTTAGCAAACTCCATGCGGGCTTTCATGTGTCTTGCACTGAGGAGAGGCTTCCTTCGGGCCACTCTGCCATAAAGCCCCGACTGGTGGATTGCTGCAGTGATGGTTGACTTACTACAACTTTCTCCCATCTCCCGACTGCATCTCTGAGCTTAGCCACAGTGACCATTGGGTTCTTCTTTGCCTCTCTCACCAAGGCTCTTCTCCCCCGATAGCTCAGTTTGGCCGGACGGCCAGCTCTAGGAAGGGTTCTGGTCGTCCCAAACGTCTTCCATTTGAGGATTATGGAGGCCACTGTGCTCTTAGGAACCTTAAGTGCAGCAGAAATTTTTTTTGTAACCTTGACCAGATCTGTGCCTTGCCACAATTCTGTCTCTGAGCTCTTCAGGCAGTTCCTTTGACCTCATGATTGTCATTTGCTCTGACATGCACTGTGAGCTGTAAGGTCTTATATAGACAGGTGTGTGGCTTTCCTAATCAAGTCCAATCAGTATAATCAAACACAGCTGGACTCCAATGAAGGTGTAGAACCATCTCAAGGATGATCAGAAGAAATAGACAGCACCTGAGTTACATATGAGGGTCACGGCAAAGGGTCTGAATACATATGACCATGTGATATTTCAGTTTTTGTTTTTTAATAAATATGCAAAAATTTCTAAATTTCTGTTTTTTTCTGTCAAGATGGGTTGCTGAGTGTACATTACTGAGAAATAAAATGAACTTTTTTGATTTTTGGAAAAAGGCTGCAATGAAACAAAGAGTGAAAAATTTAAAGGGGTCTGAATACTTTCCGTACCCACTGTATATATGAGTTTGATCTTTTTGATCAAACCAAATATCCTGACAATTAGTAATAGGCTATTCTCATTTTTAAAAAGAAGGTAGGTGGTGAGGTGGAGAAAGATAAAGACTTGATTTGCACTTTTTTGTTGTTGCTTTTTGACATTTTTCACACAAAACAACCCCAAAAAAATCTCAAAGGGATTTTTTTCCAAAAAGTCCCCTAATCCTTAAATAAAGGACGCCATCCGGCTGTGTGACACGGCAAAAGAGCCGGCCTGTATTCAAAGAAGTATCAGCAAATAACACTCTTAAAACTGCTGGGTTAAAAATAACCCAACTTGGGTCATATTGGTGACCCGGTGCTGGGTCCAATATGGACCGATCCATCGCTGGGCCGATCCATCGCTGGGCCGATCCATCGCTGGGTCCAATATGGGCCGATCCATCGCTGGGTCGATCCATCGCTGGGTCCAATATGGGCCGATCCATCGCTGGGCCGATCCATCGCTGGGTCGATCCATCGCTGGGTCCAATATGGACCGATCCATCGCTGGGCCGATCCATCGCTGGGCCGATCCATCGCTGGGCCGATCCATCGCTGGGTCCAATATGGACCGATCCATCGCTGGGCCGATCCATCGCTGGGTCCAATATGGGCCGATCCATCGCTGGGTCAATCCATCGCTGGGTCCAATATGGACCGATCCATATCTGGGCCGATCCATCGCTGGGTCCAATATGGACCGATCCATCGCTGGGCCGATCCATCGCTGGGTCCAATATGGACCGATCCATCGCTGGGCCGATCCATCGCTGGGTCCAATATGGACCGATCCATCGCTGGGCCGATCCATCGCTGGGTCCAATATGGACCGATCCATCGCTGGGTCCAATATGGACTGATCCATCGCTGGGGTGTTCTGACCCAGCATGTTGGGTTATATTTTGGTTAAAATAACCATATTGTTGGGTTAAAACAACTTAAATAAGTTAGAGAAATACAACCCATATTCTGGGTTATCTGTATTTTATTTTCTTTACTAGATTTTTGCATTAAGATACGTATTGATTAAATTATGAAATAATCAAGAACATCCCAGCAATTTTGTTTTATTGCCTCAAGCCAAACATATTACTTTAGACAAAATTAAACATTAGAATTATTTCCAGTTATAACATTAAAAGTAGTATAAAAGAATACAAAAGTAATTTTACACTTTTGATTTAAAACATGTGATGTCACTTATTACATCACTAAACAGACAAAAAGTCACAATTTCTTAAACTTCATGAACTTTCAAACAAACTTTTACATTTTATATTTATATCTCTTTTTCTGGGATTTGGGGGTTATTTTGTGTAAATAAATGTGATAAAACTATCTTTATCTTGTTATGTCGCCATATTAAATCACTGTTTTATGCATCAACATATAAGCGGCCATAGTTATTTATATATTGATGCATTTGTTAATGTTGCAGCTGGTTAAGCCCAAGATGAAGTCTATAACTCCTCAAAACTTCTCTTTCTGAAAACAAGTGAAGGTTAATCTGTCACGGTGAATATTACATCTTATTTCTTTAATATAAAGTTGTTTAAATGTTGCACATGATAGGCATGTTTCTGACAGAATGATACAAACCTTTATTAAAATAAATAACTTCATTTGTTGATCTGCAACAAAACTAGGCTGGATTTTTTTGTGTGTGTGTACGTAGTTAAGGGCTAAATATTGATATATATATATATATATATATATATATATATATATATATATATATATATGTATATATATATGTATATATGTACTTGAATGCAACATGTGTAAATCCAGTTTGAGGAGAGAGAGGGAGAGAGAGTGTGTGTGTGTGTGTGTGTGTGTGTGTGTGTGTGTGTGTGTGTGTGTGTGTAGTTAAGATTGGTACCAGAACTTAATGTCGGTTGACTATATCTATAAAGGCTGAATATTGATATATATGTACTTGAATGCAACATGTGTAACTCTGGTTTGAGAAGGGGAAGAGTGTGTGTGTGTGTGTGTGTGTGTGTGTGTGTGTGTGTGTGTGTGTGTGTGTGTGTGTGTGTGTGTGTGTGTGTGTGTGTGTGTGTGTGTGTGTGTGTGTGTGTGTGTGTGTGTCCCATTTACTGCAATTCATACATAAATACATACATTTAGGGACAGAGATGACACAAAATTCAGTAAATAATTAACCCTCTGAAGGAAGAGGACACGTGTTCATATCTTCATGATTTCTCCTTTTAAGGGTATTTTCTCATAACTGATGCCCGTGTGTTTCACATCAAAATGTTCAAATGTTCAAGTGAACCCCACAGAGCAATGTATAAAGAAATCCTTTGGCCCTAAAGTGGAACTATTTCTCAAATCTCTGAAAAAACAAACCCACACTCAGTTGTTTTGCTGCTTAAAAAGAGTTTACAAAAGTCCTGCGTTCATAAAAGTAGCGTAAAATATGAATAAAATAGTAAATAAATGGCTAAAATGATATTTGTGATATTGTTTTTTTAAGTGTTGTAAACCCTCGCCTGGACTTGCCGGTGCGTCTGCTGTCCTCGGAGGGTTAAAGTCCAGAAGATCAAGATCATAATGAGGAATTCTGCCAGAAAGAATTTACCTAAATTATTTATAAGAAAAAAGATGTCTTTGCTTTCTTTATTGTCCAATCGCCAAAACTTCACAGAATCATTTTTGTAGTCAAAAACGTTCACAATGGCGCCCGGGTAGCCCACCTGGCAGAGCGGGCGCCCATATATATATATACAGTGGGTACGGAAAGTATTCAGACCCCTTTAAATTTTTCACTCTTTGTTTCATTGCAGCCTTTTTCCAAAAATCAAAAAAGTTCATTTTATTTCTCAGTAATGTACACTCAGCAACCCATCTTGACAGAAAAAAAACAGAAATTTAGAAATTTTTGCATATTTATTAAAAAACAAAACTGAAATATCACATGGTCATAAGTATTCAGACCCTTTGTTCAGTATTTAGTAGAAGCACCCTTTTGATCTAATACAGCCATGAGTCGTTTTGGGAAAGATGCAACAAGTTTCTCACATCTGGATTTGGGTATCCTCTGCCATTCCTCCTTGCAGATCCTCTCCAGTTCTGTCAGGTTGGATGGTAAACGTTGGTGGACAGTCATTTTCAGGTCTCTCCAGAGATGCTCAATTGGGTTTAAGTCAGGGCTCTGGCTGGGCCATTCAAGAACAGCCACAGAGTTGTTGTGAAGCCACTCCTTCGTTATTTTAGCGGTGTGCTTAGGGTCATTGTCTTGTTGGAAGGTAAACCTTCGGCCCAGTCTGAGGTCCAGAGCACTCTGGAAAAGGTTTTCGTCCAGGATATCCCTGTACTTGGCCGCATTCATCTTTCCCTCGATTGCAACCAGTCGTCCTGTCCCTGCAGCTGAAAAACACCCCCACAGCATGATGCTGCCACCACCATGCTTCACTGTTGAGACTGTATTGGACAGGTGATGAGCAGTGCCTGGTTTTCTCCACACATACCGCTTAGAATTAAGGCCAAAAAGTTCTATCTTGGTCTCATCAGACCAGAGGATTTTATTTATCACCATCTTGGAGTCCTTCAGGTGTTTTTTAGCAAACTCCATGCGGCTTTCATGTGTCTTGCACTGAGGAGAGGCTTCCTTCGGGCCACTCTGCCATAAAGCCCCGACTGGTGGATTGCTGCAGTGATGGTTGACTTACTACAACTTTCTCCCATCTCCCGACTGCATCTCTGGAGCTTAGCCACAGTGACCATTGGGTTCTTCTTTGCCTCTCTCACCAAGGCTCTTCTCCCCCGATAGCTCAGTTTGACCGGACGGCCAGCTCTAGGAAGGGTTCTGGTCGTCCCAAACGTCTTCCATTTGAGGATTATGGAGGCCACTGTGCTCTTAGGAACCTTAAGTGCAGCAGAAATTTTTTTGTAACCTTGACCAGATCTGTGCCTTGCCACAATTCTGTCTCTGAGCTCTTCAGGCAGTTCCTTTGACCTCATGATTGTCATTTGCTCTGACATGCACTGTGAGCTGTAAGGTCTTATATAGACAGGTGTGTGGCTTTCCTAATCAAGTCCAATCAGTATAATCAAACACAGCTGGACTCCAATGAAGGTGTAGAACCATCTCAAGGATGATCAGAAGAAATAGACAGCACCTGAGTTACATATGAGGGTCACGGCAAAGGGTCTGAATACATATGACCATGTGATATTTCAGTTTTTGTTTTTTAATAAATATGCAAAAATTTCTAAATTTCTGTTTTTTTCTGTCAAGATGGGTTGCTGAGTGTACATTACTGAGAAATAAAATGAACTTTTTTGATTTTTGGAAAAAGGCTGCAATGAAACAAAGAGTGAAAAATTTAAAGGGGTCTGAATACTTTCCGTACCCACTGTATATATATATATATATTATATATATATATATATATCATGTTGTCCTCATGTTGTCCTCATGTTGTCTTCAAGTTGTCCTCATGTTGTCCTCATGTTGTCTTCATGTTGTCCTCATGTTGTCTTCATGTTGTCCCCATGTTGTCCTCATGTTGTCTTCATGTTGTCCTCATGTTGTCCCCATGTTGTCCCCATGTTGCCCTCATGTTGTCCCCATGTTGTCCCCATGTTGTCCTCATGTTATCCTCATGTTGTCCCCATGTTGTCCTCATGCTGCCCTCATGTTGTCTTCATGTTGTCCTCATGTTGTCCTCATATTGTCCTCATGTTATCCTCATGTTGTCCTCATGTTGTCCTCATGTTGTCCCCATGTTGTCCCCATGTTGTCCTCATGTTGTCTTCATGTTGTCCTATATCAATGTTCTTTATAATTCCCCAAAATAACATGATTGATTCCACCCAACGCTCTTTGCCAAGTACAAATCTCTACTTTCATTAATTTTGGGGCGTCTTATTCAATTTTATAGCATTGTAAAACAAATGGAAGTGTTTTTGAAATAGTATTGAGTAAAAGTTGACATATTCCAGTCTGTGATTATCATCAACATCCATTCCTTTAATTTTAGTCTCAATAATTCCTAATTTCTGCTTTTCTAATTCAAACATTAGGTATAATTTCCTATAAATGAGGTTTATTGACCACAAATTCTAAAAAATAACCGTAAAACTAAAGTTAATAAGTTAGTGTTACGTAGTGTTGAAAACATTGAAAAAAAGCATCAACATTGTTAAAAAAAGGGACAAAAACGTAACAAAACTGTTGATTTTCAGTTTTGACGGGAAGACAACACAAGGGTTATATACACACATCATATATATATATATATATATATATATATATATATATATATATATATATATGAGTTTGATCTTTTTGATCAAACCAAATATCCTGACAATTAGTAATAGGCTATTCCCATTTTTAAAAAGAAGGTAGGTGGTGAGGTGGAGAAAGATAAAGACTTGATTTGCACTTTTTTGTTGTTGCTTTTTGACATTTTTCACACAAAACAACCCCAAAAAAATCTCAATGGGATTTTTTTCCAAAAAGTCCCCTAATCCTTAAATAAAGGACGCCATCCGGCTGTGTGACACGGCAAAAGAGCCGGCCTGTATGCAAAGAAGTATCAGCAAATAACGATACACTCTTAAAACTGCTGGGTTAAAAATAACCCAACTTGGGTCATATTGGTGACCCGGTGCTGGGTCCAATATGGACCGATCCATCGCTGGGCCGATCCATCGCTGGGTCAATCCATCGCTGGGTCCAATATGGACCGATCCATCGCTGGGTCCAATATGGACCGATCCATCGCTGGGCCGATCCATCGCTGGGTCCAATATGGACCGATCCATCGCTGGGCCGATCCATCGCTGGGTCCAATATGGACCGATCCATCGCTGGACCAATCCATCGCTGGGTCCAATATGGACCGATCCATCGCTGGGCCGATCCATCGCTGGGTCCAATATGGACCGATCCATCGCTGGGTCCAATATGGACCGATCCATCGCTGGGCCGATCCATCGCTGGGTCCAATATGGACCGATCCATCGCTGGGCCGATCCATCGCTGGGTCCAATATGGACCGATCCATCGCTGGGCCGATCCATCGCTGGGTCCAATATGGACCAATCCATCGCTGGACCGATCCATCGCTGGACCGATCCATCGCTGGGTCCAATATGGACCGATCCATCGCTGGGCCGATCCATCGCTGGGTCCAATATGGACCGATCCATCGCTGGGCCGATCCATCGCTGGGTCCAATATGGACCGATCCATCGCTGGACCAATCCATCGCTGGGTCCAATATGGACCCGATCCATCGCTGGGCGATCCATCGCTGGGGTCCAATATGGACCGATCCATCGCTGGGTCCAATATGGACCGATCCATCGCTGGGCGATCCATCGCTGGGTCCAATATGGACCCATCCATCGCTGGGCGATCCATCGCTGGGTCCAATATGGACCGATCCATCGCTGGGCGATCCATCGCTGGGTCCAATATGGACCAATCCATCGCTGGACCGATCCATCGCTGGACCGATCCATCGCTGGGTCCAATATGGACCGATCCATCGCTGGGCCGATCCATCGCTGGGTCCAATATGGACCGATCCATCGCTGGGCCGATCCATCGCTGGGTCCAATATGGACCGATCCATCGCTGGACCGATCCATCGCTGGGTCCAATATGGACCGATCCATCGCTGGACCGATCCATCGCTGGGTCCAATATGGACCGATCCATCGCTGGACCGATCCATCGCTGGGTCCAATATGGACCGATCCATCGCTGGGCGATCCATCGCTGGGTCCAATATGGACCCGATCCATCGCTGGGCCGATCCATCGCTGGGTCCAATATGGACCGATCCATCGCTGGGCCGATCCATCGCTGGGTCCAATATGGACCAATCCATCGCTGGACCGATCCATCGCTGGACCGATCCATCGCTGGGTCCAATATGGACCGATCCATCGCTGGGCCGATCCATCGCTGGGTCCAATATGGACCGATCCATCGCTGGGCGATCCATCGCTGGGTCCAATATGGACCCATCCATCGCTGGGCCGATCCATCGCTGGGTCCAATATGGACCGATCCATCGCTGGACCGATCCATCGCTGGGTCCAATATGGACCGATCCATCGCTGGACCGATCCATCGCTGGGTCCAATATGGACCGATCCATCGCTGGGCGATCCATCGCTGGGTCCAATATGGACCGATCCATCGCTGGACCGATCCATCGCTGGGCCGATCCATCGCTGGGTCCAATATGGACCGATCCATCGCTGGGCGATCCATCGCTGGGTCCAATATGGACCGATCCATCGCTGGGCGATCCATCGCTGGGTCCAATATGGACCGATCCATCGCTGGGCCGATCCATCGCTGGGCCGATCCATCGCTGGGTCCAATATGGACCGATCCATCGCTGGACCGATCCATCGCTGGGTCCAATATGGACCGATCCATCGCTGGGCCGATCCATCGCTGGGTCCAATATGGACCGATCCATCGCTGGGTCCAATATGGACCGATCCATCGCTGGGCCGATCCATCGCTGGGTCCAATATGGACCGATCCATCGCTGGGTCCAATATGGACCGATCCATCGCTGGGCCGATCCATCGCTGGGTCCAATATGGACCGATCCATCGCTGGGTCCAATATGGACCGATCCATCGCTGGGGTGTTCTGACCCAGCATGTTGGGTTATATTTTGGTTAAAATAACCATATTGTTGGGTTAAAACAACTTAAATAAGTTAGAGAAATACAACCCATATTCTGGGTTATCTGTATTTTATTTTCTTTACTAGATTTTTGCATTAAGATACGTATTGATTAAATTATGAAATAATCAAGAACATCCCAGCAATTTTGTTTTATTGCCTCAAGCCAAACATATTACTTTAGACAAAATTAAACATTAGAATTATTTCCAGTTATAACATTAAAAGTAGTATAAAAGAATACAAAAGTAATTTTACACTTTTGATTTAAAACATGTGATGTCACTTATTACATCACTAAACAGACAGAAGGTCACAATTTCTTAAACTTCATGAACTTTCAAACAAACTTTTACATTTTATATTTATATCTCTTTTTCTGGGATTTGGGGGTTATTTTGTGTAAATAAATGTGATAAAACTATCTTTATCTTGTTATGTCGTCATATTAAATCACTGTTTTATGCATCAACATATAAGCGGCCATAGTTATTTATATAATGATGCATTTGTTAATGTTGCAGCTGGTTAAGCCCAAGATGAAGTCTATAACTCCTCAAAACTTCTCTTTCTGAAAACAAGTGAAGGTTAATCTGTCACGGTGAATATTACATCTTATTTCTTTAATATAAAGTTGTTTAAATGTTGCACATGATAGGCATGTTTCTGACAGAATGATACCAAACCTTTATTAAAATAAATAACTTCATTTGTTGATCTGCAACAAAACTAGGCTGGATTTTTTTGTGTGTGTGTACGTAGTTAAGGGCTAAATATTGATATATATATATATATATATATATATATATATATATATGTACTTGAATGCAACATGTGTAAATCCAGTTTGAGGAGAGAGAGGGAGAGAGAGAGTGTGTGTGTCTGTGTGTGTGTGTGTGTGTGTGTGTGTGTGTGTGTGTGTGTGTGTGTGTGTGTGTGTGTGTGTAGTTAAGATTGGTACCAGAACTTAATGTCGGTTGACTATATCTATAAAGGCTGAATATTGATATATATGTACTTGAATGCAACATGTGTAACTCTGGTTTGAGAAGGGGAAGAGTGTGTGTGTGTGTGTGTGTGTGTGTGTGTGTGTGTGTGTGTGTGTGTGTGTGTGTGTGTGTGTCCCATTTACTGCAATTCTACATACATTTAGGGACAGAGATGACACAAAATTCAGTAAATAATTAACCCTCTGAAGGAAGAGGACACGTGTTCATATCTTCATGATTTCTCCTTTTAAGGGTATTTTCTCATAACTGATGCCCGTGTGTTTCACATCAAAATGTTCAAATGTTCAAGTGAACCCCACAGAGCAATGTATAAAGAAATCCTTTGGCCCTAAAGTGGAACTATTTCTCAAATCTCTGAAAAAACAAACCCACACTCAGTTGTTTTGCTGCTTAAAAAGAGTTTACAAAAGTCCTGCGTTCATAAAAGTAGCGTAAAATATGAATAAAATAGTAAATAAATGGCTAAAATGATATTTGTGATATTGTTTTTTTTAAGTGTTGTAAACCCTCGCCTGGACTTGCCGGTGCGTCTGCTGTCCTCGGAGGGTTAAAGTCCAGAAGATCAAGATCATAATGAGGAATTCTGCCAGAAAGAATTTACCTAAATTATTTATAAGAAAAAAGATGTCTTTGCTTTCTTTATTGTCCAATTGCCAAAACTTCACAGAATCATTTTTGTAGTCAAAAACGTTCACAATGGCGCCCGGGTAGCCCACCTGGCAGAGCGGGCGCCCATATATATATATATATAGTGGTTTTGACACAGTGGCCGCATGTTCGACTCCGGTCTGCGGCCCTTTGCTGCATGTCACCCCCACCTCTCCCCTTTCAAGTCTAAGCTGTCCTATACAAATAAAGGCCTAAAACCCCCCAAAAATAATAAAAAGAAATAAAAAATATTTATATATATATATGTCCACATTTTGAAAGTGGGGGGACACAAACAGGATTTTAAGAAAGTGGGACGGACATGTCCCCCACTGTCCCCAGTGGAAATTACGCCTTAGCTTGAAAGTGCATGTTTTCTTACTTCATTTTGAAAGGATTACTAATAACACGCTCTTATTTTTCCCTCTGGGACCCCGCTGGTGAAATGTGATTTTGGGGGACGAGGGACGAGGGACGGAAAAGACTCTTCTCGATAACGCAAATGGACATTAGTGAACCGGTTGGACATTGACGTGAATCTGGAGACTTTGTCTTGTATCAGCTTGACACCCTGATTGGTCGGTATAGGTGGGAAACACGGGCGTGTAACAAAGTGTTCACAGCTGTACTTTGTAAAATCTCTGGCTAATAATAATAAAAAGATGAATATTCTGGAATAATAAATTATATTTACATGACTGGCAGACTCACTTTTTAAAGAAAATAAAGACTTTTAGGACTCAATTACGGCCAAAAATGACTTGAAGTGGACTCATAATAACAGCGTGTATTTTTAGAAGAGTCTGAATCTGCAAAGTAACTAAATAAATGCAGAGGAGATGAATAAAGTTAAATTATTAGTTATCCCTCGTGTAGTTCTCGGTTTACAAAAACTTTCTATATCAGAAAAGAACGTTGAAAAAAAACTACAAAAAAGCCACAAAAAAAAATCAACAAAAAAGTATGTTTTTAGCGCGGAAAACGTGACATAAGAAAAAAAATTGGAAAAGTGACAAAGAAATTGTAAAAAAAAAATCGACTAAAACTAAAAAAAGAAAAAAGAAAAAAAGAAAGAAAAAGAAAAAGTCAAAAAAGTGACAAAAAAACTAAAATATTGGAAAAAGTGACAAAGAAATTGTTAAAAAATTGGCTCAAACATAATTTTAAAAAAACTCAAAAAACAAGAAAAAATAAAAATAAAATTGACAAAAATTGTTACAAAAATTGATTAAAAAATTGTCAAAAAAAACAAAAAATGATTAAAACATAGTAAAAAATTGTCAAAAACAACAAACAACAAACAAAAAACATTTTTTTAAACGTGGAAAAAGTAACAAAAAACATCTAAAACATTGGAAAAAACAAAATAAATTGTTTAAAAAAATTGACTAATAAATCTTTTTAAAAAAAAAGGTAAAAAAGCGACAAAAAATAGGAATAAAATTGAAAAAAACATTGTGAAAATTTGGAAAAAGAACAAAATGTTGAAATTTCTACCCAGAAAACCCCAAAGTTGCAGGTGGACGGGACACGAGGGTTGACAAAAACTGACTAACACATAAAAAAGGTCAAAAAACAACAAAAACATTTTTTTAAATGCGGAAAAAGTGACAAAAAAACAAAAAAAATGACAAAAACATCAAAAACATTGGAAAAGTGAAAAAGAAATTGTAAAAAATCGACTAAAACTTAATTAGAAATAGTCAATAAAGTGACAAAAAATTGACTCAAAAATAATTTTAAAAAGTAACAAAAGTGACAAAAAAACATTTAAAAAAAATCGGAAAATGTGACTAAAAATATAAATATTTCAAAAAGTGACAAAAAAAATGGAAAAAGTGACAAAAATTGTTGCAAAAATTGACTAAAACATAATAAAAATGGTCAAAAAAGCAACAAAAAAGCAACAAAAACTTTTTTTTTAAAACGCTGAAAAAGTGACAAAAATTGTTTAAAAATGGACTAAAATATCTTAAAAAAAGGTCAAAAAAGCCCAAAAAAAATAGGAATAAAATTGACGAAAACATTGGGAAAAAGTGTGGAAAAAGTTACTTTTGTACTTAGTTACATTCGGCCTGTGGATTTTGTGTAATTGACATAATTTTGTCCCTTTTTTTAAGAGAAATGTCTTATAATTTGGTCCAATCGGAGGTGAAATGTGGTCCTTAGGACTTCAAACGCTGCCCCTGGACAGCCGGGACGGAGACCCCTGGACAGCCGGGACGGAGACCCCTGGACAGCCGGGACGGAGACCCCTGGACAGCCGGGACGGAGACCCCTGTCCCTCTCCGAGCTTCCCCCCCCCGACTAATTAAAAAACAAAAACTGACAACACATAAAAAAAGGTCAAAAAAGCAACAAAAACATTTTTTAAATGCGGAAAAAAGTGACAAAAAACAAAAAAATGACAAAAAACAAATCAAAAACATTGGAAAAGTGAAAAAGAAATTGTAAAAAATCGACTAAAACTTAATAAGAAATAGTCAATAAAGTGACAAAAATTGACTCAAAAATAATTTTAAAAAGTAACAAAAGTGACAAAAAAACATTTAAAAAAAATCGGAAAATGTGACTAAAAATATAAATATTTCAAAAAGTGACAAAAAAAATGGAAAAAGTGACAAAAATTGTTGCAAAAATTGACTAAAACATAATAAAAATGGTCAAAAAAGCAACAAAAAAGCAACAAAAACTTTTTTAAAACGCGCGAAAAAGTGACAAAAATTGTTAAAAAAATGGACTAAAATATCTTAAAAAAAAGGTCAAAAAAGCGACAAAAAAATAGGAATAAAATTGACGAAAACATTGGGAAAAGTGTGGAAAAAGTTACTTTTGTACTTAGTTACATTCGGCCTGTGGATTTTGTGTAATTGACATAATTTTGTCCCTTTTTTAAGAGAAATGTCTTTATAATGTGGTCCTTAGGACTTCAAACGCTGCCCCTGGACAGCCGGGACGGAGACCCCTGGACAGCCGGGACGGAGACCCCTGGACAGCCAGGACGGAGACCCCTGTCCCTCCGAGCCCCCCGACTAATTAAAAAGCTTTTTACGGCGTCTCCTTCAGACGGCCAGATGTGACATTAAACACTTACTGCTCCTTTAAAACCCACTCGCAAAAGACATGAGGGCCCCAGGGTGCTCCCCCGTGTAAATTCCTTCCAGCGTGACGAACCCGGGCCCCGCAGATAACTCATCATCTAGACCGGGCCCCGCAGAGAACTCATCATCTAGACCGGGCCCCGCAGATAACTCATCATCTAGACCGGGCCCCGCAGAGAACTCATCGTCTAGACCGGGCCACGCAGAGAACTCATCATCTAGACCGGGCCCCGCAGAGAACTCATCATCTAGAGCAGGGGCCCCGTAGCTGAAAGAGAGATGGAGCAGGGGCCCCGTAGCTGAAAGAGAGACGAAGCAGGGGCCCCGTAGCTGAAAGAGAGACGAAGCAGGGGCCCCGTAGCTGAAAGAGAGACGAAGCAGGGGCCCCTACTATCCTACAGATATAATGTCGAATTAAGCTGCATGGTAAAGTGGAGGGAGCACACACACACACACACACACACACACACACACACACACACACACCTATACTAAAGTTATCTTCAGTGTGTACATTGAAATGGTGTTTTTCATCTCTACTATCATCAGGGGAGTCAAATACACGGCTCGTGGGCCAGAACCGGCCTGCAAAAGGGTCCAATCAGGCCCGCCGGAGGACTGTGCAGAGTGTGCGAACTGCAGAGTAAAAGTAATTAACCCCAAATCCAAACCTGGCACTTTAAATACAGAGGAGATCAGGAGTTGTTTTAAGTGAAATTTACAACTTTAATCTTAGAAATTCTGAGTTTTTCCTCTGAATGTTGCCCCTCTCTCCCAAGTCCGTAGCGTTATTATTTTGTCAACATCAAGCTGACAGAAAACCCCCAAATGTACATTAATGTACTGCAAATTTTTTTAAAAAGTAACTAAAAGAAACATTATCTCGGATCTAAAGTGGTTAACATGAAAGACAACATACATACGACTCTTCTGGAGTTTATTTCAGTAAAATATACTGTAGTGTATACTTAAATATCAGTCATCTTGCACCAGAACATACCCACATCCTTATCAGGTTCATCAGATTGTCATGTATTTATTTGGACACCATTTTGCACCAGAACATACCCACATCCTTATCAGGTTCATCAGATGGTCATGTATTATTTTTGACACCATCTTGCACCAGAACATACCCACATCCTTATCAGGTTCATCAGATTGTCATGTATTTATTTGGACACCATTTTGCACCAGAACATACCCACATCCTTATCAGGTTCATCAGATGGTCATGTATTATTTTTGACACCATCTTGCACCAGAACATACCCATATCCTTATCAGGTTCATCAGATGGTCATGTATTATTTTTGACACCATCTTGCACCAGAACATACCCATATCCTTATCAGGTTCATCAGATGGTCATGTATTATTTTTGACACCATCTTGCACCAGAACATACCCACATCCTTATCAGGTTCATCAGATGGTCATGTATTATTTTTGACACCATCTTGCACCAGAACATACCCATATCCTTATCAGGTTCATCAGATTGTCATGTACTATTTTGGACACTGTTCAGCTGAATTCCTCCTCGTGTTCAGTAACAGATTGTACCCCTCAGGAGGCCCGCTGCTCCCCCGCTGCACTGACAAGACCAAGACCAGAATCAGCTGGTTAGCGCCGGGCTAACGTGCTCATCTACAACCCAGGACAAGGTTTATGTTTTGGGATGGACACGGCTTGCTGCCTCCTTCCATCCGCAGAAACAACAGAGACGTTCCAGGAAGTAGACAGCACCCATCTTTCACTGTTTTTGCCACAAAGAGCCGACAACAGTCCGCGCTGGAATGCAACCTGCGCTCGGAGAGAGAACTCACACGTGATGTTGAACCACACATTTTGGAAGATGAGATTTTTTGGAAGCACGCACGTTAAAAACGCATTATTTTGATCTAACGTCCGTCTCGATTTTTTTCAGGCGCCGGGACACGATCCGCGGTGTCACTCCCCGATGTGAGTCATGTGCAGATTTGAGTCGTGTAGCGTGACTTTGCGACAAGTAGCCTCGAGATGCTAACAAGAGAGACTTCTGTAGCGTCTGAAGTAGCCTCCGAGATGCTAACGAGAGACTTCTGTAACGTCAACACATTAAAAATGGACCTACTTAACCAAGTTGGTTCACTGCTAGCTTAGCTACAAGTTAGCATCAAACACAACAAACGCTGTCAGTTGAATGGCGTTTTGAGCTAACGTTAGCATAGCATCAACCATAGCTAGCTACGACGTTTCTGAAAGTGTTTCCATCGTCTTTTTGTTTTTTATTTTCATTGATTGTAATGAGAAAAGTTTTATTATTTCATGGATTTTCACAAATTTCACGCACAACAACAAGGGGACAGTTGTGTTTTAGGAAAAGAACAACGGGTTATACATTAGTCAGAGATGTTGTCATTTTTTCTTGTTAACATGGATTTCATTACATTGGGATGGAAAAGAGTATCGTGAAGGAACCCGGTATCGTCGCAAAGGGACCCAGTATCGTGAAGGAACCCGGTATGGTGATGGAACCCGGTATCCGCGAAGGAACCGTATCGTTGTGAAGGAACCTGGTATGGTGAGGGAACCCAGTATGGTGAAGGGACCATTATCGCAAAGGGACCGGCATTGCAAAGGAACCCGGTATCACGAAGAAACCGGTATCGTCGTGAAGGAACCCGGTATCGTGAAGGAACCTGGTATCGTGAAGGAACCTGGTATTGTGAAGGAACTCGGCATTGTGAAGGAACCGGTTTCGTCGAGAAGGAACCGGTATCGAAGTCACGGTATTGGTACCGAACCGGTATCTAAAAACTCTTGAAACGATACCAAGCCCTAAACCCTGATGCGGGACGCAGGACTCCACGCCATTCCTGAGCTCGTGAGCTCCTAAACACATTAGTTGTATGAGATGTATCTTGGTTGGTCCCCAAAGAGAAGTCTAGATGTTGGACACCTAGCCCTGGACGCTAACCGCATCGCTTCCCCTAGGCGACAGCATTAGCATTTTTGCATTAGCGTTAGCGTTCATATGGTCCCCCAGTACAACATGTGTGACATAGATCCTGTTCAGGTATTCAAATCTGGTTTTCTGACCATCAGGAGGCAATGATTTCACTCTGAACTCCATTCTCTGCAATTTCATAGTTCTGTTTAGTCTTCGGTGGTTCGGTCTTCTCCTCCTCTGTGGGTCTACAGTCGTTGGTCGATTGCTCCGCCCCCCCACCCCCCTCCGCCAGGCCGGTTCTCTGCGTCTCGGCACAGCTGGCCCTCTCTTCCTCGGTGGTGGTGGGGGTGGCGTGAAGCTGCAGCTGCTGCATCAGCTCCTCCAGCTTGTGGGCTTTGCGCAGCTCGTTCTGCTGGATGATGGCGCAGAGGTGCTCCGTCAGCTGCTCCTTCACCTCCGTCTTCTTGTGCAGGTCCAGCTTGGACGTCACGTACTCCGCCTCCGCCTTCTCATAGCGCTTTCTGAGGGAACACAATTGGGACGATAATTTTAAAAACAGAAACTAAATAACAGACAAAAATGTCAAAAAAAGGTTTCAAAACATGAAACAAACTACAAAGAAACCCATTAAAACATCTGAAAAATCAACCAATCGGAGGTCCTCTCCCATTCCCTTTAACAGCCAATCAGAGGTTCGCTCCCAATGCACCTAAACACACCTCCCTGTAAGACCAGCACACCCAGAATGCACCTGAACACACCTCCCTGTAAGACCAGCACGCCCAGAATGCACCTGAACACACCTCCCTGTAAAACCAGCACACCCAGAATGCACCTGAACACACCTCCCTGTAAGACCAGCACGCCCAGAATGCACCTGAACACACCTCCCTGTAAAACCAGCACACCCAGAATGCACCTGAACACACCTCCCTGTAAGACCAGCACGCCCAGAATGCACCTGAACACACCTCCTGTAAGACCAGCACACCAAGAATGCACCTGAACACACCTTTCCCCATCCAATGGATGTGTGAGTTACCATGTCAACCATGTTATGAGCGTTGGTGTTGCAGTCTGAACCAGAGGACGCTCTACAACGTCCTGTTAGTGATGGCAGCATAGTCGTCCACCAGAATGCACCCTGAATGGCAGTCACCTCCTGTAAGTGATGGCGTTGCATAGTCCACCAGAGGACGCTCTACAACGTGTTAGTGATGGTGTTGCATAGTTGTCCACCAGAGGACGCTCTACAACGTCCCTGTTAGTGATGGCGTTGCATAGTCTGTCCACCAGAGGGCCGCTCTACAACGTCCCTGTTAGTGATGGTGTTGCATAGTCTATCCACCAGAGGACGCTCTACAACGTCCCAGTTAGTGATGGTGTTGCATAGTCTGTCCACCAGAGGACGCTCTACAACGTCCCTGTTAGTGATGGCATAGCATGGTCTGTCCACCAGAGGACGCTCTACAACGTCCCTGTTATCCCTGATTCTCAAACATTGGCACATGCTTAAATGAGCTTAGCGGCAGGGGAGACAGGTGACCACCTGTGCAAGACCTTAGCTTCAGATACAGTATTAGGGGACCACTAAGGTCTATATAAAAGAGACTTCAGATACAGTATTAGGGACCACTAAGGTCTATAAAAAAAGAGACTTCAGATACAGTATTAGGGGACCACTAAGGTCTATATAAAAGCAGCATTTCATTTTGAGAAGCCGTAAAATATAAGACCGTGCCCTTTTTGTGATTCCTTATTTTCTGGTGTCGTCTCGCTACCTGGCAGCGGAGTATTCCCAGCTGGCTTGTTCTATCTTGCCTCTCAGGATGCCGATATCATTGGACACCATGTCATCGAGGGCCTGGAGCTCCTTCTGGATCCTCTTCAGCTTCACAGCCTCCGCCTGAGTCTGTTTGGACCTGTGGACCATAAACGATAAAGAAATAAGGAGCAATTCATCTTTTGGTGTTAACCCTCCTGTTGTCCTCAGGTTAAATTTGACCAATTTTACAAAAGTTTATAAGAAATTTGTGTTTCTTTCAAAAGAAATTGTCGAAGAACACAACGTGGACGGTTCCACACAACGCTCTTCACAAGTTAAATAAATGATCAGTTCACTACTTTAACTAAATTTGGGTGTTTAATTCAATTTTATAGCATTCATGAAAAAAAACAATGTTAAAAGAATGTTACTTTTTTTCCAAAAAAAAAGCTTAAAAAATTGCAAATAAAACGGCAAAAACATCGTAAAAAGTGTCAAAACCGTCAGGAAAAGTGTTGAAAAAGAACAAATTTTGACCCAGAAAAACAAAAAGTTGCATAGTAGGGAAGATAACGAGAAGACAACTAACGAGAAGACAACTAACGAGAAGACAACTAACGAGAAGACAACTAACGAGAAGACAACTAACGGGAAGACAACTAACGGTAAGACAACTAACGGGAAGACAACCAACAAGAGGACAACCAACGGGAAGACAACTAATGAGAAGATAACCAACGAGAAGACAACCAACGGGAAGACAACTAACGAGAAGATAACGAGAAGACAACTAACGAGAAGAAAACTAACGGGAAGATAACAAGAAGACAACTAACAAGAAAACAACCAACGAGAAGACAACCAAAAGAAGACAACCAACGGGGACCACTAAGGTCTAACTAAAAAAGAAGACAACTAACGGGAAGATAACGAGAAGACAACCAACGAGAAGACAACCAACGAGAAGACAACTAATGAAAAGCCAACCAACGTGAAGACAACTAACAAGAAGACAACCAATGAGAAGACAACGAGAAGATAACGAGAAGACAACGGGAAGACAACTAACGAGAAAACAACCAACGAGAAGACAACCAACGAGAAGACAACTAACGAGAAGACAACCAACGAGAAGATAACGAGAAGACAACTAACGAGAAGATAACGAGAAGACAACTAACGGGAAGATAACGAGAAGACAACTAACGTGAAGATAACGCAGAAGACAACCAATGAGAAGACAACCAACGAGAAGCCAACCAACGAGAAGACAACTAACGAAAAGCCAACCAACAAGAAGACAACTAACAAGAAGACAACCAACGAGAAGACAACGAGAAGATAACGAGAAGACAACTAACGGGAAGACAACTAATGAGAAGACAACCAACGAGAAGATAACCAACGAGAAGACAGCCAACGAGAAGACAACCAACGGGAAGACAACTAACGAGAAGACAACTAACTTTAACTAACGAGAAGACATTAACCGAAGACAACTAACGGAAGAAACGAAAGACAACTAACGGGAAGATAACAAGAAGACAACCAACGAGAAGATAACGAGAAGACAACCAACGAGAAGACAATCAATGAGAAGACAACCAACGAGAAGACAACCAACGAGAAGACAACTAACGGGAAGACAACTAACGGGAAGACAACTAACGGGAAGACAACCAACGAGAAGACAACGAGAAGATAACTAACGAGAAGACAACGGGAAGATAACGAGAAGACAACTAACGAGAATATAACGAGAAGACAACTAACGAGACGATAGCGAGAAGACAACTAATGAGAAGATAACGAGAAGACAACTAACGGGAAGACAACTAACAAGAAGACAACTAACGAGAAGACAACGAGAAGATAACTAACGAGAAGACAACTAACGGGAAGATAACGAGAAGACAACTAACGAGAAGATAACGAGAAGACAACTAACGAGAAGACAACTAACGGGAAGATAACGAGAAGACAACTAACGAGAAGACAACTAACGGGAAGATAACGAGAAGACAACTAACAAGAAGATAACGAGAAGACAACGGGAAGATAACGAGAGGACAACTAACGGGAAGATAACAAGAAGACAACTAACGAGAAGATAACAAGAAGACAACTAACGAGAAGACAACGAGAAGACAACGAACAAGAAACAACTAACAAGAAGACAACTAACAAGAAGACAACTAACGAGAAGATAAAGAGAGGACAACCAACGATAAGACAACTAACAAGAAGAAAACTAACGGGAAGACAACTAACGGGAAGACAACCAACGAGAAGACAACCAACGGGAAGACAACTAACGGGAAGATAACGAGAAGACAACTAACGAGAAGACAACCAACGAGAAGACAACCAACAAGAAGACAACCAACAAGAAGACAACCAACGGGAAGACAACCAACGAGAAGACAACTAACGAGAAGATAACTAACGAGAAGATAACTAACGAGAAGATAACGAGAAGACAACCAACGAGAAGACAACTAACGAAAAGACAACTAACAAGAAGACAACCAACGAGAAGACAACTAACGGGAAGACAACTAACGAGAAGACAACTAACGAGAAGATAACGAGAAGACAACTAACGGGAAGATAACGAGAAGACAACTAACGAGAAGATAACGAGAAGACAACCAATGAGAAGACAACCAACGAGAAGACAACTAACGAGAAGATAACGAGAAGACAACTAACGGGAAGATAACGAGAAGACAACTAACGAGAAGATAACGAGAAGACAACCAATGAGAAGACAACCAACGAGAAGCCAACCAACGAGAAGACAACTAACGAAAAGCCAACCAACAAGAAGACAACTAACAAGAAGACAACTAACGGGAAGACAACCAACGAGAAGACAACGAGAAGATAACTAACGAGAAGACAACGGGAAGATAACGAGAAGACAACTAACGAGAAGATAACGAGAAGACAACTAACGAGAAGATAACGAGAAGACAACTAATGAGAAGATAACGAGAAGACAACTAACGGGAAGATAACTAACGAGAAGACAACTGACTAGAAGACAACGAGAAGATAACTAACGAGAAGACAACTAACGGGAAGATAACGAGAAGACAACTAACGAGAAGACAACTAACGAGAAGACAACTAACGAGAAGACAACTAACGGGAAGACAACTAACGGGAAGATAACGAGAAGACAACTAACAAGAAGATAACAAGAAGACAACTAACGAGAAGATAACAAGAAGACAACTAACGAGAAGATAACGAGAAGACAACTAACGAGAAGAAGACAACTAACGGGAAGATAACGAGAAGACAACTAACGAGAAGATAACGAGAAGACAACTAACGGGAAGATAACGAGAAGACAACTAACGGGAAGATAACAAGAAGACAACTAACGAGAAGATAACAACAAGACAACTAACGAGAAGACAACGAGAAGACAACTAACAAGAAGACAACTAACAAGAAGACAACTAACAAGAAGACAACTAACGAGAAGATAACGAGAGGACAACCAACGATAAGACAACTAACGGGAAGATAACGAGAAGACAACTAACGAGAAGATAACTAACAAGAAGACAACCAATCCAGAAGACAACTAACGGAAGACAACTAACGAGAAGACAACCGGAAATGAGAAGACAACTAACGAGAAGACAACTAACAAGATAACGGAAGAAGACAACTAACGGAAGACAACTAACGGGAAGACAACTAACGGAAGACAACTAACGGAAGACAACTAACGGGAAGACAACTAACGAGAAGACAACTAACGGGAAGACAACCAACGAGAAGACAACTAACGAGAAGACAACCAGCAGAAGACAACTAAGGAAGACAACCAACAGGGAGACAACCGACAGGAAGACAACCAACCAACGAGGAAGACAACCAACAGGAGACAACCAACAGGGAGACAACCGACAGGAAGACAACCAACAGAAGACAACCAACCTTGAAGACAAACCGGCGGAAGACAACCGACGAGAAGACAACCAACAGGGAGACAACCAACGAGAAGACAACCAACAGGGAGACAACCGACGGGAAGACAACCAACGAGAAGACATCTAACGAGAAGATAACGAGAAGACAACTAACGAGAAGACAACTAACGGGAAGATAACGAGAAGACAACTAACGAGAAGACAACTAACGGGAAGATAACGAGAAGACAACTAACAAGAAGATAACGAGAAGACAACGGAAGATAACCAAGACAACCACGGAAGATAACAAGAAGACAACTAACGAGAAGATAACAAGAAGACAACTAACGAGAAGACAACGAGAAGACAACGAACAAGAAACAACTAACAAGAAGACAACTAACAAGAAGACAACTAACGAGAAGATAACGAGAGGACAACCAACGATAAGACAACTAACAAGAAGAAAACTAACGGAAGACAACTAACGGAAGACAACCAACGAGAAGACAACTAACGGAAGACAACTAACGGGAAGATAACGAGAAGACAACTAACGAGAAGACAACCAACGAGAAGACAACCAACGAAAACCAACGACAACGAAAAGCCAACCAACAAGAAGACAACTAACAAGAAGACAACCAACGAAGACAACGAAGATAACAAAAGACAACTAACGGAAAGACAACCAATGAGAAGACAAATGAGAAGACAACCAACGAGAAGACAACCAACGAAAGACAACCAACGAAGACAACCAACGGAAGACAACTAACGAGAAGACAACTAACGAGAAGACAACTAACGAGAAGACATTAACAAGAAGACAACTAACGGGAAGATAACGAGAAGACAACTAACGGAAGATAACGAGAAGACAACCAACGAGAAGATAACGAGAAGACAACCAACGAGAAGACAACTAAAGAGAAGACAACTAACGGGAAGACAACTAACGGGAAGACAACTAACGGGAAGACAACCAGCAGGGAGACAACCGACAGGAAGACAACCAACAGGGAGACAACCGACGGGAAGACAACCAACGAGGAGACAACCAACAGGGAGACAACCAACAGGGAGACAACCAACAGGGAGACAACCGACGGGAAGACAACCAACGAGAAGACAACCAACAAGACAACCGATTTTGTGACAACCAACGAGAAGACAACCAACAGGGAGACAACCAACGGAAGACAACCAACGAGAAGACAACTAACGAGAAGATAACGAGAAGACAACTAACGAGAAGACAACTAACGGGAAGATAACGAGAAGACAACTAACGAGAAGACAACTAACCATGACAACATGTTGCTCCCTACAGTCCAAACACAGCCTTACTTACTTCTCGGCGATGGTTTTTTCAGCAGAGCTTTCTTTGCGCTTTTATTCTTCTCTTCCATCGTCTTTTTGCTCTTGCTGCAGGAGCTCCAGACGCAGCGTCTGTTCCGTCTGTGATCAAACAGAGACAAATTAAGGACAGAAACCAAAGGCAAAGCATCATTTTTCCAATTTGTAACAAATCTCTTTCAGGCTAGAGGATAGAAAATGTATTTTTTTCTTCCTCTGATTACGTAGTTGCTACTGAAAAATGTGATTTATTTTTTTAATGTATCATCGTATTTTCTACAGATTCTTGTATGAGATGTTCAGGTACATGAATAAATGTCAGTTTAAGTTTTTTTTAGTAAATTTAAATTAAGTTAAAGGCAAAACAATTTACAGATTGTGAAAAACACTGCAGGATATTTTGTGTGAATATCTGAGCATGTGTGTGTATTTCAGGCATGTGTGTAGTGTGTAATAACAACAGAGTGTAAAATTGTAATTTCCCCATAGGGGATCAATACTGAGCTAACTGAGCTAAGTTAAAGGTCCAATGACTTGAAAATGTCACTTTGAGGTTGTTGTTTTTTTAACATGAATATGAGTTCCCCCAGCCTGCCTATGGCCCCCCGGTAGCTAGAAATGTCAGTATCCAGCAGTGAACCAACTTTGTTAATTATGTCCATTTATACTGTTAAGTAGGTCAATTTCTACTGTATTGACATTAGCTACAGAAGTCTCTCGTTAGCATCTTATATGCTAACTTGTCGCAGTGACGCATGCCAACCGTCGGTTTTGGTGTGTTCTGAGGCCCCAACCCGACAACCAACCGTTGGTTTGGTGTGTTCTTGAGGCACCAACCCGGCGGTTTGGTGTGTTCTGAGGCACCAACCCCGACGGTTTGGTGTGTTCTGAGACACCAACCCGACAACCAACCGTTGGTTTGGTGTGTTCTGAGGCACCAACCCAACCCGCGGTTTGGTGTGTTCTCTGAGGCCCCAACTGCCGGTTTGGTGTGTTCTGAGGCACCAACCCGACAACCAACCGTTGGTTTTGTGTGTTCTGAGGCCCCAACCCGACGGTTTGGTGTGTTCTGAGGCCCCAACCTGACGGCCAACCGTCGGTTTGGTGTGTGTGTACACAAATATGCACTTTGAAAGACAGTTTGATTAATATGTGAAACATAAAAACCATACTAACAGTGCCACCTCTTGTTTCTCCAGCTCTTTGACGGGGGTTTCCTTCTCTGGAGCCGGCTTCATGGCGATGGGTTTCCGCTGCTCCTCCTGTTTGACAGCCGGAGATTCTGCTGGAGGAGCCTGGCTTCGGCTCTTCCTCCGCGGCGGTGGTGGTTTGGTGAGTTGTTGCTCCGGGGGAGGCAGAGACGCAGCTCCAGTGTTCTTCTGAGCCGCTAACTGAAGAGCCTTCTCCCGTTGGATCTGCTGCCGACTCGGTTGGCTGGAACCGGTTTCCGTCCGCGGGCTGCTGCTGCGGACCCAGCGGAGTCTGTACACACGTTTGTACGTAAAATGATTCAGACTAAATGCAAAAATGAAGCTGAAGTCGTATGCTACCTTGTCCGGCTAACATTAGGGTTGTTGCTAGAAGGCTAACATAAGGGTTGTTGCTAGAAGGCTAACATTAGGATTGCTAGAAGGCTAACAACATTAGGGTTGTTGCTAGAAGGCATACAGCTACGACCTGAAGTTGCACAGAATTAACACTAGATTTTCTCAAAATCTTTCACCAAGGCTAATATAGTTTTTAATACGTGTTTTAATACGTGAATATAGTGTTTTAATCTTGATTTATAACCTAAGTGCCGGCGCTGTATCCCTTCTAGCTTCAAAATTAGCAGTTGGTGACCAGAGCAGAGAATAAGGTGACCAGATATCTCAGACAAAATCTGGGGACATTTTCAGCTCAGAAGCGTAAATACCTCCAAAACACGTCATGTTTTTACCTGTAAAACTTAAAACGGGGACACTAGACCTAGAGCTGTTCCCATTAGGGGCTGAGACCCCCCCCTCCAAAGGTCTGATCCTAGACTCACCCCTGCTGCTACTTCATACTCCACTACACCTCAGAGGGGAATGTTTCAAGATAAAATGTCCTCATATTTCAAGATAGAAAGTCCTAATATTTCATAATGCCATAATATTTACTGAACTACATTTATCTGACAGCTTAAATAATCACTACTTTTAGCATGTATAGAGCAGCATATCTCCACCAGACTCCATGTAAATAATCACTACTCTTAGCGTGTATAGAGTAGCATATCTCCACCAGACTCCATGTAAATAATCACTACTTTTAGCATGTATAGAGCAGCATATCTCCACCAGACTCCATGTAAATAATCAGAGATTTTAGCGTGTATAGAGCAGCATATCTCCACCAGACTCCATGTAAATAATCAGTGATTTTAGCGTGTATAGAGCAGCATATCTCCACCAGACTCCATGTAAATAATCACTACTTTTAGCGTGTATAGAGCAGCATATCTCCACCAGACTCCATGTAAATAATCAGTGATTTTAGCGTGTATAGAGCAGCATATCTCCACCAGACTCCATGTAAATAATCAGTGATTTTAGCATGTATAGAGCAGCATATCTCCACCAGACTCCATGTAAATAATCACTACTTTTAGCATGTATAGAGCAGCATATCTCCACCAGACTCCATGTAAATAATCAGTGATTTTAGCGTGTATAGAGCAGCATATCTCCACCAGACTCCATGTAAATAATCACTACTTTTAGCATGTATAGAGCAGCATATCTCCACCAGACTCCATGTAAATAATCAGTGATTTTAGCGTGTATAGAGCAGCATATCTCCACCAGACTCCATGTAAATAATCAATCACCCTAAGTCGGAAGTTACCTTTCTGCTGCATCTTCCGCAACTCCTCTTCAGAAAAACCGGCCCAACCGCTCATCTTTCAGCTTCACGCATACAATACCCCAAACAGCGCAGCCAGAACAACGCATACACGAAATACTGCGCTTATAGACTAAATACTTGGAAATATATACAGACAAACTTAAGAAGCTTAACACGTCTCCGCCATCTTTGTTATTGATGCCACGTCAAGGACCCCAAAAAAAGCTGCACATATCGCCTGATTAGAAAGGCACTCTCCAACGTGACATCTAAATAACAGAGTACCTGTTTTGAATATCTTAACAAATGTATTTTTTGAGAATTAAAAAATGCATTTTTAGATTATTTGTATGCATCTTTGCACGTGATTGGGACTTTGTAGGTAATCGTGCAGAAGGCATTTTTATGGGGTGCTTCTTACCAGCTCCGTGAAAAGTTTCCTTAAATTAAATGATCTGGTATTCCGAGACGGGTATGGATGCAGCCTGGAGCGTCCCATGTCATCCGTCCCGTCTCATGCGGTCCCGTCTCATACGGAGGTGTGTCCAACGGCAATTTCAGAGGGTCAAAAATACGAAATTGCGATTAAATTTCCAAACGGGTAAATTCGTGACCACATTTGTTGCAATCAATTGAAAAACGTTAATAACTGTTAAAGTAACAATTTACATACACATAGTTTGCTGATTTCTGAATGTTATGGTTGTGTTGTTCCATATTAACGTAGCTACATCGTATGAAACCTGCATCAGCGACGCATTTCTGCCGACTAACGGCAGGATCTCCTGAGGAGGGACAACAAGGATCTGATTGTGCACACAACAACAACAAGAATACAAAAATAAACATGTTACACTCTTTAAAGACTCTTTTTAATTTGATATTCTATATTGTTTTCACACTTCACTGGGACATTGCTGCAAATACAACTGCTTATCAGCATGGCGAGAGCTCTATGTATGGCTCTACTGGCGCTGCCTCGGCTGTCGGCTCTCTGGGACCCGGGGCAGAATGCTGTCGGGTCTCTGGGACCCGGGGCAGAATGCTGTCGGATCTCTGGGACCCGGGGCCGAATGCGGTCGGGTCTCTGGGACCCGGGGCCGAATGCTGTCGGGTCTCTGGGACCCGGGGCCGAATGCTGCCGGGTCTCTGGGACCCGGGGCCGAATGCTGTCGGGTCTCTGGGACCCGGGGCCTCGGCTGTCGGGTCTCTGAGGCCGGGACCGGGCAGAATGCTGTCGGGTCTCTGAGACCCGGGACAGCGGTTTCGGGTTCTGGGGACCCGGGCAGAATGCTGTCGGGTCTCTGGGACCCGGGGCATTCGACTGCATATCGGGTCTCTGGGACCCGGGGCAAATCTCTGTCGGGTCTCTGGGACCCGGGGCAGAATGCTGTGGGTCTCTGGGACCCGGGCCTCGGGTATTTTGGTCTCTGGGACCCGGGGCCGAATGCTGTCGGGTCTCTGGGACCCGGGGCAGAATGCTGTCGGGTCTCTGGGAATATAAAAATGCTGTCGGGTCTCTGGGACCCAGGGCAGAATGCTGTCGGGTCTCTACCCGGGGAATGCTGTCGGGTTTTTGGGCAAATGCTGTCGGCTCTTGAGACCCGGGACAGAATGCTGCCGTCTTGAGACCCGGGGCCGAATGCTGCATTCTCTGAGGCCCGGGGCCTCGGCTGTCATCTTGAGGCCCGGGCAGAATTATTTTTCTTACCGCTTCGGCTGTCGGTCTCTGGGACCCGTTGCATTTTGTGTTGTATTCTGCTGCCACGGCATTGGGCCAGATTAAAATTGTATTGTTCTTCCACTTCCAAATGCGGTTCTATTGTATTTTGTGTTGTAGGCTATTGTATGAAAGGGGTAAAAAAATTAAAAACAAAACCAAGTTGCAGCTATAGAAGGATTTTTTTGTTTGCCTATAATCTGCATTTATTTTAGAGACGGACATATATTTTTAAATATATAAACACCAAATATTGTATTCTTTAGCATGATAGTTGACGCGAGCTTTTACTTTGAAAAGTAAGAGAGATTGTATTTTAATCCAGATGCAAGCTTTTATTTTGAAAAGTAGAAACTCGGCGACGGCAGAAGGATTTTTTTAGTTTGCCTATAATCTGCATTTATTTTATAGACGAACATATATTTTAAGTGTTTTTTTCATCAGTATGATAGTCTGCATTTATCTTGTAGACATATTTTTTAAAAGTATTTTATTCATTTGTATGATTGCCGTTATTGTTTAGTTAAAAAAAAATATATAGGCTATATATTAAAAGTATTTTATAAATTAGCATGATAGTTGACGAGGCTTATTTTATTCCAGACATTTATCTTGTCAACACAACCATAACATTCAGTAATCAGCAAACTATGTGTACGGCAAAATTGTTACTTTAACAGTTTTTAACGTTCATCCATATACTCTTGGGTATTCCTGTGGCTTTGGTCCGTGGTAGTAGAAGTATTCATAGTACTACAGAAATACTACAGTAAAATTATTCAGTTACAGTTAAAAAGTCCTGCATTGAAAAATGTTCCTTCCATAAAAATCTGTTAGTACAATCTGTAAAAATGTAGTTAACCTCATGTTGTCCTTCATGTTGTCCTCATGTTGTCCCATCATGTTGTCTTCATCATGTTCATGTTGTCTTCATGTTGTCCTCATGTTGTCCTCATGTTGTCCCTCATGTTGCCTTCATGTTGTCCTTCATGTTGTCCTTCATGTTGTCCTCATGTTGTCTCCATGTTGCCCTCCATGTTGTCCTCATGTTGTCTTCACGTTGTCCCTTGTCCTCATGTTGTCTTCATGTTGTCCTCATGTTGTCCTCATGTTGTCCCCATGTTGTCCCCATGTTGTCCTCATGTTGTCTTCATGTTGTCCCCATGTTGTCCTCATGTTGCCCTCATGTTGTCCTCAAGTTGCCCTCATGTTGTCCTCATGTTGTCCTCATGTTGTCCTCATGTTGCGTTCATGTTGTCTTCATGTTGTCTTCATGTTGTCCTCATGTTGCCCTCATGTTGTCCTCAAGTTGCCCTCATTTTGTCCTCAAGTTGCCCTCATGTTGTCCTCATGTTGTCTTCATGTTGTCCTCATGTTGTCCCCATGTTGTCTTCATGTTGTCCTCATGTTGTCTTCATGTTGTCTTCATGTTGTCTTCATGTTGTCCTCATGTTGCCCTCATGTTGTCCTCATGTTGCCCTCATGTTGTCTTCAAGTTGCCCTCATGTTGTCCTCATGTTGTCTTCATGTTGTCCTCATGTTGCGTTCATGTTGTCCCCATGTTGTCTTCATGTTGTCCTCATGTTGCGTTCATGTTGTCCCCATGTTGTTCTCATCTTGTACATTACATTACATTAGGTATAATTTCCTATAAATGAGGTTTATTGACCACAAATTCCAAAAAATAACTGTAAACTAAAGTTGATAAGCTGACGTCAGGCGTATCACGTCTGTGAGTCGGTCGTGGAGGAGGAGGTGGAGATCACGTCTGTGAGTCGGTCGTGGAGGAGGAGGTGGAGTGTGGACAGGAAACAGGACAGAAGATATTTTAAGGACTTTGTCAGAAGGTTCTGAGTCCATTTTGTTTTGCTTCCTTTACCGCTGTCCTTCAGCACACACTGCCTCCATTCAGCGCCACCATTACCTCCATTTGCTCTGCAGCCCTTATTTCTTTCAGTAATTGGTCAAACGGACATAAAGCGTGTCTTTTTAACCTTGGTTGGCAGTGCTGAGGGGTCAGAGCGTATGCAAAAACAACGACCCCTGCTTGGCAACTAATAAAACCTGGCCCTCCACATCTTTTCTGCATCTGGGGGCCAATTACGCGCAAGTTAAAAGGCAAAACACCTCAGGAGGGCATAAATCGCCGGCAGAGTGGAGACAGGGCCAGGCATGGGGCCAGATGGCACAGACAAGACCACTTTGGGTTCACAGTGTGTTTTTTCGGGGCTGAGGATGGGACAGCCTTGGGTCCCTGATTAGTGAGCGCCAGAGGGGAGCCCATGCCTCATTACTGGGGTGACCTACGGAGGATTAGAGGTTGGGGGGAGTGTGTGGAACCGATAGGGAGAGACGGAGGTTACCGCAATCAGTTCAGAAGTTCAGCGTGTCAAATGTGTCGTCCACGTGTGCCGGGACACGTCCTCGAAGAACTCGGAGAAAGCTCTTCCTCTGTTTTACACGGCAGGTTCATTTGTACTGGCTCGTTAAAGAAACTGTGTTTTCTGGACGGGGAACAGGACGATTAATTATGTCAAATGTGGAAAACATCAACTTAACTACCTGCTCAACTTGGGCCTCGAATCAATCAACATGTCAGCCCACTTTAGAGGTGTTAACTCGTGTTTCTGCGTATTTAATTAATCAATTAATCATTGGACAAAGCATTCCAGTTATTATTTTGGGAGTTTGTAGTAAAAGTCTGATTGATTTTTTTATTTCCCAATGTTAAGGTACTGTCAGAAAAAAATGAAAAAGTCCAAGTTTTTATTATTATTATTATTGTTATATTGTCTTTTTTCTCTCTTTTCCCCAAATTTTTGTCACTTCTTCAATGTTGTGAGTGCTTTTTAAAAAAATGTTTTTGGTGTTTTTTTACAAAGTTTTTTGGTGTTTTGAATGTGGACATTTTCAGCGTTTATTTTGACGGCACATTTTTTTGTGACAAAAAAATAAAAAAATTAACCCAAAAACAGGTCAATCCAAAAAATCCACACTTATGTTGACGCTTTTTATCGATGTTTTTAACTTTTTCTCACGTTTTTTTAATAAGATTTTAAGAAATGAGGAATTATTGAGACTAAAATTAAAGGAATGGATGTTGATGATAATCACAGACTGGAATATGTCAACTTTTACTCAATACTATTTCAAAAACACTTCCATTTGTTTTACAATGCTATAAAATTGAATAAGACGCCCCAAAATGAATGAAAGTAGAGATTTGTACTTGGCAAAGAGCGTTGGGTGGAATCAATCATGTTATTTTGGGGAATTAAAAAGAACATTGATATAGGACAACATGAGGACAACATGAGGACAACATGAGGACAACATGAGGACAACATGAAGACAACATGAGGACAACATGAGGACAACATGGGGACAACATGAGGAAAACATGAAGACAACATGGGGACAACATGAGGACAACATGGGGACAACATGACGACAACATGACGACAACATGAAGACAACATGAAGACAACATGAGGACAACATGAGGACAACATGAAGACAACATGAAGACAACATGAGGACAACATGAGGACAACATGGGGACAACATGAGGAAAACATGAAGACAACATGGGGACAACATGAGGACAACATGAGCATGAGGACAACATGGGGACAACATGAGGACAACATGAAGACAACATGAGGACAACATGAAGACAACATGAGGACAACATGAAGACAACATGGGGACAACATAAGGACAACATGAAGACAACATGGGGACAACATGAGGACAACATGAGGACAACATGGGGACAACATGAAGATAACATGAGGACAACATGAAGACAACATGAGGACAACATGAGCATGAGGACAACATGGGGACAACATGAGGACAACATGAGGACAACATGAGGGATAAATGAGTTGGGAGGTTGCTGTCTTGTTTTTTAACTTTCCAAAAGCCAAAAACCAAACAAGCTAAACTGGGGAGATGCCGGTTCACCTCCTGGCCACTGCCAGATGCTCTTGAGCAAGGCATCAAACCTCCAACTGCTCGGGGCGACTTTCCATGAACAACCCCCCCCACACACACACACACACACACACACACACACACACACACACACACACTCTGACATCTCTCCATTGGTGCATGTGTAGGTACTGAGCATGTGTGTAGTAGTTCAGGCCTGTGTGCACTAACAACAGAGTGCAAATATGGTAATTTCCCCTTAATCCCCTTAATAAAGTATACATTATTATTATTATTATTAAAACCTGTCATGCAGAGTGGACAGCTGATATATTTACTAATGCTTATGTAAGTTTTGAAAGCAATCTGAAATCTTGTCCCAGGATTGACAGTGAAAACATTGTAATTTCCCCTTGTGGGACTAATAAAGGATCAATTAATCTTCATTAATCTTAATCTTAACTTCCAGGACCAAGGAGTCCATCATTATCTATCAACAATGGACAAGTGTGTCCACATGCATTTTAAAGATACTTCTTCTTCTTCTTCTTTTCTCTGACTGCTCCTGATGTGCTGCATGATTTAACACCTTTTGCCCTCGCTGCCGTCCATAAAGACACACGGCCCGTGGTCCCTGGGAAAAATAAACAGCCAATCGGAGGAGACACGCACCAAATTGAGGATGATTAGGGGTCAGGCCGTGGCCGTGGCTCCGAGCTGGAAGCTGGAAGAACTAATGGCTGTTTTTGTTGTTTTTTTGGGGTCCACGCTGCCCTCCATCCCAGCCAGAGTGCCCTCATGTTGTCCCCATGTTGTCCTCATGTTGTCTTCACGTTGTCCTCATGTTGTTCTCATGTTGTCTTCATGTTGTCCTCATGTTGCCCTCATGTTGTCCTCATGTTGTCTTCATGTTGTCCTCATGTTGTCTTCATGTTGTCCTCATGTTGCCCTCATGTTGTCCTCATGTTGTCTTCATGTTGTCCTCATGTTGCCCTCATGTTGTCCTCATGTTGTCTTCATGTTGTCCTCATGTTGTCTTCATGTTGTCCTCATGTTGCCCTCATGTTGTCCTCATGTTGTCTTCATGTTGTCCTCATGTTGTCCTCATGTTGCCCTCATGTTGTCTTCATGTTGCCCTCATGTTGTCCTCATGTTGCCCTCATGTTGTCCTCATGTTGTCCACATGTTGCCCTCATGTTGTCCTCATGTTGCCCCCATGTTGTCCCCATGTTATCCTCATGTTGTCTCCATGTTGCCCTCATGTTGTCCTCATGTTGTCCTCATGTTGTCTTCATGTTGCCCTCATGTTGCCCTCATGTTGTCCCCATGTTGTCCTCATGTTGTCTCCATGTTGCCCTCATGTTGTCCCCATGTTGTCCTCATGTTGTCTCCATGTTGCCCTCATGTTGTCCCCATGTTGTCCTCATGTTGTCCTCATGTTGTCTTCACGTTGTCCTCATGTTGTCCTCATGTTGTTCTCATGTTGTCTTCATGTTGTTCTCATGTTGTCCTCATGTTGTCTTCACGTTGTCCTCATGTTGTCCTCATGTTGTCTTCATGTTGTCCTCATGTTGCCCTCATGTTGTCCTCATGTTGCCCTCATGTTGTCTTCATGTTGTCCTCATGTTGCCCTCATGTTGTCCTCATGTTGTCCTCATGTTGTCCTCATGTTGCCCTCATGTTGTCCTCATGTTGTCCTCATGTTGTCCTCATGTTGCCCTCATGTTGTCCTCATGTTGCCCTCATGTTGTCCTCATGTTGTCCTCATGTTGTCCCCATGTTGTCCTCACGTTGTCCTCACATTGTCTTCACATTGTCTTCCACGCTGCCCTCCATCCCAGCCAGAGTGCCTCCTCCCCCCCCTGCAGCTCTGAACCTGTTCTTCAGTTTCCATCGCTGACCTCTCGTCCCGCCATCTGCAGCCGGTTTGCGGCGCTGAACAGCGGCGTTGCGTCATGCGAGATGTTTCCCTTCATCTCTCCCTCTCTTCGCCCTCACAGTGCTCCCTCCTCTTCGGCCTCTGTTTTCTCCTCGTCACCTTTTGTCAGGATTTGTATTTAAGCTCTTGATTTTCTTCAATTTAATGCTCAACTTGGGCCTCGAATCAATCAACATGTCAGCCCACTTCAAAGGTGTCAACTCGTGTTTCTGCGTATTTAATTAATCAATTAATCATTGGACAAAGCATTCCAGTTATTATTTTGGGAGTTTGTAGTAAAAGTCTGATTGATTTTTTTATTTCCCAATGTTAAGGTACTGTCAGAAAAAATTAACAAGTCCAAGTTTTTATTATTATTATTATTGTTATATTGTCTTTTTTCTCACTTTTCCCCAAATTTTTGTCACTTCTTCAATGTTGTGAGTGCTTTTTTTAAAATGTTTTTGGTGTTTTTACAAAGTTTTTTGATGTTTTGAATGTGGACATTTTCAGCGTTTATTTTGACGGCACATTTTTTGTGACAAAAAAATAAAAAAATTTGCTCAATAACAGGTCAATCCAAAAAATCCACACTTCATTTTAACTTTTTCTCACGTTTTTTTAATATGATTTTAAGAAATTAGGAATTATTTAGACTAAAATTAAAGGAATGGATGTTGATGATAATCACAGACTGGAATATGTCAACTTTTACTCAATACTATTTCAAAAACACTTCCATTTGTTTTACAATGCTATAAAATTGAATAAGACGCCCCAAAATTAATGAAAGTAGAGATTTGTACTTGGCAAAGAGCGTTGGGTGGAATCAATCATGTTATTTTGGGGAATTAAAAAGGACATTGATATAGGACAACATGGGGACAACATGAGGACAACATGGGGACAACATGAGGACAACTTGAGGACAACATGAGGGCAACATGGGGGCAACATGGGGACAACATGGGGACAACATGAGGACAACATGAGGACAACATGGGGGCAACATGGGGGCAACATGGGGGCAACATGGGGACAACATGGGGACAACATGAGGACAACATGAGGACAACATGAGGACAACACGAGAACAACATGAGGACAACACGAGGACAACATGAAGACAACATGAGGACAACATGAAGACAACGAGGGCAACATGAGGACAACATGAAGACAACATGAGGACAACATGAGGACAACACGAGGACAACATGAAGACAATGAGGGCAACATGAGGACAACATGAGGACAACATGAAGACAACATGAGGACAACATGAGGACAACATGAGGACAACATGAAGACAACATGAGGACAACATGAAGACAACGAGGGCAACATGAGGACAACATGAAGACAACATGAGGACAACATGAAGACAACATGAGGACAACATGAAGACAATGAGGGCAACATGAGGACAACATGAGGACAACATGAAGACAACATGAGGACAACATGAGGACAACATGAGGACAACATGAAGACAACATGAGGACAAAATGAAGACAACGAGGGCAACATGAGGACAACATGAAGACAACATGAGGACAACATGAAGACAACATGAGGACAACATGAAGACAATGAGGGCAACATGAGGACAACATGAGGACAACATGAAGACAACATGAGGACAACATGAGGACAACATGAGGACAACATGAAGACAACATGAGGACAACATGAGGACAACATGAAGACAACATGAGGACAACATGAGGGTTAACCCTTGAATCAACCCAAAATATCAACACTTTAGTTGGCGCTTTTTATCGATGTTTTTAACTTTTTCTCACGTTTTTGGACCTTTTTTCAACACTACGTAACTCCTTGTCACCTTTTGTCAGGATTTGTATTTAAGCTCTTGATTTTCTTCAATTTAACTTTAGGAACGCTCCAAAATGTCACTAAAACTGTTTGAGACTCAACCTCTTCTCACTCCATTGGTTCAGCTTTTAAACTAACCCTAACCCGTCACAGTGGAGTTCCTCGATACGAGGGTCTTCTTCCACAGCGACCAGTCAAAGACACTAGCCACTAAGGTTTATTTCAAGGACACAGACCACCATGCACTCCTTCATAAAACCAGCTACCACCCCAAGCACACGTACAGAGGCCTCATCAAGTCCCAGCTGATCCGCTTCCACAGGATCTGCACCTTCCCAGGAGGCCACCAGGAATGAGGGGTTACTCGAGGCCCTTCCTTAGAGGTATCAAGGCGGAGGTCAGCGGCGGTCTCGCAAACAGAGACCAGACCAGCGCCATCCAGGTGACCAGCTCGACCCTCGTCCCCTTGGTCGTTACCTACTCGGAGAGTCTGAGAAGCTTAATGCCAGCGATAAAGAGGAACCTCCGGGGGGGGGGGGGAAGAGTGCGACGTGCTGAGGGACTGCCGCATGATCTCCGCCTACAGGAGACACAGAAACCTAAAAGGCATGTTAGTTCACACAAACCTGAACAGGAACACGGACCATAGGGGAGCGCTTCGAGGTTCGGATATCGGTTTTAACCCTTGGCAGGTCCTGCAGCACACCACTATCCATGTGGTCTATGCAATCAGGTGCAGGGCCTGCCATCAGTTTTACGTGGGGGAGACAAGACATGCTCTTTATTTAAGGATAAAACAACATCAATACATTTTAAATAAGGCCGATGGCACAACTGTCTTATATGCACATTTTAAACTCCACGGCCCTCAAAATGTTCAGAGCATGGGCCTGGAGAGCAGCAGAACCTGGACCACGGGTCAGAGCATGGGCCTGGAGAGCAGCAGAACCTGGACCACGGGTTAGAGCATGGGCCTGGAGAGCAACAGAACCTGGACCACGGGTCAGAGCATGGGCCTGGAGAGCAGCAGAACCTGGACCACGGGTCAGAGCATGGGCCTGGAGAGCAACAGAACCTGGACCACGGGTCAGAACATGGACCTGGAGAGCAACAGAACCTGGACCACGGGTCAGAGCATGGGCCTGGAGAGCAGCAGAACCTGGACCACGGGTCAGAGCATGGGCCTGAGAGCAACAGAACCTGGACCACGGGTCAGAACATGGACCTGGAGAGCAACAGAACCTGGACCACGGGTCAGAACCTGAGAGCAACAGAACCTGGACCACGGGTCAGCATGGGCCTGGAGAGCAACAGAACCTGGACCACGGGTCAGAACATGGACCTGGAGAGCAACAGAACCTGGACCATGGGTCAGAGCATGGGCCTGGAGAGCAACAGAACCTGGACCACGGGTCAGAACATGGACCTGGAGAGCAACAGAGCCTGGACTACGGGTCAGAGCATGGGCCTGGAGAGCAACAGAACCTGGACCACGGGTCAGAACATGGGCCTGGAGAGCAGCAGAACCTGGACCACGGGTCAGAGCATGGGCCTGGAGAGCAACAGAGCCTGGACTACGGGTCAGAACATGGACCTGGAGAGCAACAGAAGGACTTTCTTATTTTATATAATGTTTTTCAGGTTTTATTACTTTTTCTTTTTAGGCAACTGATTTCTGCAGGGGGGGCGACCTATATATAGATAGAATTTTACATGTTTACTCTCTTAAATAATGTTATTTAAAGATGCCTTGGTGGTCCTTTATGATTTTTATTCTCTGGTGTTATATGGTATATTTTAATGGGATTATTAATATTTATTACTTGTTTTACACCATGAATTGCTTGCCTCTGGATTTTAACATGATGATACACATGCCATTGTTTTTATGCATGCTGCTAACAGTGTGGTGTTATCCTATGATGTATTTTAAATGTTTTATTATTATTTATTTATTTATTTATTATCGCGTGGTACTTTTTTATCTTTATAGCACTTTTTACGAAAAGCTTTCAAATTTTTAAATGTGGTTTCCAAAGTAAATTATGTCAAAAAATGTTTTTAATATATTTTAATATATTTAAATAGAATTTATTTTAGACTGGACACCGGGCATTTTATTTATCAACATAACTCTTACTCTCTTTCTATATATTTTATTTAATTATTTTATTTATCTTTAGGCCTATAACTCCCCCCTTCTTTTCTCTATGTACAGTGTATATATATTTATATATTTTAATTATAATAATTAATTAATTATAATAATTTTATTTATTATAATCATGTGTTAGTGTCTCGGGGAGAGGAGCTGAGCAGGAGTGGAGGATGTCCCCGCTGTCCGTCCTGTCCTGTGGTCCTTAGGCCCTGCTCTGAGCATTTGGCCGTCTTTTAAACAGCTTTTTAGACCCGAACCAGGTTTTTAAAGGAGGTTTTAAGTGTTTTATTCACACCGGTGGTCCTCTTGTGCCCGTGCCCCTCGCAGCGCCCATCCAGGGCACTGCCTTCTACCCTAACCCTTTTAGAATTACACATCCCAAATTTGCATCAAAGAGCTTCACAAATCTGTAGCTACAACATACTTTTACTGCTTTGACCACGAATGAAATATTCAAACACAGAAAGCATGTTTTTTTAAAGGTCCAGTGTGTTTAGTTGTTCATTATCAAAATCCGCTCCAACGCTCTTCATAAGTTAAATAAATAATCAGTTCACTACTTTCATTGAATTTGTTTGGTTTTTTTTGTCAATTTTATAGCATTTGGAAAAAAAGAACTTTAAAAAAAAAAGAGTGAAAAATGTCAAAAAAGTAACAAAAATGTCAAAAAGTGACAAATGTAAAAAAAAAAAAAAAAAAAAAAACGTTTTAAAAATTTGGGGAACAATCCACGAAAATTTCAAAAGGCTCCGAAAAAGTCGATAAACGTTGAAAAAGTGACAAAAACATTGGGGGAAAGACACAAAAGGGGTCGAAAAAGACGACCAAAACCTTGTAAAAAGGTTTTTTTATTTTAAATTTTGACTCAGAAAAGCAAAGATTTCCAGGGTTAGGGTTAAGTATCTGTTAGAAGTAAAAGTCCTGCATTAAGAACTGTTGTACTGTGTGTTATTAGTACTTTTCTGAGTACTTCTTTCCACCAATGGAGGTTAATGTGTTAAACTACAACTCAAAACTACAGATATACTTCATTCTGCTAAAGCTAACGGATATCAAACCTCAGAGTAAGCCCCCCCATCATTAACGTGTCCTCCAGACTGGACTTTCCATCCGCGTCGTGCATACCTCATGCCAAGCCTTCTTGATGTTCTTGGACAGCGTCCCTGATCCATCTGAAGAGAAGTCTGTGCTGCAGACTCTGAGGAGTCTCACCTGTAACAGGGGGTGGGGGGCAGGACCAAACAATGCCTCTCTGTCTCACCTGCTTCCCTTTTGTACTCTTTGGACGAGCGTTCAGGTTCTTTTTAAACGGGAACTCTGACGTTCGAGGCCGGTCCCGAGAGCCGAACCCCCTGCGGCCTCGGCGGCGGGCGGGGGCGGACGGGTGAGAAACCGGAGGGGAGGCGGGCGGTCAGTTTGTGTTGAGATGAAGAATACAAGCCGTTAGAGAAGACAGACGCTCAGACAGAGACAACATGAGGGCAGGAGTAGAACAAAAGGACACGACGGGTGAACTGAAAGTGGAAATAAGGAGCCGGCCCAGGGATCTGAAACTAACTGCAGACGTCAACTCTTTAGGATGCTCCGTTCTGTATTTAAAGGGAAATAAGGGGAATGCTTGTTTGGTTTATTGCTGAGAGTCAGATAAGAAGGTGGACATATTTCATCGCTGTATAGAGAGCGATCCCAGCATGGCGTAGCACGCCGTAACATGGCGTAGCATGGCATAGCATAGCGTAGCATGGCGTAGCGTGGCGTAGCACTCCGTAGCATGGCGTGGCATGGCATAGCATAGCGTAGCATGGCGTAGCGTGGCGTAGCACGCCGTAACATGGCGTAGCACGGCTTAGCATGGCGTAGCACGGCGTAGCACGGTGTAGCATGGCGTAGCATGGCGAAGCACGCCGCACCGGCGTGGCACGGTGTAGCGTGGCGTAGCACGGCGTAGCACTCCGTAGCATGGCGTAGCATGGCGTAGCACTCCGTAGCATGGCGTAGCACTCCGTAGCACTCCGTAACATGGCGTAGCATGGCATAGCATAGCGTAGCATGGTGTAGCATGGCGTAGCACGGCTTAGCATGGCGTAGCACGGCGTAGCATGGTGTAGCATGGCGTAGCATGGCGAAGCACGGCGTATCATGGCGTAGCGTGGCGTAGCTTGGTGTAGCGTGGCATAGCACGGCGTAGCACGTCGTAGCACTCCGTAGCATGGCGTAGCATGGCGTAGCATGGCGTAGCACTCCGTAGCATGGCGTAGCACTCCGTAGCATGGCGTAGCATGGCGTAGCACGGCGTAGCATGGCGTAGCACTCCGTAGCATGGCGTAGCACTGCGTAGCATGGCGTAGCATGGCGTAGCATGGCGTAGCACTCCGTTGCATGGCGTAGCATGGCGTAGCACTCCGTAGCATGGCGTAGCACTCCGTAGCATGGCGTAGCGTGGTTTTAGCGTAGGTTAGAACACAGGAAGCAGTTGAATCATTCGTAACTTGATCAAGAATGTCTCTCATCAACTCCCAGTTGCATCTCCAGTATAACCAGCTGACTGCCTGTTGGCTGCCTGTTTGTTCCAATGCTAAGAACTAACTATTACTACTTCATACCACAGGCAATAACACTTTTTAACACGTCATCACTGGGTGCTAGATAAGACGTCTGGACACCACACTACTGCACTAAGTGCAACCCGCCCCCACCCCCAAATCATACCCCACATGTTCATACCCCACATGGAAATATTCCCTACGATGCACATTGACACATTTGGGGGGGTTGGCAGGTGTGAAGTCCTGCAGAGGTCCCCCCAGATTAATGAACCTGACAGGGAGCTGGAGGCACTTGTCGATGGACCGAGTTATTGGCCGAAGACGGGGAGGGTTTTGACTTCGGACTGACCCTGGCTGAACCTGACTAAACGGAGTCAGAAAGTTTGGGACTTTTTAAAACAGGCAATCACACGTGATGACAACGGATTCATTAGGGCCTCGAGCTTTTGCCCAGAAATCCCAATAAAACGACCACGATCGAGGCCTCGTAGAAGCTCGTTAGGAGGGGAAAATGCGGTTTCTCTCTCGCACACCAGAGCTCAAATAAAGACGCAGCTGTCTCCAGCTTGGCCTCCAACAATCTGGCCGCCGAATCGGATTCTTAATCAAATTATTTTTAGCCATGGCACATTTAATCCGCTGTTGTTTTATTCATTAGCCGTTCCACGAATTTATTGTGGCTCTGGCGGCCTCGCTGTCTCTCATCTCAGCCGTTTCCCAGAGTGTAACGCGCACACACACACACACACACACACACACACACAACACACACACATCTGGTCCCAATCAAGCAGAGAGGGAGAGAGTGAACGCCTATTAGCCTCTGGCATAGGTACATTATGAACCGCGTTGCCCCATCTCCCCTGGAGTTTCTGGTAGTCTCGGGCTGCATACAAGCTCCCCCTCGGCCCGACTGCCACGCCCTTATTACCTGATTTCATTAGCAGGGTTCATGGATTTTGGGCTTTTTCTGGCAGCCTCTAAGCTGAGAGCGCAGAGAGATTTATGGCACAGAAATGCCGAGCCTCGTCTGAGTTAATCACATTAAACCCAACTATGTGTTGTGTTTGTGGATATGCAAAGCAACAATGACTCATTGTTCCAAAACCCCAAAAAAGCTGTGATGACTACGCTTATTTATGACCTTCCCTTGTTAGGCCTTTTCATGTTCTTCATAAACAATTACATAAACCTGATTTGATTATTTTCTAAATCAGACTTTATTAGGATCGCTGGATCGCAGCGATACAACTGTGGGTTGAAACACACGGTTAGTGCATGTTATAGACCAATGTTTCCCAAACTTAAGGGTCGGGACCCAAAATGGGACGCAGACCCGTTTTTATTGGTCGCCAATTGGCAATGATTAATAATGATTCTCCCTGTTATCTATCAGGCATTCAAAGGGAACCGAGCAGCGCTGAAGGCATCGTTATAATGGAATAAATATACTTCACATGCATTTAAATTCATAAAATGGAGATGTTACAATGATTCATGGTGTATTTTTGTAAATTTGGGTCCCGGGGAGACACCAAATTTCTCTTTTGGGTCTTGAGCTGTAAAGGTTTGGGAACCACTGTTATAGACGACTCCAAATAGACGGATGAAAAGCATTCCTGTAAACAAGCGTCTGTTAAAAGCAGCAGCCAGCCGATGCTGCGTTGTCTCGGGAAACATCTGCTGGGATTTAAAAGGGTTTTAACGTCGCTTTGATTCCTCGTACACAGAATCAGCAGCAACATCCGGAAGTGAATGCAAAGAATGAAAGTTTGGATGGTGATGAACTCTCAATCCCCCCCCGAACACCACAAAACACCACAAAACCACAACCACCATCACGAACATCATTCATTCCCTAAGAGGACTTGACAAAACGGCCTCGCTTTCCCCCAACAAGTCATTTCCCCCCAAAAATATTCACAATATTCTCTTTTCCTGTCGTCCTCGGGGTCAAATTGACCCGTTTCAAAGTGTTTTATATCAGAAATATTAGATTTCTTTCAACCAAATTGCCCAAATATAACATGGATGATTCCATATGTTCTTCAGGTGACATTAATGATTACTTTCATTGAATTTTTTGGGGTGTTTTATTTAATCTTATAGCATTTGAATTCTTTTTCAAAACAGCATCCGGAATAAACTTTGACATCGACCCATCTGTGATCCACTCACCATCCTCTGATCTTAACTAGTAGTCAAAATAATTCATCATTTCTGCCTTTTAACTTAAAACGTATGCATAATTTGATATAAATGAGGTTTGTTGACCATGAATTCCAAGAATAAGTGTAAAACCTGTTATTAAACCAGCTCAGGTTTTTTAAAAAAGCAGCAAAAGCTGGAAAAAAAAGGAGAGATAAATCAGAAAAAATGACAAAAAACATTGGAAACGCACAATATACTGTAATTCTGTGTGGACTAGCTAGACCCTCCTCCACAGCTCTGCGAGATTAGGTAACGTCTGATACAGTTTCACAACTTTTATATAACTTCGACCTGTTTACGACATTATTCTTTTATATAACTTCTTTTCTTACATCCTTCCTAAATGGTCCACCAAAATTGGAAAGACGAAGCTAACTCACAGTTATTTACGTAGATTTCTCAACATGTTTTCACAGAAGAACGCGTCTCCCACGGCAGCTTCTTAATGAACAAAAACAGTAAAAAGGGTATCTGAGGAGATGGTAAACTGGAAGGGTATGATGTAAATTTACACACACACACACACACACACACACACACACACTGATCAAGACATCCTCCCACAAGCACACAGTTAATCAGATCCAGGGACCGAGTCGCCAAGCTATTTCCCTCAGAAACCAGTTCCATATTTTGTGGGCCTGACTCTAAACATCCCAACAGCTTCGCTCTGGGTGACAGATTCCTGAGCGGCATCGTGAAACCACAGCAGGCCGCCTGATACTGATGGGACTGGGAACATGGTGGTCTGATACCATGGGAACCAGTTGCAAAGATCAGCACATGCACGCAAATTCACAGCGATACACAGGCATACAATAGACCCAAACAAACAGGGACCAGGCAATGCCAAAACCTCCTCAAGAAGAAGAAGGTCTAGCTGGTCCACACAGCATTTCTGGATAGGAGCAAGACATGCTCTGGTGCATTGGCATTTATCGACGCTTTACACCAATCACAATCCTCTCTGGATGGTAGCTCTGCAGAATGGGTGGAACATGTGCCACCTGGGTTGCACTCCCCGAGATCAAAGCTACAAAATATACCACCCTATGGAACAACCTCCCCATGCAGTGGGCGCCCCCACCCAATGGAACAACCTCCCCATGCAGTGGGCGCCCCCACCCTATGGAACAACCTCCCCATGCAGTGGGCGCCCCCACCCAATGGAACACCCTCCCATGCAGTGGGTGCCCCACCCAATGGAACAACCTCCCCATGCAGTGGGAGCCCCCACCCTATGGAACCACCTCCCCATGCAGTGGGTGCCCCACCCTATGGAACAACCTCCCCCCATGCAGTGGGTGCCCCCACCCTATGGAACAACCTCCCATGCAGTGGGTGCCCCCACCCTATGGAACAACCTCCCCATGCAGTGGGCGCCCCCACCCTATGGAACCACCTCCCCATGCAGTGGGCGCCCCACCCTATGGAACCTCCCCCACTGGGTGCCCCCACCCTCCCCATGCAGTGGGCCCCCACCCCTATGGAACAACCTCCCCATGCAGTGGGTGCCCCCACCCTATGGAACAACCTCCCCATGCAGTGGGTGCCCCCACCCTATGGAACAACCTCCCCCATGCAGTGGGTGCCCCCACCCTATGGAACAACCTCCCCATGCAGTGGGTGCCCCCACCCTATGGAACAACCTCCCATGCAGTGGGTGCCCCCACCCTATGGAACAACCTCCCATGCAGTGGGTGCCCCACCCTATGGAACAACCTCCCATGCAGTGGGTGCCCCCACCCTATGGAACAACCTCCCCATGCAGTGGGTGCCCCACCATGCAGTGGGTTCCACCCATGGAACAACACTCCCCCATGCAGTGGGTGCCCCCACCCTATGGAACAACCTCCCCATGCAGTGGGTGCCCCCACCCTTGGAACAACTCATGCAGTGGGCGCCCCACCCTATGGAACAACCTCCCCATGCAGTGGGCGCCCCACCCAATGGAACAACCTCCCATGCAGTGGGTGCCCCCACCCAATGGAACAACCTCCCCATGCAGTGGGTGCCCCATGCTCACCTATACATGCACGGATCCAGAGTCCAGCTCCACAGCATTTTGCTCAAGAGCACCTGGCAGTGGGGAGGTGAAGTGGCATCTCTCCAATCCACACACATTTTGGTCCATATGGGGACTCGAACCGGTGACCCTCCGGTTCCCAACCCAGAGTACTGGAGCCCAACAGGCAGCCGAGTCATGTGATTTCTGCCCTTTGTTTATCTAATTTGAGTCACAGCCTCGTAAATGCACCGTCTGCCGCCACCGCAGCGCGGTTTCTTAACGCCCGTCTAAATGAATTCGCCAAATGAGGCGTTTGAATGCTTGTGACGAACTCTTTCATCAGTGCGTTTGTTGGTGTTGATCCTTCTCCCTCTGTGTCTGTGTCTGTCTCTGTCTCTGTCTCTCGGGGACATGATTACCACGGCACCACATGAGAGTGCCATGCGCCGCATTTAACGTAAACACGAGGTGTTGCCATGGCGAGGCTGCTGCACTTTCTTTCCTATCATTCATCATTATCAGGGGACCTCAAACGCTACGCAACACTCTGCTTTTCCACCACAGCCACACAACACTTACTTACAATTTATGCCAATCAAATGCTCCTGATGCTGGAATTTCCTCATTAATTTCATTTTAAAGAAGCAATAAGGCCACACGCCAGGGTCAATCAAATTAAACAATGATTGACTGCAGAAGCTCAGTGTGAATTCCTTCAGGAAGACCTGACTTTTAACCCTTGTGTTGGTTCTTCCGTCAAAAAAAATCAACACTTTTTCTCACGTTTTTGTCCCTTTTCTCAACAATTTTGACGCTTTTTTCAGTGTTTCAGCAGCTCCAGCAGGGGACCCGAGCCACATCAACCAGCTCCGACTGGGGGATCCCGAGGCGTTCCCAGGCCAGGTTGGAGATATAAACCCTCCACCTAGTCCTGGGTCTTCACCGAGGCCTCCTCCCAGCTGACGCCGTTCCTCCACCTAGTCCTGGGTCTTCCCCGAGGCCTCCTCCCAGCTGGACGTCCCTCCACCTAGTCCTGGGTCTTCCCCGAGGCCTCCTCCCAGCTGGACATCCCTCCACCTAGTCCTGGGTCTTCCCCGAGGCCTCCTCCCAGCTGGACATCCCTCCACCTAGTCCTGGGTCTTCCCGAGGCCTCCCCAGCTGGACGTCCCTCCACCTAGTCCCGATCTTCCCTGAGGCCTCCTCCCAGCTGGACGTGCCTCCCACCTAGTCCTGGGTCTTTAAGTTAATTTAAGCTAAGAAAAACTGCATTCTGCCCCTTTAAGAACTGAATAAGATCACAGAGACAGAACAAAGCGTCGTCCTGCTGAGAGACCGAAAGAGGGACGCTCCATGTTGGGACCAGATGCTGCTGGAATTCACCGGGAGCTTTGGCTGTTTGGTGCTTCTAGAAAACAATGTGAAAAAAAATGCAAAAAAGTGTCTGACACATTAAAGGCATCTTTAAATATATCTACATTAATATGATGCTAAAGTGTCTGAAGTAGCCTCCGATGCTAAAGATCTGTAAATATGAAGTATCCTCCGAGAATAGACTTCTGTAACGTAACGTGCTAACTGAAGTAGCCTCCGCCTCCGATGCTAACGAGAGACTTCTGTAACGCCTGAAGTAGCCTCCCAGATGCTAACGAGATGCTAACGAGACTTCTGTAACGCCGAAGTAGCCTCCCAGATGCTAACGAGAGACTTCTGTAACGTCGAAGTAGCCTCCCAGATACTAACGCCCTTCTGTAGAGATGCTAGCTTCCAGATGCCTCCGAGATGCTAACGAGAGACTTCTGTAACGCCGGAAGTAGCCTCCCAGATGCTAACGAGATGCTAACGAGAGACTTCTGTAACGCCTGAAGTAGCCTCCGAGATGCTACTTCTGTAACGAGAGACTTCTGTAACGCCGAAGTAGCCTCCCAGATGCTAACGAGAGACTTCTGTAACGCCGGAAGTAGCCTCCCAGATGCTAACAGATGCTTCTGTAACGCCGGAAGTAGCCTCCCAGATGCTAACGAGATGCTAACGGTAGAGACTTCTGTAACGCCGGAAGTAGCCTCCGAGATACTAACGAGATTCTGTAACGCAGAAGTAGCCTCCCAGAGATGCTAACGAGAGACTTCTGTAACGTCGGAAGTAGCCTCCCAGATGCTAACGAGAGACTTCTGTAACGCCGGAAGTAGCCTCCCAGATGCTAACGAGATGCTAACGAGAGACTTCTGTAACGCCGAAGTAGCCTCCGAGATGCTAACGAGAGACTTCTGTAACGTTGAAGTAGCCTCCCGAGATGCTAACGAGAGACTTCTGTAACGTCTGAAGTAGCCTCCGAGATGCTAACGAGAGACTTCTGTAACGCCTGAAGTAGCCTCCCAGATGCTAACGAGACTTCTGTAACATCTGAAGTGCCTAACGAGAGACTTTGTAACGCCTGGAAGTAGCCTCCCAGATGCTAACGAGACTTCTGTAACGCCTGAAGTAGCCTCCCAGATGCTAACGAGATGCTAACGAGAAGTAGCTTGCTAACGAGACTTCTGAAGCCTGAAGTAGCCTCCGAGATGCTAACGAGAGACTTCTGTAACGTCGAAGTAGCCTCCCTAGATGCTAACGAGAGACTTCTGTAACGTCGGAAGTAGCCTCCCAGATGCTAACGAGAGATTCTGTAACGTCGGAAGTAGCCTCCGAGATGCTAACGAGACTTCTGTAATGTCGGAAGTAGCCTCCGAGATGCTAACGAGAGACTTCTACACAGTAAAAATGGACCTACTTAAGAAAAAGTTGGTTTACACCGTCTCTCTCTTACATAAAGCTTTAGTGTGATAACGGCTGCCACGGGTGCCCAACATGGGGCCTGCAGCCCTAGGTCGGCCCCCTGCTCTCTTTGTTTTGACCCGCCATGGCATCTGACATGCTCATGCTTATTCTCCTCTTCATTTGAAAGTGCAGAATCTGTGTTTTATAGTCATTACGGTAAGGACTATAAACACAGATTTTGTGCAGCTAAAAAAGTTTAATCTGAGCTTTTATGGCAACATAAAGCACAGTGCTGGTCAACCTACCTATTAAATTACATACTCAACTTTTTATACGTAGAATTAACCCTCTTGTTGTCCTGGGGTCAAATTTGACCCGCTTTTAAAAGTTTCTACATCAGAAATTTGGGATTCTTTCATCCAAATTGTCCAAATATTACACGCAGGGTTCCATATAACGCTGAAAGATCAAGTCACTACTAATTGAATTTTGGGTGTTTTATTTCCCCAAAAAAACACTTTGAACCGTGTACAGTGTACTGATGGTAGGGTTACAAAAATGAAGAAAATGTTGAGTTCAGTTTTGACCTGGGAGGACAACACAAGGGTTAAATAAATTCTGGTACATCTATCAGGGCTGTAGTCAGACCAAGTCAAGACCGAGTCCAAGACAAGTCCAAGACCGAGTCTAAAAAAGGTTTGAGTTCAAGACAAGTCCAAGACCAGGACTAGTTGAGTCCAAGACAAGACAGAGTCCAAAAAGTTTTGAGTCCAAGACAAGTCCAAGACCTCTCTCTGTCTTTCTCTTTCTCTTTCTCTCTCCCTCTCTCTCTCTCTCCCTCTCTCTCTCTCTCTCTCCCTCTCTCTCTCTCTCTCCCCTCTCTCTCTCAGCCTCTTTTCTCTCATCACCCCATTAATAAACATGTGTTTGTAATTATATCCCCCGAGCCACCGGTGACATAGAGGTGCCCTGGCACAGAGTCCCTGGCAGCCGGTGCCTCTCCAAACCCCTGCGCCCAAAATAGTTTAATGAGGAGCTTTTTAATGCCTTTATTATGGCAGAAACTGGCACCATGTACCGAATCCTAATGCCACGCCGCCCCACCTCAGCTCGCTAACTAACCGCCAGAGGTAATACTGTGTGAGCGCCTTGCCCTCAGGATTGGGAACATTTAAAGCCTGTGTTGCCATTTTGTTTTTTAATACACTAACCCGTAACCACACACTGCCGCACGCCCCTACCTCTGCATACAGCTTGCTTGCACGCACAATATGCATCCATGCACAAACACACACTTGGTGCAATCAGGCACCCTCAGGGGTTGGGGGGGAGCGGTTTACTACCCGGACTATTTTATTAATGTAATTACACATTTACAACCATTCTTCGCAGGGGAAAACAGGGAGAAAAGTGCTGCCTGTGTGTTTTTGTTGGGAGGCAGACAATCTTGTTGTATTTTATGGCCGAGAGAGAGATTTGTAATTTACGAGTGGCCTCGAGGTTTCCTTTAATGTGTTAAAGGTGTGTCCTTTAATGCATTTTCTGTTTCTCTTTCTATTTCATTTCCTAAACTCGAGCTGTAGGTCAAGCTGTAGGTTTATTCCACTGTGACGGCGGATATATTTATCCTGTATCCCATGTGCCATCATCATTACATCTGTGCATAATTCTGTGCAAACACTTAGAGAGGTTGATACAGGACAATATTATCTGTATTATCTGTTTTGTGCAATAACACTGGCCTCAAATGTGTGCAATTCTCAAAATTACCATTGCAATTCCTTAATTATGTAAATTATGTAAATTATGTATAATAATAACATTCCTTTAACTATGTAAATACTTACGCATATATCCACACTCCTTATATTTATAGTTTTTTTTCTACTATGTCGGATATTTCTACTATTTGTACAACTGCAACACAGAGTTTCCCTTCGGGGATCAATAAAGTATTTCTGATTCTGATTCTGATTTTTCATTTGGGCAATTTTCAAAGTGCAATTTACGTGTAATTTATTGTATAATACTGTTTGCTATATTTTGTACACTTATCTGTCTCTGTACTCTTAGCTATCTTTGCTCTTATCTTTGCTGTTGCAAACCACAATTTCCCCACTGTGGGACAATTAAAGGTTTTTCTTATCTGATCTTAAAATAGGCAATTAGTCCGCCAGACTGCCAGTAGGCTACATTCATTTCAAATTAAGCACTTAGCAGTTGGTACTAAGTGGAGCGTCTGTCATCGTGTGATTGGTTATGTCTTATATGTTACGCTCCATTGATTCTTCATTTCCACAAAGCTGATCGTGGTTACGTCTCAGTTCAACTTCTCATTTCCAATCCTATCTGGAGAGCCGGGGCAATGGAAACAGACCATAGAGCATGTTAACCTCCTCCTATCACACTATAGAGCATGTTAACCTCCTCCTATCAGACCATAGAGCATGTTAACCTCCTCCTATCAGACCATAGAGTATGTTACCCTCCTCCTATCAGACCATAGAGCATGTTAACCTCCTCCTATCAGACCATAGAGTATGTTACCCTCCTCCTATCAGACCATAGAGCATGTTAACCTCCTCCTATCAGACCATAGCGCATGTTACCCCTCCTCTTATCAGAACATAGAGCATGTTAACCTCCTATCAGACCATAGAGCATGTTAACCTCCTCCTGTCAGACCATAGAGCATGTTAACCTCCTCCTGTCAGACCATAGAGCATGTTAACCTCCTCCTATCAGACCATACAGCATGTTAACCTCCTCCTATCACACTATAGAGCATGTTAACCTCCTCCTATCAGACCATAAAGCATGTTACCCTCCTTCTATCAGACCATACAGCATGTTAACCTCCTCCTATCAGACCATAGAGCATGTTAACCTCCTCCTATCAGACCATAGCGCATGTTACCCTCCTCTTATCAGAACATAGAGCATGTTAACCTCCTATCAGACCATAGAGCATGTTAACCTCCTCCTGTCAGACCATAGAGCATGTTAACCTCCTCCTATCAGACCATACAGCATGTTAACCTCCTCCTATCACACTATAGAGCATGTTAACCTCCTCCTATCAGACCATAAAGCATGTTACCCTCCTTCTATCAGACCATACAGCATGTTAACCTCCTCCTATCACACTATAGAGGATGTTAACCTCCTCTATCAGACCATAAAGCATGTTAACATCCTCCTATCAGACCATAGAGCATGTTAACCTCCTCCTATCAGACCATAGAGCATGTTAACCTCCTCCTATCAGACCATAGAGCATGTTACCCTCCTCCTATCAGACCATACAGCATGTTAATCTCCTCCTATCACACCATAGAGCATGTTACCCTCCTCCTATCACACTATAGAGCATGTTACCCTCCAATCAGACCATAGAGCATGTTACCCTCCTATCAGACCATAGAGCATGTTAACCTCCTCCTATCAGACCATAGAGTATGTTACCCTCCTCCTATCAGACCATAGAGCATGTTAACCTCCTCCTATCAGACCATAGAGCATGTTAACCTCCTCCTATCAGACCATAGAGCATGTTACCCTCCACCTATCAGACCATAGAGAATGTTACCCTCCTATCAGACCATAGAGCATGTTACCCTCTTCCTATCAGGACATAGAGCATGTTAACCTCCTCCTATCAGACCATAGAGCATGTTACCCTCCTCCTATCAGACCATAGAGCATGTTAACCTCCTCCTATTAGACCATAGAGCATGTTACCCTCCTCCTATCAGACCGTAGAGCATGTTAACCTCCTCCTATCAGACCATAGAGCATGTTACCCTCCTCCTATCAGACCATACAGCATGTTAATCTCCTCCTATCAGACCATAGAGCATGTTACCTCCTCCTATCACACTATAGAGCATGTTACCCTCCTATCAGACCATAGAGCATGTTAACCTCCTCCTATCAGACCATAAAGCATGTTACCCTCCTTCTATCAGACCATACAGCATGTTAACCTCCTCCTATCACACTATAGAGGATGTTAACCTCCTCTTATCAGACCATAAAGCATGTTAACATCCTCCTATCAGACCATAGAGCATGTTAACCTCCTCCTATCAGACCATAGAGCATGTTAACCTCCTCCTATCAGACCATAGAGCATGTTACCCTCCTCCTATCAGACCATACAGCATGTTAATCTCCTCCTATCACACCATAGAGCATGTTACCCTCCTCCTATCACACTATAGAGCATGTTACCCTCCTATCAGACCATAGAGCATGTTACCCTCCTATCAGACCATAGAGCATGTTACCCTCCTCCTATCAGACCATAGAGCATGTTAACCTCCTCCTATCAGACCATAGAGCATGTTACCCTCCTCCTATCAGACCATAGAGCATGTTAACCTCCTCCTATCAGACCATAGAGCATGTTAACCTCCTCCTATCAGACCATAGAGCATGTTACCCTCCACCTATCAGACCATAGAGAATGTTACCCTCCTATCAGACCATAGAGCATGTTACCCTCTTCCTATCAGGACATAGAGCATGTTAACCTCCTCCTATCAGACCATAGAGCATGTTACCCTCCTCCTATCACACCGTAGAGCATGTTAACCTCCTCCTATCAGACCACAGAGCATGTTAACCTCCTCCTATCAGACCATAGAGCATGTTAACCTCTTCCTATCACACTATAGAGCATGTTAATCTCCTATCAGACCATAGAGCATGTTAACCTCCTCCTATCAGACCATAGAGCATGTTACCCTCCTCCTATCAGACCATAGAGCATGTTAACCTCGTCCTATCAGACCATAGAGCATGTTAACCTCGTCCTATCAGACCATAGAGCATGTTAACCTCGTCCTATCACACTATAGAGCATGTTAATCTCCTATCAGACCATAGAGCATGTTAACCTCTTCCTATCACACTATAGAGCATGTTAATCTCCTATCAGACCATAGAGCATGTTAACCTCCTCCTATCAGACCATAGAGCATGTTAACCTCCTCCTATCAGACCATAGAGCATGTTACCCTCAAACTCCTATCAGACCATAGAGCATGTTAACCTCGTTTGCTATCAGACCATAGAGCATGTTAACCTCGTCCTATCAGACCATAGAGCATGTTAACCTCGTCCTATCAGACCATAGAGCATGTTGCAAAACCTGTCTGTAACTCCATGTATTTTAAGTAAATGCACAAATATCTGTGTTTATACAATAATTTATGGAGGTGAGACATGGAAAAGCAGTATTAAAAGATAAAAAATTTAAATATATTTAAGCCCACCAAATATAGGGGGTTGAAGTTTACCCATGTTTTACCTATGGAGACTGACGGGCTGTGGGGGTATTTGATGTCCAGGGGTCTAACCTACGTAAAAACCTAGTGAAACAACATTTCCCACCATAGAAACATGATATAAATGGAAAAACATACTGTTCTAGCTATAAAAATGGCCGATTCATCCACAGTGCATTCATTATGAGGAAACTACTAGAACTGTTGGGTCCTTGTAAAGTGTCTTGAGATAACTCTTGTTATGAATTGATACTATAAATAAAATTGAATTGAATTGAATTGAATTATATTCCAATAACCGCTTCATACGCGCTTCACGATGACAACAATGAGACATTAACAAAGACGTATTGCCCTGCAACAATCTGTCAATAATACCACATTTTGGAAGTACCATTCATGATAGTATAGTAAAATAGTAAAGTTGTGGGAAGTGTCTTAAACTGTATGTATCGTACTGTACATTACGCACGCCCCACTTTTGCTGTAATAATTCCTTTAAATGTTTTTAAAAATGCAGCTGTATCTGACAGATGACAGGTGTGGGTTGCTAGTGACAAAATATTAGCTTTAAATTACATTCAATTAAAAAGTGTTTCAACTGTCCCAGCTCTCTCCTACTTATTTTGTTTTAAAGGGCGTGAGGAAAACATAAATCGGCGCCTATGGCTTCCCAACATGACAAGAGTATAAATGAGCTGGAGAGATGAAATTTGTAAGTTTCATCCTTGAAGGGGGAAAAAAATCTGTCACAACATTGTTGCTCCACCCGATGTGAGCTGCATGATAACCAGGAGAGCTGGGTGCCAATGCAACCATGAGCTACTTCAGGACATTTAGCTTTTTTTTGGTAGATTTATTTAGCCCGCTAATTGGTTCTTAACGCTAAAATCCCACACAAAGAACTATTTAATAGACTCCAATCCAGAGCCAAAAATACTGTAAGTTCACAAGATGCAAGAGCAGAACTCCCTCCATGGACACAATCTATACAAAAGCGCTGCCAGAAAAGAGCAGAGAGAATTATGAGGGACACATCACATCCAGCTCATACACAAAGACTGTACATATAATCTCAGGCACAAGCGAGCGGACAGCATTATTACAAAGAGAACAACGGTTTTATAAGAGCTTCTTTCCAGCTGCAGTGAGACTTTTGGCCAAAACAAAATGAACTATTTTGCTCAAGGCCTGTGGAACATAACATATCTGTGCATCTTATTTATTTATTTAATAATAACTGTGCACTTCAATATCTTATAAGGGGCTGTCTGTAGGGGCCAAGGGCAATATGCAATTATACTTTTTGCAATTTAGGAATGCAAATATGTTTATTTTCATTTGTACTTTTTAATGGTTTTGTGCAATTTTATTTATTTATAATGTAAATGCTTTGCGTGTCTTCTTAAACTCAACTTGATCTCTGAGTAACAACCGCACAAGAGTTCCTATGTGTGAAAACACAAATGGCAAATAAAGTTCTTGAATCTTGAATTTAATGTGTGAAAGTCAGATCCTCAAAGATAAATTGAAAACACATTGGTGTAAAGACTTGATGTAGTTCCCGCAACACGTTGTGTAAATGCAGTCGGAGCGGCCGTGCTCCTGTCAAGTCATTTGACAAAAAACAAACCTCATTTTCACGACTCAGAATGTCCAAATTGCAATTCCAAACCACTTAAGTCGCATTGACACGTTAGGATTTCACCACATGGTTTGACAGTTGCAAGTTGAAATTGTTGAAGAAGTTGAGATCAGCATCTTCCTGGTGTAAAAGTGTTAGTGTGTTGTAAACTCTCCAGTACCAGATCTCAGGCCTCCAGCGGGTCGCGACCTGGACTACCACGCCAATCATCTCATGGCCTTCCTCTATAGAGGCCGGTCAGAAACGCCGCCATTTGCACGCATGGATCTGTCGTTAGCATGCGTCTGCCGTCAGCTCTCAGGGAGGTTGGTCTGCGGTGGAAAACATCAGTCAGCCGCCGTGTCTGACAGAGCTCATTACTCACGTCGCCGGCTGACGATGGCAAGGAGCCTCGGCTTCGAGTCAAGACATCCAGCATCGTCTGTTATTTGGGCCCTTCGAGTGCCGGGGCAGAACACACGCAGACAAGGCTAAACGCAGCCAGCGTAGCCACCAGGAATGTGTTTTTGCCTTACTAGTGTTGACATGTAAGAGCGGCGAGGGAGAAGCATCTGTCTTCGTTTTCCTTGAAACTCTATATGTGCAGAACAAGCCTTAATGCTGTCATTACACGTCTTATTGCTGCACATCAAACTTGGCAATAGATATGACTGACAATCACCTTGTGTGTGTTTGTGTGTGTGTGTGGAGGGTTTTCAAATTAGACTGTAATTGAAGAGGCCCACTAGGGTCGAATAGAGAGGGCTTTTGGGACACTTAGCCCAAATACAGTAGTACCTAGTCACATGGTTTGTCGAGGAGAGATTAAGAGGAGCACTAAAGCCAACTAGAGGGGCACTTGGTGATGTGGCCCAACCGATGCGGCCCTTGAGCCAACCAGAGGGCTACTAGAGACAAACAGAGGGTCGCCAATTGCACTTGGCCCATTCCAGACCAGGACCAGGACCTATGTACACTAATGGTGCAAGGGTCAACCAAAGGAGAAAATGGGCCATCAACAAGAGGGGCACTTGGGATGATTAGAGGGCCACTAGGGCAGAAAAAAAGGGGCTTTTGGGAGGACAAAAGGGGCACTTAAGCCAAAAAACAAGGGCAACTAATCACGTGATTTATCCAAGGAGGCACTAGGGCTGAACAGCGGGGGTAGTGGGCAGACCTCAAGGACACTGGAGACAATCAGAAGGGGGGCATCCAAAAAGGACACGGAGAATTTTAGTCCCACCTCCGCACTCCATTGAAAACAACTCTTTGCTTTCCATTGACTTGTATTACGTGATGATGCCTCCTACCAACAATGCAAAGAACCCATAACTTAAGTTTTTTTTTTAGGTTGTTTGCTAATGCATCTCCAATGTTAGCTTACTAATTGCTAACTTGTCCTCTCTGGTGAACAAAGGGTGCTAACAAGTAATCCTGTGATATGCTCTAATGTCTTAGCTGCAGGCACTGTTAGCGTTTAGTTGCATATTGTGGAGCCGATTCTCTGTTTGTTCATCTCACTTCGATTTTATTGCTGCAAAATGGGATTG
>CM049379.1:2151697-2154197 GCA_026937815.1 Etheostoma perlongum | reverse complement strand
AGTCCTTACTAGGTTCTGTCAGGGGCCCTCATACTCTGCCCTGACTGGCTAGTAGTCCTACCTAGGTGGACTTGTCAGGGGCCCCATTACCTGCCCCTGACTGGCTAGTAGTCCTTACCTAGGTACAGTCAGGACCCTCATACTCTGCTTCTGACTGGCTAGTAGTCCTTACCTAGGCAAGGGCACATGTGCAACTCCCAACAAAGATGGGAAAAGGATGTCTCACTCTGGAGCTAAAACAGAGAGCTCAACACACATTGGGGGTGAAAAGAGGAGCTGCAGCAATGTGCAGTAACAAAAATGTGGTGTTTTTTGGTACAACCTCTAAATACACTTATGAACCTGAAAATGAGCATTGTATGAGCACTTTAACCAAATGTTTGCATTTGAAGTGGAACACATTCATTTGCATGGAAACATGTGACCTTTACCATGAAATTCTGTGTTTCTGGCCAGCAGACAGCAGAGATGACTCTCCCTTTGTTGTTGTGTGCAGCAGAATGATGAGTCATTAAGTTTTTAGGCCTTTAAGATGTCTGCCCCCTCCCCCCTCTCCCCCTGCCCAGTTCATTGCAAAAGGGTAGGGTGTTTAATATTTTTCCATGCACTGTGTCCAGGACATTTACAGTTGGCGTCAGGGTACGCTGTTGGGTTCTGAGGAGGCACTTTGAAGTGTTTGCGTTTCACCACATCTGCATGCAAGATGTGTGCGACGGGGCTGGGGGGGGTGGGTGGAGGGGGGAGGGGGGTTGTACTCGGGGGGGAATGGAGGCCAGTACAGAGGAGGAGGTGGAGAGTTTGGTGTCGGTGCTCCTGATGTCATGTGACAATGAACAACATCCCTTCCAAGTGATGGCTCGAGGAATCGGCTATTCCACGGCGTGTGGCGCCACTGCTAAATTCTCATTTCTCACGAAATGTAGTGTGTGTGCAGTGTTTTTCATCGAGAACCAACTGTAGCAGGCATGATGTGTTTGTGCACACACATACAGATGGGAATCCTGGGCCACAGGAAGAGGAGGAGGATCGAGCTGAGAGAGGACTTTCCCAACATGTGCTTCCATGCTGTCAGGAGGCGTCTCTGCTGTGATGTCGAAAGCAATGTTCTCAGCCTCGGTGTTGCCGGGCTGAGCCCACAAACGCCTTGTTTGTAATTTGCAGAATCATTATTTTCAGTTTGTTTTACACGCTCTAAACTTAGCCAAAAGAAATCTATAAAAAAGAGACTCCACACAGCAGCGTGGTGGTTTTTAAAGTGCAACCACAGGGCAGGTGAAGCCGGGTGGTGCCTCATTAAAACCCGTTAAAACCTCCCCGCCAGACGCCGGTTGTCTGGCCTGGCGCCTCTTCTCCCGAGCCCAACCTTTCACCTCCTGCGAAGCCAAAAGAGGAAAGTGGAACATCTATTCAGAATTAAGCCCCCGCCGCAGGGACGATTTAATCGTCAGTTTATGGAGCGTGATTTCGCTGAGCCCGGCCGCCGCACCCACAAGTATTTTTCACATTTCATTAGCTCGCACGCTTGGCCAGGGGGTGGCGGGTGGAGGCGGCGGGTGAGCTGGTGTTGATCCCGGCGTTTCTGATGTTGACTTCTTTATTTTCCACACTTTTAATCCGCCATATTGCTCTCTCTCCCCTCCCCAATGCTCCCAGACGCCGGCGCTAAGCATTTGCAACCATTATTAAAGTCATATTTCACAGCTAGTTCATAAAATTGCTCAACTTGTTTCAAATTAGGAGGATTGCTAACCACCCCTCCCCCCTTTTCCTCCTCCTCCTCTTTTTCCCTCTTGGCTGCCAATGCATCACAGGGAATGATGGGTTAGCAATGGATTTCACACAGTTTCGGCTATCTCAGGTCAGGATCTCTCGCTCACATCAGTTCATGTTTGAGTCTTGGCTCCTGTTCACATGGCTGCAGAGATTTCCTCACGCCATAAATACTGTGGAGATGGAGACGGGAGTGTGAAAGAGTTCCTGCCTCAGGCTCACCCCCGAGACGTTCACCCCACCTGCTTGAGAACTATAATAACACATTTTATTTAAAGGCGCCTTTCTCGGCACTCATGTATTCATATCGCTACGATCTACATCACTGTAACAAATCTTAACATAAAATTACTTTTTACAGTAAAGGTACCGTGATTTCCATTTGTAAGTTTGTATTCAACACAACAATTGAACACAACACAAGATAAAAGAGTAAAAATACAGTAGTTCAGTGTGCCGATGTGTTGCTATTGCAATGGCTATTATTGGCCATACTTATTATTTCTATTCTTAATCTTCCGCCACCTTTGTCCCACTACAGGGTTAAATGTTTACGTCCGATGGACTCCATAGTTACATGTCTGCGATCGGGAACAACATTTCCTGTTAATTTAAACCAACTATGATGTATGAAGAGTGGAAACCTGAGGAGAGAGAGAGCAATTTGTTTGGGGAAAAATGTCAGAATTAATTTGCTTTCTGCAATGTTTCTTTTTCTTACTATTTATCG
>CM049379.1:2099551-2151197 GCA_026937815.1 Etheostoma perlongum | reverse complement strand
TTTGCATGCTGATTTAATTATGTGCAAGCATATTTATTATTTTTATATTATAATTATATGTATGTTTCCTAAAAAATTTTAACAATTAAAATGAATGTTTTTTTAACTGGAAGTGTGTTTATTTAATTAGGCCAAAATAAAATCAGGAGGAAAACAGCAGAGCTGATTTAAAAGACCATCAACATCTTTGCTGCAAAACAGCTGAGCATTGATTTAATTTAATTAAATAAGAGAATACAGAGATTAGACATTTTGGGCATCAAACACTTAATTTCGTGCATTCCTGTGAATGTTTCTGAAACAATTTCAACAAACAAACGAGAAGTTTTTCTTGAATGGAGGAAGCCAACCCGTCACCATGTTTTAACAGTTCATGTTTTTCATCATTATAATTACAATAACATATTTGGGGTTGCACAGGCCAGTTTGGATTATCAGATAGGGGTGTGTGTGTGTGTGTGTGTGTGTGTGTGTGTGTGTGTGTGTGATTGAACTGAATGTTAAGATACATTTTGTTGTTTTTAGCCCAGAGTCGATAATTGGTTTAACCCTCGGAGTCTGAGGGCATTTTTTGTACATTTGCACAAAACTGATTCCCGTGTGTTTCATGTCAAAATGTTCAGAACAAACTCAGCTTTCCGTGTCGGGACCCCCAAATCTGTCCCAGGGCAGAGAGACATCATTAGGCTGAAACGCTGACGCTGGTTTGAAATTTCCTCAAATCTCTTTTGAAAAGCAAACCTTAAAGGTGGGTCGGATTGTGAAGATCCAGGACTTCAAAAAAATGTCAACTTCTCAGTCCCTCTCCCCTTTCCCCTAAAGCCCAAAACGGTCCCCTAAAGCCCAAAACGGTTCCCTAAAGCCCAAAACGGTCCCCTAAAGCCCCACAATGGGTGAACGCCTGAGCAGTGAATGATGATTGACACGCAGTCGTACCCCCATCCCTCCCCCTGCCCTGATTGGTGCATCTAAACACCCAGAGGAGCCGACCTGCTTCATGTAGTTCTACTGGAACATAGGGTCAGTTTCAGCAAATATGACAGAAAGTTAGTTTTATAAGTCTTACGTACTGCACCTTTAACTTATGAGTATGCCCGGACTCTGGGAAGTTATTTATCTCCCAGGTCTTTCCATAAAGAGCAGGTCTAGACCAGACTCTGGGATGTTATTTATCCCCCAGGTCTTTCCATAAAGAGCAGGTCTAGACCGGACTCTGGGATGTTATTAATCTCCCAGGTCTTTCCATAAAGAGCAGGTCTAGACCGGACTCTGGGATGTTATTTATCTCCCAGGTCTTTCATAAAGAGCAGGTCTAGACCGGACTCTGGGATGTTATTTATCTCCCAGGTCTTTCCATAAAGAGCAGGTCTAGACCGGACTCTGGGATGTTATTTATCTCCCAGGTCTTTCCATAAAGAGCAGGTCTAGACCGACTCTGGGATGTTATTTATCTCCCAGGTCTTTCATAAAGAGCAGGTCTAGACCGGACTCTGGGATGTTATTTATCTCCCAGGTCTTTCCATAAAGAGCAGGTCTAGACCAGACTCTGGGATGTTATTTATCTCCCAGGTCTTTCCATAAAAAGCAGGTCTAGACCGGACTGGGATGTTATTTATCTCCCAGGTCTTTCCATAAAAAGCAGGTCTAGACCGGACTCTGGGATGTTATTTATCTCCCAGGTCTTTCCATAAAGAGCAGGTCTAGACCGGACTCTGGGATGTTATTTATCTCCCAGGTCTTTCCATAAAGAGCAGGTCTAGACCGGACTCTGGGATGTTATTTATCTCCCAGGTCTTTTCATAAAGAGCAGGTCTAGACCGGACTCTGGGATGTTATTTATCTCCCAGGTCTTTCCATAAAGAGCAGGTCTAGACCAGACTCTGGGATGTTTTTATCTCCCAGGTCTTTCCATAAAAAGCAGGTCTAGACCGGACTGGGATGTTATTTATCTCCCAGGTCTTTCCATAAAAAGCAGGTCTAGACCGGACTCTGGGATGTTATTTATCTCCCATGTCTTTCCATAAAGAGCAGGTCTAGACCGGACTCTGGGATGTTATTTATCTCCCATGTCTTTCCATAAAGAGCAGGTCTAGACCAGACTCTGGGATGTTATTTATCCCCCAGGTCTTTCCATAAAGAGCAGGTCTAGACCAGACTCTGGGATGTTATTTATCCCCCAGGTCTTTCCATAAAGAGCAGGTCTAGACCGGACTCTGGGATGTTATTAATCTCCCAGGTCTTTCCATAAAGAGCAGGTCTAGACCGGACTCTGGGATGTTATTTATCTCCCAGGTCTTTCATAAAGAGCAGGTCTAGACCGGACTCTGGGATGTTATTTATCTCCCAGGTCTTTCATAAAGAGCAGGTCTAGACCGGACTCTGGGATGTTATTTATCTCCCAGGTCTTTCCATAAAGAGCAGTTCTAGACCAGACTCTGGGATGTTATTTATCTCCCAGGTCTTTCCATAAAAAGCAGGTCTAGACCGGACTGGGATGTTATTTATCTCCCAGGTCTTTCCATAAAAAGCAGGTCTAGACCGGACTGGGACGTTATTTATCTCCCAGGTCTTTCCATAAAGAGCAGGTCTAGACCGGACTCTGGGATGTTATTTATCTCCCAGGTTTTCCATAAAGAGCAGGTCTAGACCGGACTCTGGGATGTTATTTATCTCCCAAGTCTTTCCATAAAGAGCAGGTCTAGACCAGACTCTGGGATGTTATTTTCTCCCAGGTCTTTCCATAAAGAGCAGGTCTAGACCGGACTCTGGGATGTTATTTATCTCCCAGGTCTTTCCATAAAGAGCAGGTCTAGACCGGACTCTGGGATGTTATTTATCTCCCAGGTCTTTCCATAAAGAGCAGGTCTAGACCGGACTCTGGGATGTTATTTATCTCCCAGGTCTTTCCATAAAGAGCAGGTCTAGACCAGACTCTGGGATGTTATTTATCTCCCAGGTCTTTCCATAAAAAGCAGGTCTAGACCGGACTGGGATGTTATTTATCTCCCAGGTCTTTCCATAAAAAGCAGGTCTAGACCGGACTCTGGGATGTTATTTATCTCCCAGGTCTTTCCATAAAGAGCAGGTCTAGACCGGACTCTGGGATGTTATTTTTCTATGTATATTAGTCTCTGAACACTGTGGAAGTCTGTGTATTTTTGTGTTTTTGTATGCTTTTATTGTGATACGGATCCCCCTGGGTCTGAAATCAAGTTCCTCTGTGGCCTCCATGTTTTACATCTGTCAGTCCCGGCCCTAAGCGGATTCACGTGATCCTAAATCATCCTTTAAATCAGCTTTGAGGGGAGCGATGGAAAACGTGCACGACCCTACGTCTCCCGTCTCTTACGTGACATCTCCTCGACAGTGGTGGAAAGGAACTGAGTACATTAAGTACTTAAGTACAAACGCTGAGGTACTTGTCTTTTCATGCCACTTTCTACACTGTAAATAATATCTGTAAAATCTCCAGTTATTACTTTAGATTTCACAGTAACACTACTCTAAAGGATTTTACAGTAGAATGCTGTAAAAGTACATTACAACCTTGTCGACATGACAACATCACAGTAGTCTAAGTATTACAGTAGAAATCACAGTAGTCTAAGTATTACAGTAGAAATCACAGTAGTCTAAGTAGAAATCACAGTAGTCTAAGTAGAAATCACAGTAGTCTAAGTAGAAATCACATTAGTCTAAGTATCACAGTAGAAATCACAGTAGTCTAAGTATTACTGTAAAAAAAATCACAACATAGCCTCTATAGTACTGTAAATAGTACAGTAAACTACTGTATTTTTACTTTTTATCTTATGTTGTGTTTAATTGTTTTGTATTTTACAATGAATACATAAAATACTGTAAAATGGAAGTACAGTACCTTTACTGTAAAAATAATTCACAGTAACTTGCTGCCAATTGTTACAGTAAGTTACTGTAAATCTTACGTTACATTTGCTACAGTGTACTTCTACTGCGCTACATTTCAGAGTAGTACTGTAGTTTTTACGCCGGATGTAAGAACGTCTCCCAGCATACCTGTCAATCAAACTGGATGCTTAAAACCAAAGCCCCGGTTGGTCTCTGCTGGTCCAGGATCAGCTCGGTCCCTCTGTGCCGCCATGGCAGAAAGTGAGGATGATGATGACGGTCCAGGCCACAACCCCCACCACCCCCACCCCCCCACCTCTGTCCAGTGACCCCTGGTGCTGATTGGAGTAGCGCTTTGGCCCCTGTCCTGGTTGATTTCCCTGATTGGGGGTAATTGGCCTCCTTGTTGACGCTTTACATCCTGTGCAGGGAACCATGTGCTGCACACACTCCCTCTGCAGATCTCACGCAGACTGAGACTCTGAGCCGCAGATCTCAACCAGACTGAGACTCGGAGCTGCAGATCTCACGCAGACTGAGACTCTGAGCTGCAGATCTCAACCAGACTGAGACTCGGAGCTGCAGATCTCACGCAGACTGAGACTCGGAGCTGCAGATCTCACGCAGACTGAGACTCGGAGCTGCAGATCTCACGCAGACTGAGACTCGGAGCTGCAGATCTCAACCAGACTGAGACTCGGAGCTGCAGATCTCACGCAGACTGAGACTCTGAGCCGCAGATCTCAACCAGACTGAGACTCGGAGCTGCAGATCTCAACCAGACTGAGACTCGGAGCTGCAGATCTCACGCAGACTGAGACTCGGAGCTGCAGATCTCAACCAGACTGAGACTCGGAGCTGCAGATCTCAACCAGACTGAGACTCTGAGCTGCAGATCTCAACCAGACTGAGACTCGGAGCTGCAGATCTCACCAGACTGAGACTCTGAGCTGCAGATCTGGAAGCTGGGAGAGAAGTCACAACACTGACGCCTTAACCCTCGTGTTGTCCTCGGGTCAACTTGACCCGTTTCTAAGTGTTTTATATCACAAATATTAGATTTCTTTCAACCAAATTGCCCAAAAATGACATGCATGATTCCATACAACGTTCTTCAGGTAAAAATTAATGATTAATTTCATAGAATTTTTGGGTGTTTTATTTTATCTTATAGAATTTGAATTTTTTTAATGGTTTCAAAACAGTATCCGGACTAAACTTTGACTTTAACATCCTCAGATCTTAAATATTAGTCAAAATAATTCATAATTTCTGCCTTTTTAACTAAAAACGTATGCATAATTTGATATAAATGAGGTTTGTTGACCATGACTTCCAAGAATAAGTGTAAAACCTGTTATTAAACCAGCTCAGGTTTTAAAAAAAAAGCGGCAAAAGCTGGAAAAAAGGGACAAATAAATCAGAAAAAAACAATAAAAACATCAGAAAAGCACAAAAAATGCAATTTTGACTGGAAGGACAAGTTCATGGTTAATGGGAAGACAACACAAGGGTTAAAACGCCAACTGGCCAGTTAGGAAGCAATCACATCCTTTACTTCTCACATTAAACTCCCAAATATCTTACACACACGATGCGTTGGCTTCAGTCCTACAACATTTTAATTTTTACTATTCATGTAGACCTCTATGCATGCAATAGCCTACTTTATCGCCCCCATATACGGAATATTTAATTAAGATCAACTGCTTCACTCATAACACCTGACATATTGTCTCATCATACAGCTGACATGTACTTATGTGCATGCGCACCACTGTATGCGCTACATGTTATTATAGGCCGAGTTTAATATGCAACGGGGGGGGGCAGTATCTTCTTCAGATAAGGGGTCATTGGCCTAAAAGACGTTGAAGCCCCCTGCTTTACATGCAGTAATTGTATTTAATTATGAGTAAATGTACTTCTGTGACGTTTTACGGCTGTTTGTGTTGTTGCAGGCTGGTGACGGGGGTGGGGGGGGGGACACGGGGGACGGGGACGGGGACGGGGACGGGGGTCCGACATAAAGCAGCAGACCTGCTCCTGATTACAACAACACGCGCTCATTCTCATTATAACTGACGCATCCTCTCATCACTGGAAGGACTTCTCTGGGTTATTTAGGGTTAGCTTCATTTTAAGGTCAATCGGGTTTTTTCATATATATGTATGTATATTTATATATATATATACATATATTTTTAGTCTCAATAGGCTACATTTCAAAATAATGTACACTGGAGGGCCTACTTTTACTCATATGTCTGCCAGATAAAGATACTTTCCGGATTCAGACTTTTACATTTAACAAGAAAATTAAAATAAATCATAAAATATCACTGTTTTCATTCATTAAATCTGTTTTTGTTTGTTTTATATGTAAAAAGCACACAACAGTGCAGATAACCCTCATGAACATCTACACTTGTGATCGAATCGCTTCTTTTTTTATCAGATATTTAATTCCCGGTGTCATGACGCAGAAGTCCGGTTACGTTTCTTACGTTTCTTGGTTGAAAGGGTTTCATTTCCTATTTATCGTGCAGATGTGTCCAGCCTGAGTCTGCCAGCGGGCTCTGAAGGAAGGGAACAGCGATTCGGCTTCAACAGTGAAGCTTTAAATCAGGAGTAGAAATGAGATAATTATGGCTTTATTAGCAAGCATGCTAAATTCATCCGGACAAGGTTTTGGCAATCGCCAAAGCAAATTAGGCCTCAATGAGAGCGGAGGCGCGGGGTTCCCTGCAGGATATTTTCACATTAAAAGCATTACAATTTGACTTCACGCATGTTTTATGTTGTGTCATAGTGGCAGAGGGGGGTGATGTGGAGGTGAAGCCAAGCTTGTCCAGATGGCGCAGATTTTGCAGGAAAACTTGATTTGGGCTTATTTTCTCTCTCTCTCTCTCTCTCTCTCTCTCTCTCTCTCTCTCTCTCTCTCTTCTCTCTCTCGGCTTCTCAGGTTTCAGAGTCTTTCTCGACCTGTCGAGGGACGCCAGCGCCACATAAATCACACTTTACTTTATATACCCTCGGCGCGCAGACGCGGACACACACACACACACACACACACACACACACACACGCACGCACGCACGCACACACACACCTTAATCTCCGCTGCCTGCATCTTCTCTACTTTTCACAGCGAGCGCCCGAGTTGTTGTTCCCTGTCTTAGGAGCCCACCTTGTCCGGATGAATTTAGCATGCTTGCTAATAAAGCCATAATTATCTAATTTCTACTCCTGATTTAAAGCTTCACTGTTGAAGCCGAATCGCTGTTCCCTTCCTTCAGAGCCCGCTGGCAGACTCAAGCTGGACACATCTGCACGATAAATAGGAAATGAAACCCTTTCAACCAAGAAACGTAAGAAACGTAACCGGACTTCTGCGTCATGACACCGGGAATTAAATATCTGATAAAAAAAGAAGCGATTCGATCACAAGTGTAGATGTTCATGAGGGTTATCTGCACTGTTGTGTGCTTTTTACATATAAAACAAACAAAAACAGATTTAATGAATGAAAACAGTGATATTTTTATGATTTATTTTAATTTTCTTGTTAAATGTAAAAGTCTGAATCGGAAAGTATCTTTATCTGGCAGACATATGAGTAAAAGTAGGCCCTCCAGTGTACATTATTTTGAAATGTAGCCTATTGAGACTAAAAATATATATATATATATATATATATATATATATATATATATATATATATATATATATATATATATATATATATATATAGGCTATATATATATATATATATATATATATATATATATCATGTTGTCCTCATGTTGTCCTCATGTTGTCTTCATGTTGTCCCCATGTTGTCCCCATGTTGTCCTCATGTTGTCTTCATGTTGTCCTCATGTTGTCCCCATGTTGTCTTCATGTTGTCTTCATGTTGTCCTCATGTTGACTTCATGTTGTCCCCATGTTGTCCCCATGTTGTTCTCATGTTGTCTTCATGTTGTCCTCATGTTGTCTTCATGTTGTCCTCATGTTGTCCTCATGTTGTCCACATGTTGTTCTCATGTTGCCCTCATGTTGTCCTCATGTTGTCCCCATGTTGTCCTCATGTTGTCCCCATGTTGTCCTCATGTTGTCCCCATGTTGTCCTCATGTTGTCCTCATGTTGTCCTCATGTTGTCTTCATGTTGTTCTCATGTTGCCCTCATGTTGTCTTCATGTTGTCCTCATGTTGTCCTCATGTTGTCTTCATGTTGTCCTCATGTTGTCTTCATGTTGTCTTCATGTTGTCCTCATGTTGTCTTCATGTTGTCCTCATGTTGTCCTCATGTTGTCTTCATGTTGTTCTCATGTTGTCTTCATGTTGTCCTCATGTTGTCCTCATGTTGTCCCCATGTTGTCCCCATGTTGTTCTCATGTTGCCCTCATGTTGTCTTCATGTTGTCCTCATGTTGTCTTCAAGTTGTCCTCATGTTGTCCTCATGTTGTCTTCATGTTGTTCTCATGTTGCCCTCATGTTGTCTTCATGTTGTCCTCATGTTGTCTTCATGTTGTCCTCATGTTGTCCCCATGTTGTCCCCATGTTGTTCTCATGTTGTCTTCATGTTGTCCTCATGTTGTCCTCATGTTGTCCCCATGTTGTCCCCATGTTGTTCTCATGTTGCCCTCATGTTGTCCTCATGTTGTCCCCATGTTGTCCCCATGTTGTTCTCATGTTGCCCTCATGTTGTCTTCATGTTGTCCTCATGTTGTCTTCAAGTTGTCCTCATGTTGTCCTCATGTTGTCTTCATGTTGTCCTCATGTTGTCTTCAAGTTGTCCTCATGTTGTCCTCATGTTGTCTTCATGTTGTCCTCATGTTGTCCTCATGTTGTCCTCATGTTGTCTTCATGTTGTTCTCATGTTGTCCCCATGTTGTCCCCATGTTGTCCTATATCAATGTTCTTTTTAATTCCCCAAAATAACATGATTGATTCCACCCAACGCTCTTTGCCAAGTACAAATCTCTACTTTCATTCATTTTGGGGCGTCTTATTCAATTTTATAGCATTGTAAAACAAATGGAAGTGTTTTTGAAATAGTATTGAGTAAAAGTTGACATATTCCAGTCTGTGATTATCATCAACATCCATTCCTTTAATTTTAGTCTCAATAATTCCTAATTTCTGCTTTTCTAACTCAAACATTAGGGATAATTTCCTATAAATGAGCTTTATTGACCAGAAATTCTAAAAAATAACCGTAAAACTAAAGTTAATAAGTTAGTGTTACGTAGTGTTAAACGTCAAAAAAAGTGAAAAACATTGAAAAAAAGCATCAACATTGTTAAAAAAAGGGACAAAAACGTAAGAAAACTGTTGATTTTCAGTTTTGACGGGAAGACAACACAAGGGTTATACACACACATCATATTTATATATATATATATATATATATATATATATATATATATATATATATATATATGAGTTTGATCTTTTGATCAAACCAAGTATCCTGACAATTAGTAGGCTATTCCCATTTTTAAAAAGAAGGTAGGTGGTGAGGTGGAGAAAGATAAAGACTTGATTTGCACTTTTTTGTTGTTGCTTTTTGACATTTTTCACACAAAACAACCCCAAAAAAATCTCAATGGGATTTTTTTCCAAAAAGTCCCCTAATCCTTAAATAAAGGGCGCCATCCGGCTGTGTGACACGGCAAAAGAGCCGGCCTGTATGCAAAGAAGTATCAGCAAATAACGATACACTCTGAAAACTGCTGGGTTAAAAATAACCCAACTTGGGTCATATTGGTGACCCGGGGCTGGGTCCAATATGGACCAATCCATCGCTGGACCGATCCATCGCTGGGTCCAATATGGACCGATCCATCGCTGGGCCGATCCATCGCTGGGTCCAATATGGACCACCATCGCTGGGCCAATCCATCTGGGTCCAATATGGACCGATCCATCGCTGGGCGATCCATCGCTGGGTCCAATATGGACCGATCCATCGCTGGACGATCCATCGCTGGGTCCAATATGGACCCACTGATCCATCGCTGGGTCCAATATGGACCGATCCATCGCTGGGCCGATCCATCGCTGGGTCCAATATGGACCGATCCATCGCTGGGCCGATCCATCGCTGGGTCCAATATGGACCGATCCATCGCTGGACCGATCCATCGCTGGGTCAATCCATCGCTGGGTCCCACTGTGCTAGGACCGATCCATATCTGGGCGATCCATCGCTGGGTCCAATATGGACCGATCCATCGCTGGGCGATCCATCGCTGGGTCCAATATGGACCGATCCATCGCTGGGCGATCCATCGCTGGGTCCAATATGGACCGATCCATCGCTGGACCGATCCATCGCTGGGTCCAATATGGACCATGATCCATCGCTGGGCGATCCATCGCTGGGTCAATATGGACTGATCCATCGCTGGGCGAATCCAATCGCTGGGCGATCCATCGCTGGGTCCAATATGGACCCGATCCATCGCTGGACCGATCCATCGCTGGGTCCAATATGGACCCGATCCATCGCTGGGCGATCCAAATATCCGCTGGGTCCAATCATGGACCCATCCATCGCTGGACCGATCCATCGCTGGGCGATCCATCGCTGGGTCCAAAACATGGACCCCATCCATCGCTGGGCGATCCATCGCTGGGTCCAATATGGACCGATCCATCGCTGGACGATCCATCGCTGGGCGATCCATCGCTGGGTCCAATATGGACCGATCCATCGCTGGACGATCCATCGCTGGGCCGATCCATCGCTGGGTCCAATATGGACCGATCCGCGCTGGGCGATCCATCGCTGGGTCCTAATATGGACCCGATCCATCGCCAGCTGGGTCCAATATGGACCGATCCATCGCTGGGCGATCCATCGCTGGGCGATCCATCGCTGGGTCCCATATGGACGATCCATCGCTGGACGATCCATCGCTGGGTCCCATATGGACCGATCCATCGCTGGGCGATCCATCGCTGGGTCCAATATGGACCCGATCCATCGCTGGGTCCAATATGGACCCGATCCATCGCTGGGCGATCCATCGCTGGGTCCAATATGGACCCGATCCATCGCTGGGTCAATATGGACGATCCATCGCTGGGCGATCCATCGCTGGGTCCAATATGGACCGATCCATCGCTGGGTCCAATATGGACTGATCCATCGCTGGGGTGTTCTGACCCAGCATGTTGGGTTATATTTTGGTTAAAATAACCATATTGTTGGGTTAAAACAACTTAAATAAGTTAGAAAAATACAACCCATATTCTGGGTTATCTGTATTTTATTTTCTTTACTAGATTTTTGCATTAAGATACGTATTGATTAAATTATGAAATAATCAAGAACATCCCAGCAATTTTGTTTTTATTGCCTCAAGCCAAACATATTACTTTAGACAAAATTAAACATTAGAATTATTTCCAGTTATAACATTAAAAGTAGTATAAAAAGAATACAAAAGTAATTTTACACTTTTGATTTAAAACATGTGATGTCACTTATTACATCACTAGACAGACAAAAAGTCACAATTTCTTAAACTTCATGAACTTTCAAACAAACTTTTACATTTTATATTTATATCTCTTTTTCTGGGATTTGGGGGTTATTTTGTGTAAATAAATGTGATAAAACTATCTTTATCTTGTTATGTCGCCATATTAAATCACTGTTTTATGCATCAACATATAAGCGGCCATAGTTATTTATATATTGATGCATTTGTTAATGTTGCAGCTGGTTAAGCCCAAGATGAAGTCTATAACTCCTCAAAACTTCTCTTTCTGAAAACAAGTGAAGGTTAATCTGTCACGGTGAATATTACATCTTATTTCTTTAATATAAAGTTGTTTAAATGTTGCACATGATAGGCATGTTTCTGACAGAATGATACCAAACCTTTATTAAAATAAATAACTTCATTTGTTGATCTGCAACAAAACTAGGCTGGATTTTTTTGTGTGTGTGTACGTAGTTAAGGGCTAAATATTGATATATATATATATATATATATATATATATATATGTACTTGAATGCAACATGTGTAAATCCAGTTTGAGGAGAGAGAGGGAGAGAGAGAGTGTGTGTGTCTGTGTGTGTGTGTGTGTGTGTGTGTGTGTGTGTGTGTGTGTGTGTGTGTAGTCAATATTGGTACCAGAACTTAATGTCGGTTGACTATATCTATAAAGGCTGAATATTGATATATATGTACTTGAATGCAACATGTGTAACTCTGGTTTGAGAAGGGGAAGAGTGTGTGTGTGTGTGTGTGTGTGTGTGTGTGTGTGTGTGTGTGTGTGTGTGTGTGTGTGTGTGTGTGTGTGTGTCCCATTTACTGCAATTCTACATACATTTAGGGACAGAGATGACACAAAATTCAGTAAATAATTAACCCTCTGAAGGAAGAGGACACGTGTTCATATCTTCATGATTTCTCCTTTTAAGGGTATTTTCTCATAACTGATGCCCGTGTGTTTCACATCAAAATGTTCAAATGTTCAAGTGAACCCCACAGAGCAATGTAAAAAAGAAATCCTTTGGCCCTAAAGTGGAACTATTTCTCAAATCTCTGAAAAACAAACCCACACTCAGTTGTTTTGCTGCTTAAAAAGAGTTTACAAAAGTCCTGCGTTCATAAAAGTAGCGTAAAATATGAATAAAATAGTAAATAAATGGCTAAAATGATATTTGTGATATTGTTTTTTTAAGTGTTGTAAACCCTCGCCTGGACTTGCCGGTGCGTCTGCTGTCCTCGGAGGGTTAAAGTCCAGAAGATCAAGATCATAATGAGGAATTCTGCCAGAAAGAATTTACCTAAATTATTTATAAGAAAAAAAGATGTCTTTGCTTTCTTTATTGTCCAATTGCCAAAACTTCACAGAATCATTTTTGTAGTCAAAAACGTTCACAATGGCGCCCGGGTAGCCCACCTGGCAGAGCGGGCGCCCATATATATATATATATAGAGGTTTACTCCTTGACACAGTGGCCGCATGTTCGACTCCGGTCTGCGGCCCTTTGCTGCATGTCACCCCACCTCTCCCCTTTCAAGTCTAAGCTGTCCTATACAAATAGAGGCCTAAAACCCCAAAAAATAATAAAAAGAAATAAAAATATTTATATATATATATGTCCACATTTTGAAAGTGGGGGGACACAAACAGGATTTTAAGAAAGTGGGACGGACATGTCCCCCACTGTCCCCACCCCCACTGTCCCCAGTGGAAATTACGCCTTAGCTTGAAAGTGCATGTTTTCTTACTTCATTTTGAAAGGATTACTAATAACACGCTCTTATTTTTCCTCTGGGACCCGCTGGTGAAATGTGATTTTGGGGGACGAGGGACGAGGGACGGAAAAAGACTCTTCGATAACGCAAATGGACATTAGTGAACCGGTTGGACATTGACGTGAATCTGGAGACTTTGTCTTGTATCAGCTTGACACCCTGATTGGTCGGTATAGGTGGGAAACACGGGCGTGTAACAAAGTGTTCACAGCTGTACTTTGTAAAATCTCTGGCTAATAATAATAAAAAGATGAATATTCTGGAATAATAAATTATATTTACATGACTGGCAGACTCACTTTTTAAAGAAAATAAAGACTTTTAGGACTCAATTACGGCCAAAAATGACTTGAAGTGGACTCATAATAACAGCGTGTTTTTTTAGAAGAGTCTGAATCTGCAAAGTAACTAAATAAACGCAGAGGAGATGAATAAAGTTAAATTATTAGTTATCCCTCGTGTTGTTCTCGGTTTACAAAAACTTTCTATATCAGAAAAGAACGTTGAAAAAAAACTACAAAAAAGCCACAAAAAAAATCAACAAAAAAGTATGTTTTTAGCGCGGAAAACGTGACATAAGAAAAAAAATTGGAAAAGTGACAAAGAAATTGTAAAAAAAAATCGACTAAAACTAAAAAAAGAAAAAAGAAAAAAAAAGAAAAAAGAAAAAAGTCAAAAAAGTGACAAAAAAACTAAAATATTGGAAAAAGTGACAAAGAAATTGTTAAAAAATTGGCACAAACATAATTTTAAAAAAACTCAAAAAACAAGAAAAAAATAAAAATAAAATTGACAAAAATTGTTACAAAAATTGATTAAAAAATTGTCAAAAAAACCAAAAATTGATTAAAACATAATAAAAAATTGTCAAAAACAACAAACAACAAACAAAAAACATTTTTTTAAACGTGGAAAAAGTAACAAAAAACACATCTAAAACATTGGAAAAAACAAAATAAATTGTTAAAAAAAATTGACTAATAAATCTTTTTAAAAAAAAAAAGGTAAAAAGCGACAAAAATAGGAATAAAATTGACAAAAACATTGTGAAAATTTGGAAAAAGAACAAAATGTTGAAATTTCTACCCAGAAAACCCCAAAGTTGCAGGTGGACGGGACACGAGGGTTGAGGAAAGTTACTTTTGTAAAAACTTAGTTACATTCGGCCTGTGGATTTTGTGTAATTGACATAATTTTGTCCCTTTTTAAGAGAAATGTCTTTATAATTTGGTCCAATCGGAGGTGAAATGTGGTCCTTAGGACTTCAAAAAAGCTGCCCCTGGACAGCCTTTTTTTAAAACGGAGACCCCTGGACAGCCGGACGGAAACCCCTGGACAAAAAAGCGGGACAGAGACCCTGGACAGCCGGGACGGAGACCCCTGGACAGCCGGGACAGAGACCCCTGGACAGCCGGGACGGAGACCCCTGGACAGCCGGGACAGAGACCCCTGGACAGCCGGGACGGAGACCCCTGGACAGCCGGGACGGAGACCCCTGGACAGCCGGGACAGAGACCCCTGTCCCTCTCCGAGCTCCCCGACTAATTAAAAAACAAAAACTGACTAACACATAAAAAAAGGTCAAAAAAGCAACAAAAACATTTTTTTAAATGCGGAAAAAGTGACAAAAAAACAAAAAAAGTGACAAAAAAACAAAAAAAGTGACAAAAACATCAAAAACATTGGAAAAGTGAAAAAGAAATTGTAAAAATTGACTAAAACTTAATTAGAAATAGTCAATAAAGTGACAAAAAATTGACTCAAAATAATTTTAAAAAAGTAACAAAAGTGACAAAAAAAACATTTAAAAAAAACGGAAAATGTGACTAAAAATATAAATATTTCAAAAAGTGACAAAAATTGTTGCAAAAATTGACTAAAACATAATAAAAATGGTCAAAAAAGCAACAAAAAAAGCAACAAAAACTTTTTTTAAAACGCGGAAAAAGTGACAAAAATTGTAAAAAAAATGGACTAAAATATCTTAAAAAAAAGGTCAAAAAAGCGACAAAAAAATAGGAATAAAATTGACGAAAACATTGGGAAAAGTGTGGAAAAAGTTACTTTTGTACTTAGTTACATTCGGCCTGTGGATTTTGTGTAATTTACATAATTTTGTCCCTTTTTTAAGAGAAATGTCTTTATAATTTGGTCCAATCGGAGGTGAAATGTGGTCCTTAGGACTTCAAACGCTGCCCCTGGACAGCCGGGACGGAGACCCCTGGACAGCCGGGACGGAGACCCCTGGACAGCCGGGACGGAGACCCCTGGACAGCCGGGACGGAGACCCCTGTCCCTCTCCGAGCCCCGACTAATTAAAAAGCTTTTACGGCGTCTCCTTCAGACGGCCAGATGTGACACAAACACTTACTGCTCCTTTAAAACCCACTCGCAAAAGACATGAGGGCCCCAGGGTGCTCCCCCGTGTAAATTCCTTCCAGCGTGACGAACCCGGGCCCCGCAGATAACTCATCGTCTAGACCGGGCCCCGCAGAGAACTCATCATCTAGACCGGGCCCCGCAGATAACTCATCATCTAGACCGGGCCCCGCAGAGAACTCATCGTCTAGACCGGGCCCTGCAGAGAACTCATCATCTAGACCGGGCCCCGCAGAGAACTCATCATCTAGACCGGGCCCCGCAGAGAACTCATCATCTAGACCGGGCCCTGCAGAGAACTCATCATCTAGACCGGATCCTGCAGAGAACTCATCATCTAGACCAGGGGCTGGAGCGTTTTTTAAGCCAGGGACCCCGTAGCTGAAAGAGAGATGGATCAGGGGCCCCGTAGCTGAAAGAGAGACGGAGCAGGGGCCCCGTAGCTGAAAGAGAGACGGAGCAGGGGCCCCGTAGCTGAAAGAGAGACGGAGCAGGGGCCCCGTAGCAGAAAGAGAGACGAAGCAGGGGCCCCCGTAGCTGAAGAGAGAGGAGCAGGGGCCCCGTGGCAGAAAAGAGAGGGGAGCAGGGGCCCCCTAGCTGAAAGAGAGATGGATCAGGGGCCCGTAGCTGAAAGAGAGACAAGCAGGGGCCCCGTAGCAGAAAGAGAGTCGGAGCAGGGGCCCCCTAGCTGAAAGAGAGATGGATCAGGGGCCCCGTAGCTGAAAGAGAGACGGAGCAGGGGCCCCGTAGCTGAAAGAGAGACGAAGCAGGGGCCCCGTAGCAGAAAGAGGAGTCAAGGGGCCCCGTAGCAGAAAGAGAGACGGAGCAGGGGCCCCGTAGCTGAAAGAGAGTCGGAGCAGGGGCCCCCCTAGCTGAAAGAGAGATGGATCAGGGGCCCCGTAGCTGAAAGAGAGTCGGAGCAGGGGCCCCGTAGCAGAAAGAGAGTCGGAGCAGGGGCCCCGTAGCTGAAAGAGAGACGGAGCAGGGGCCCCTACTATCTTACAGATATAATGTCGAATTAAGCTGCATGGTAAAGTGGAGGGAGCACACAGACACACACACACACACACACACCTATACTAAAGTTATCTTCAGTGTGTACATTGAAATGGTGTTTTTCATCTCTACTATCATCAGGGGAGTCAAATACACGGCCCGTGGGCCAGAACCGGCCTGCAAAAGGGTTCAATCAGGCCCGCCGGAGGACTGTGCAGAGTGTGCGAACTGCAGAGTAAAAGTAATTAACCCCAAATCCAAACGTAGCACTTTAAATACAGAGGAGATCAGGAGTTGTTTTAAGTGAAATTTACAACTTTAATCTTAGAAATTCTGAGTTTTTCCTCTGAATGTTGCCCCTCTCTCCCAAGTCCGTAGCGTTATTATTTTGTCAACATCAAGCTGACAGAAAACCCCCAAATGTACATTAATGTACTGCAAATTTTTATAAAAAGTAACTAAAAGAAACATTACCTCGGATCTAAAGTGGTTAACATGAAAGACAACATACATACGACTCTTCTGGAGTTTATTTCAGTAAAATATACTGTAGTGTATACTTAAATATCAGTCATCTTGCACCAGAACATACCCGCATCCTTATCAGGTTCATCAGATTGTCATGTATTATTTTGGACACCATCTTGCACCAGAACATACCCACATCCTTATCAGGTTCATCAGATTGTCATGTATTATTTTGGACACCATCTTGCACCAGAACATACCCATATCCTTATCAGGTTCATCAGATTGTCATGTATTTATTTGGACACCATTTTGCACCAGAACATACCCACATCCTTATCAGGTTCATCTGATGGTCATGTATTATTTTTGACACCATCTTGCACCAGAACATACCCATATCCTTATCAGGTTCATCAGATTGTCATGTATTATTTTGGACACTGTTCAGCTGAATTCCTCCTCGTGTTCAGTAACAGATTGTACCCCTCAGGAGGCCCGCTGCTCCCCCGCTGCACTGACAAGACCAAGACCAGAATCAGCTGGTTAGCGTCGGGCTAACGTGCTCATCTACAACCCAGGACAAGGTTTATGTTTTGGGATGGACACGGCTTGCTGCCTCCTTCCATCCGCAGAAACAACAGAGACGTTCCAGGAAGTAGACAGCACCCATCTTTCACTGTTTTTGCCACAAAGAGCCGACAACAGTCCTCGCTGGAATGCAACCTGCGCTCGGAGAGAGAACTCACACGTGATGTTGAACCACACATTTTGGAAGATGAGATTTTTTGGAAGCACGCACGTTAAAAACGCATTATTTTGATCTAACGTCCGTCTCGATTTTTTTCAGGCGCCGGGACACGATCCGCGGTGATACTCCCCGATGTGAGTCATGTGCAGATTTGAGTCGTGTAGCGTGACTTTGCGACAAGTAGCCTCCGAGATGCTAACAAGAGACTTCTGTAGCGTCTGAAGTAGCCTCCGAGATGCTAACGAGAGACTTCTGTAACGTCAACACATTAAAAATGGACCTACTTAACCAAGTTGGTTCACTGCTAGCTTAGCTACAAGTTAGCATCAAACACAACAAACGCTGTCAGTTGAATGGCGTTTTGAGCTAACGTTAGCATAGCATCAACCATAGCTAGCTACGACGTTTCTGAAAGTGTTTCCATCGTCTTTTTGTTTTTTATTTTCATTGATTGTAATGAGAAAAGTTTTATTATTTCATGGATTTTCACAAATTTCACGCACAACAACAAGGGGACAGTTGTGTTTTAGGAAAAGAACAACGGGTTATACATTAGTCAGAGATGTTGTCATTTTTTCTTGTTAACATGGATTTCATTACATTGGGATGGAAAAGAGTATCGTGAAGGAACCCGGTATCGTCGCAAAGGGACCCAGTATCGTGAAGGAACCCGGTATGGTGATGGAACCCGGTATCACGAAGGAACCGGTATCGTTGTGAAGGAACCTGGTATGGTGAGGGAACCCAGTATGGTGAAGGGACCATTATCGCAAAGGGACCGGCATTGCAAAGGAACCCGGTATCACGAAGAAACCGGTATCGTCGTGAAGGAACCCGGTATCGTGAAGGAACCTGGTATCGTGAAGGACTCGTATTGTGAAGGAACTCGGCATTGTGAAGGAACCGGTTTTGTCGAGAAGGAACCGGTATCGAAGTCACGGTATTGGTACCGAACCGGTATCTAAAAACTCTTGAAACGATACCAAGCCCTAAACCCTGATGCGGGACGCAGGACTCCACGCCATTCCTGAGCTCGTGCCCCCCCCCGTGCACCACCTCTCTGAGAATCCAGGCAGTTTCCTCCTAAACACATTAGTTGTATGAGATGTATCTTGGTTGGTCCCCAAAGAGAAGTCTAGATGTTGGACACCTAGCCCTGGACGCTAACCGCATCGCTTCCCCTAGGCGACAGCATTAGCATTTTTGCATTAGCGTTAGCGTTCATATGGTCCCCCAGTACAACATGTGTGACATAGATCCTGTTCAGGTATTCAAATCTGGTTTTCTGACCATCAGGAGGCAATGATTTCACTCTGAACTCCATTCTCTGCAATTTCATAGTTCTGTTTAGTCTTCGGTGGTTCGGTCTTCTCCTCCTCTGTGGGTCTACAGTCGTTGGTCGATTGCTCCGCCCCCCCACCCCCCTCCGCCAGGCCGGTTCTCTGCGTCTCGGCACAGCTGGCCCTCTCTTCCTCGGTGGTGGTGGGGGTGGCGTGAAGCTGCAGCTGCTGCATCAGCTCCTCCAGCTTGTGGGCTTTGCGCAGCTCGTTCTGCTGGATGATGGCGCAGAGGTGCTCCGTCAGCTGCTCCTTCACCTCCGTCTTCTTGTGCAGGTCCAGCTTGGACGTCACGTACTCCGCCTCCGCCTTCTCATAGCGCTTTCTGAGGGAACACAATTGGGACGATAATTTTAAAAACAGAAACTAAATAACAGACAAAAATGTCAAAAAAAGGTTTCAAAACATGAAACAAACTACAAAGAAACCCATTAAAACATCTGAAAAATCAACCAATCGGAGGTCCTCTCCCATTCCCTTTAACAGCCAATCAGAGGTTCGCTCCCAATGCACCTGAACACACCTCCCTGTAAGACCAGCACACCCAGAATGCACCTGAACACACCTCCCTGTAAGACCAGCACGCCCAGAATGCACCTGAACACACCTCCCTGTAAGACCAGCATGCCCAGAATGCACCTGAACACACCTCCCTGTAAGACCAGCACGCCCAGAATGCACCTGAACACACCTCCCTGTAAGACCAGCACGCCCAGAATGCACCTGAACACACCTCCCTGTAAGACCAGCACGCCCAGAATGCACCTGAACACACCTCCCTGTAAAACCAGCACACCCAGAATGCACCTGAACACACCTCCCTATAAGACCAGCACGCACAGAATGCACCTGAACACACCTCCCTGTAAGACCAGCACGCCCAGAATGCACCTGAACACACCTCCCTGTAAGACCAGCACACCCAGAATGCACCTGAACACACCTTTCCCCATCCAATGGATGTGTGAGTTACATGTCAACCATGTTATGAGCGTTGGTGTTGCAGTCTGTCAACCAGAGGACGCTCTACAACGTCCCTGTTAGTGATGGCGTTGCATAGTCTGTCCACCAGAGGACGCTCTACAACGTCCCTGTTAGTGATGGCGTTGCATAGTCTGTCCACCAGAGGACGCTCTACAACGTCCCAGTTAGTGATGGTGTTGCATAGTCTGTCCACCAGAGGACGCTCTACAACGTCCCTGTTAGTGATGGCGTTGCATAGTCTGTCCACCAGAGGACGCTCTACAACGTCCCTGTTAGTGATGGTGTTGCATAGTCTATCCACCAGAGGACGCTCTACAACGTCCCAGTTAGTGATGGTGTTGCATAGTCTGTCCACCAGAGGACGCTCTACAACGTCCCTGTTAGTGATGGCATAGCATGGTCTGTCCACCAGAGGACGCTCTACAACGTCCCTGTTATCCCTGATTCTCAAACATTGGCACATGCTTAAATGAGCTTAGCGGCAGGGGAGACAGGTGACCACCTGTGCAAGACCTTAGCTTCAGATACAGTATTAGGGGACCACTAAGGTCTATATAAAAGAGACTTCAGATACAGTATTAGGGACCACTAAGGTCTATATAAAAGAGACTTCAGATACAGTATTAGGGGACCACTAAGGTCTATAAAAAAAGAGACTTCAGATACAGTATTAGGGGACCACTAAGGTCTATAAAAAAAGAGACTTCAGATACAGTATTAGGGGACCACTAAGGTCTATATAAAAGCAGCATTTCATTTTGAGAAGCTGTAAAATATAAGACCGTGCCCTTTTTGTGATTCCTTATTTTCTGGTGTCGTCTCTCTACCTGGCAGCGGAGTATTCCCAGCTGGCTTGTTCTATCTTGCCTCTCAGGATGCCGATATCATTGGACACCATGTCATCGAGGGCCTGGAGCTCCTTCTGGATCCTCTTCAGCTTCACAGCCTCCGCCTGAGTCTGTTTGGACCTGTGGACCATAAACGATAAAGAAATAAGGAGCAATTCATCTTTTGGTGTTAACCCTCCTGTTGTCCTCGGGTTAAATTTGACCAATTTTACAAAAGTTTATAAGAAATTTGTGTTTCTTTCAAAAGAAATTGTCGAAGAACACAACGTTTACGGTTCCACACAACGCTCTTCACAAGTTAAATAAATGATCAGTTCACTACTTTAACTAAATTTGGGTGTTTAATTCAATTTTATAGCATTCATGAAAAAAAACAATGTTAAAAGAATGTTACTTTTTTTCCAAAAAAAAAGCTTAAAAAATTGCAAATAAAACGGCAAAAACATCGTAAAAAGTGTCAAAACCGTCAGGAAAAGTGTTGAAAAAGAACAAATTTGGACCCAGAAAAACAAAAAGTTGCATAGGCGACGGGACGACAACTAACGAAACAACTAACGAGACAACTAACGAGAAGACAACTAACGAGAAGACAACTAACGGGAAGACAACTAACGGAAGACAAATCTAACGAAGATAACCAAAGACAACGAGAAGAGAAGACAACCAACGGGAAGACAACTAACGAGAAGATAACGAGAAGACAACTAACGAGAAGACAACTAACGGGAAGATAACAAGAAGACCACTAACAAGAAAACAACCAACGAGAAGACAACCAACGAGAAGACAACCAACGAGAAGACAACGAACGAGAAGATAACTAACGAGAAGACAACTAACGGGAAGATAACGAGAAGACAACCAACGAGAAGACAACTAACGAAAAGCCAACCAACGAGAAGACAACTAACAAGAAGACAACCAAGGAGAAGACAACGAGAAGATAAGAGAAGACAACGGAAGACAACTAACGAGAAAAACAACTAATGAAACCAGAAGACAACCAACGAGAAGACAACTAACGAGAAGACAACCAACGAGAAGACAACTAACGAGAAGATAACGAGAAGACAACTAACGGGAAGATAACGAGAAGACAACTAACGAGAAGATAACGAGAAGACAACCAATGAGAAGACAACCAACGAGAAGCCAACCAACGAGAAGACAACTAACGAAAAGCCAACCAACAAGAAGACAACTAACAAGAAGACAACCAACGAGAAGACAACGAGAAGATAACGAGAAGACAACTAACGGAAGACAACTAATGAGAAGACAACCAACGAGAAGACAACCAACGAGAAGACAACCAACGAGAAGACAACCAACGGGAAGACAACTAACGAGAAGACAACTAACGAGAAGACAACTAACAAGAAGACATTAACAAGAAGACAACTAACGGGAAGATAACGAGAAGACAACTAACGGGAAGATAACGAAGACAACCAACGAGAAGATAACGAGAAGACAACCAACGAGAAGACAACCAACGAGAAGACAACCAACGAGAAGACAACTAACGAGAAGACAACTAACGGAAGACAACTAACGAGAAGACAACCAGCAGGGAGACAACCGACAGGAAGACAACCAACAGGGAGACAACCGACGGGAAGACAACCAACGAGGAGACAACCAACAGGGAGACAACCAACAGGGAGACAACCGACGGGAAGACAACCAACGAGAAGACAACCAACGAAGACAACCGACGGAAGACAACCGACGGGAAGACAACCAACGAGAAGACAACCAATAGGGAGACAACCGACGGGAAGACAACCAACGAGAAGACAACTAACGAGAAGATAACGAGAAGACAACTAACGAGAAGACAACTAACGGGAAGATAACGAGAAGATAACTAACGGGAAGATAACGAGAAGACAACCAACGAGAAGATAACGAGAAGACAACCAACGAAGACAACCAACGAGAAGACAACCAACGAGAAGACAACTAACGAGAAGACAACTAACGGGAAGACAACTAACGAGAAGACAACCAGCAGGGAGACAACCGACAGGAAGACAACCAACAGGGAGACAACCGACGGGAAGACAACCAACGAGGAGACAACCAACAGGGAGACAACCAACAGGGAGACAACCGACGGGAAGACAACCAACGAGAAGACAACCAACGAGAAGACAACCGACGGGAAGACAACCGACGGAAGACAACCAACGAGAAGACAACCAACAGGGAGACAACCGACGGGAAGACAACCAACGAGAAGACAACTAACGAGAAGATAACGAGAAGACAACTAACGAGAAGACAACTAACGGGAAGATAACGAGAAGACAACTAACGAGAAGACAACTAACCATGACAACATGTTGCTCCCTACAGTCCAAACACAGCCTTACTTACTTCTCGGCGATGGTTTTCGTCAGCAGAGCTTTCTTGCGCTTATTCTTCTCTTCCATCGTCTTTTGCTCTTGCTGCAGGAGCTCCAGACGCGTCTGTTCCCGTCTGTGATCAAACAGAGACAAATTAAGGACAGAAACCAAAGGCAAAGCATCATTTTTCCAATTTGTAACAAATCTCTTTCAGGCTAGAGGATAGAAAATGTATTTTTTTACTTCCTCTGATTACGTAGTTGCTACTGAAAAATGTGATTTATTTTTTTTAATGTATCATCGTATTTTCTACAGATTCTTGTATGAGATGTTCAGGTACATGAATAAATGTCAGTTTAAGTTTTTTTTAGTAAATTTAAATTAAGTTAAAGGCAAAACAATTTACAGATTGTGAAAAACACTGCAGGATATTTTGTGTGAATATCTGAGCATGTGTGTGTATTTCAGGCATGTGTGTAGTGTGTAATAACAACAGAGTGTAAAATTGTAATTTCCCCATAGGGGATCAATACTGAGCTAACTGAGCTAAGTTAAAGGTCCAATGGCTTGAAAATGTCACTTTGAGGTTGTTGTTTTTTTAACATGAATATGAGTTCCCCCAGCCTGCCTATGGCCCCCCGGTAGCTAGAAATGTCAGTATCCAGCAGTGAACCAACTTTGTTAATTATGTCCATTTATACTGTTAAGTAGGTCAATTTCTACTGTATTGACATTAGCTACAGAAGTCTCTCGTTAGCATCTTATATGCTAACTTGTCGCAAAGTGACGCATGCCAACCGTCGGTTTTGGTGTGTTCTGAGGCCCCAACCCGACAACCAACCGTTGGTTTGGTGTGTTCTGAAGCCCCAACCCGACAACCAACCGTTGGTTTGGTGTGTTCTGAGGCCCCAACCCGACAACCAACCGTCGGTTTTGGTGTGTTCTGAGGCCCCAACCCGACAACCAACCGTTGGTTTGGTGTGTTCTGAGGCACCAACCCGACGGTTTGGTGTGTTCTGAGGCACCAACCCGACGGTTTGGTGTGTTCTGAGACACCAACCCGACAACCAACCGTTGGTTTGGTGTGTTCTGAGGCACCAACCCGACGGTTTGGTGTGTTCTGAGGCCCCAACTGCCGGTTTGGTGTGTTCTGAGGCACCAACCCGACAACCAACCGTTGGTTTGGTGTGTTCTGAGGCCCCAACCCGACGGTTTGGTGTGTTCTGAGGCCCCAACCTGACGGCCAACCGTCGGTTTGGTGTGTGTGTACACAAATATGCACTTTGAAAGACAGTTTGATTAATATGTGAAACATAAAAACCATACTAACAGTGCCACCTCTTGTTTCTCCAGCTCTTTGACGGCCGGGGTTTCCTTCTCTGGAGCCGGCTTCATGGCGATGGGTTTCCGCTGCTCCTCCTGTTTGACAGCCGGAGATTCTGCTGGAGGAGCCGCGGGCTTCGGCTCTTCCTCTGGCGGCGGCGGTGGTGGTTTGGTGAGTTGTTGCTCCGGCGGGAGGCAGAGAGACGCAGCTCCAGTGTTCTTCTGAGCCGCTAACTGAAGAGCCTTCTCCCGTTGGATCTGCTGCCGACTCCGGTTGGCTGGAACCGGTTTCCGTCCGCGGGCTGCTGCTGCGGACCCAGCGGAGTCTGTACACACGTTTGTACGTAAAATGATTCAGACTAAATGCAAAAATGAAGCTGAAGTCGTATGCTACCTTGTCCGGCTAACATTAGGGTTGTTGCTAGAAGGCTAACATTAGGGTTGTTGCTAGAAGGCTAACATTAGGATTGCTAGAAGGCTAACAACATTAGGGTTGTTGCTAGAAGGCATACAGCTACGACCTGAAGTTGCACAGAATTAACACTAGATTTTCTCAAAATCTTTCACCAAGGCTAATATAGTTTTTAATACGTGTTTTAATACGTGAATATAGTGTTTTAATCTTGATTTATAACCTAAGTGCCGGCGCTGTATCCCTTCTAGCTTCAAAATTAGCAGTTGGTGACCAGAGCAGAGAATAAGGTGACCAGATATCTCAGACAAAATCTGGGGACATTTTCAGCTCAGAAGCGTAAATACCTCCAAAACACGTCATGTTTTTACCTGTAAAACTTAAAACGGGGACACTAGACCTAGAGCTGTTCCCATTAGGGGCTGAGACCCCCCCCTCCAAAGGTCTGATCCTAGACTCACCCCTGCTGCTACTTCATACTCCACTACACCTCAGAGGGGAATGTTTCAAGATAAAATGTCCTCATATTTCAAGATAGAAAGTCCTAATATTTCATAATATTTACTGAACTACATTTATCTGACAGCTTAAATAATCACTACTTTTAGCGTGTATAGAGCAGCATATCTCCACCAGACTCCATGTAAATAATCACTACTTTTAGCGTGTATAGAGCAGCATATCTCCACCAGACTCCATGTAAATAATCACTACTTTTAGCGTGTATAGAGCAGCATATCTCCACCAGACTCCATGTAAATAATCACTACTTTTAGCATGTATAGAGCAGCATATCTCCACCAGACTCCATGTAAATAATCAGTGATTTTAGCGTGTATAGAGGAGCATATCTCCACCAGACTCCATGTAAATAATCACTACTTTTAGCGTGTATAGAGCAGCATATCTCCACCAGACTCCATGTAAATAATCAGTGATTTTAGTGTGTATAGAGCAGCATATCTCCACCAGACTCCATGTAAATAATCACTACTTTTAGCATGTATAGAGCAGCATATCTCCACCAGACTCCATGTAAATAATCAGTGATTTTAGCGTGTATAGAGCAGCATATCTCCACCAGACTCCATGTAAATAATCACTACTTTTAGCATGTATAGAGCAGCATATCTCCACCAGACTCCATGTAAATAATCAGTGATTTTAGCGTGTATAGAGGAGCATATCTCCACCAGACTCCATGTAAATAATCACTACTTTTAGCGTGTATAGAGCAGCATATCTCCACCAGACTCCATGTAAATAATCAGTGATTTTAGTGTGTATAGAGCAGCATATCTCCACCAGACTCCATGTAAATAATCACTACTTTTAGCGTGTATAGAGCAGCATATCTCCACCAGACTCCATGTAAATAATCACTAAAACCGGGGACAGTCTGGTCACCCTAAGTCGGAAGTTACCTTTCTGCTGCATTTTCCGCAACTCCTCTTCAGAAAAACCGGCCCAACCGCTCATTTTTCAGCTTCACGCATACAATACCCCAAACAGCGCAGCCAGAACAACGCATACACGAAATACTGCGCTTATAGACTAAATACTTGGAAATATATACAGACAAACTTAAGAAGCTTAACACGTCTCCGCCATCTTTGTCATTGATGCCACGTCAAGGACCCCAAAAAAAGCTGCACATATCGCCTGATTAGAAAGGCACTCTCCAACGTGACATCTAAATAACAGAGTACCTGTTTTGAATATCTTAACAAATGTATTTTTTGAGAATTAAAAAAATGCATTTTTAGATTATTTGTATGCATCTTTGCACGTGATTGGGACTTTGTAGGTAATCGTGCAGAAGGCATTTTTATGGGGTGCTTCTTACCAGCTCCGTGAAAAGTTTCCTTAAATTAAATGATCTGGTATTCCGAGACGGGTATGGATGCAGCCTGGAGCGTCCCATGTCATCCGTCCCGTCTCATGCGGTCCCGTCTCATACGGAGGTGTGTCCAACGGCAATTTCAGAGGGTCAAAAATACGAAATTGCGATTAATTTTCCAGACGGGTAAATTCGTGACCACATTTGTTGCAATCAATTGAAAAACGTTAATAACTGTTAAAGTAACAATTTACATACACATAGTTTGCTGATTTCTGAATGTTATGCTTGTGTTGTTCCATATTAACGTAGCTACATCTGATGAAACCTGCATCAGCGACGCATTTCTGCCGACTAACGGCAGGATCTCCTGAGGAGGGACAACAAGGATCTGATTCTGCACACAATAAAAACAAGAATACAAAAATAAACATGTTAAACTCTTTCCAAGACTCTTTTTAATTTGATATTCTATATTGTTTTCACACTTCACTGGGACATTGCTGCAAATACAACTGCTTATCAGCATGGCGAGAGCTCTATGTATAGCTCTACTGGCGCTGCCTCGGCTGTCGGGTCTCTGGGACCCGGGGCCGAATGCTGTCGGGTCTCTGGGACCCGGGGCCGAATGCTGTCGGCTCTCTGGGACCCGGGGCCGAATGCTGTCGGGTCTCTGGGACCCGGGGCCGAATGCTGTCGGGTCTCTGGGACCCGGGGCCGAATGCTGTCGGCTCTCTGGGACCCGGGGCCGAATGCTGTCGGGTCTCTGAGGCCCGGGGCCTCGGCTGTCGGGTCTCTGAGGCCCGGGGCCGAATGCTGCCGTCTCTGAGACCCGGGACAGAATGCGGTTGTATTTTTCTACTACCGCGGCCTCGGCTGTCGGGTCTCTGGGACCCGTCCTGCATTCGACTGCATATCCTGAATTAATAAAATAAAAATAAATAAAATCTCTGCTGCCACGGCATTGGGCCAGAATGCGATTGTATTGTTCTTCCACTTCCGCGCCAGCGGTTCTATTGTATTTTGTGTTGTATTGTATGAAAGGGGTAAAAAAATTAAAAACAAAACCAAGTTGCAGCTATAGAAGGATTTTTTTGTTTGCCTATAATCTGCATTTATTTTAGAGACGGACATATATTTTTAAATATATAAACACCAAATATTGTATTCTTTAGCATGATAGTTGACGCGAGCTTTTACTTTGAAAAGTAAGAGAGATTGTATTTTAATCCAGATGCAAGCTTTTATTTTGAAAAGTAGAAACTCGGCGACGGCAGAAGGATTTTTTTAGTTTGCCTATAATCTGCATTTATTTTATAGACGAACATATATTTTAAGTGTTTTTTTCATCAGTATGATAGTCTGCATTTATCTTGTAGACATATTTTTTAAAAGTATTTTATTCATTTGTATGATTGCCGTTATTGTTTAGTTAAAAAAAAATATATAGGCTATATATTAAAAGTATTTTATAAATTAGCATGATAGTTGACGCAGGCTTATTTTATTCCAGACATTTATCTTCTCAACACAACCATAACATTCAGTAATCAGCAAACTATATGTACGGCAAAAGTGTTACTTTAACAGTTTTTAACGTTTTTCAATTGATTGCAGCAAATTTCACGAATTTACCCGTCTGGAAAATTAATCGCGATTTCGTATTTTTGACCCTCTGAATTTGCCGTTGGACACACCTCCGTATGAGACGAGACCGCATGAGACGGGACGGATGACATGGGACGCTCCAGGCTGCATCCATATACTCTTGGGTATTCCTGTGGCTTTGGTCCGTGGTAGTAGAAGTATTCATAGTACTACAGAAATACTACAGTAAAATTATTCAGTTACAGTTAAAGTCCTGCATTGAAAAATGTTCCTTCCATAAAAATCTGTTAGTACAATCTGTAAAATGTAGTTAACCCTCATGTTGTCTTCATGTTGTCCTCATGTTGTCCTCATGTTGTCTTCATGTTGTCTTCATGTTGCCCTCATGTCCTCATGTTGTCTTCATGTTGTCCTCATGTTGTCCTCATGTTGTCTCCATGTTGTCCTCATGTTGTCCTCATGTTGTCTTCATGTTGTCCTCATGTTGTCCTCATGTTGTCCTCATGTTGTCCTCATGTTGCCCTCATGTTGTCTTCATGTTGTCCTCATGTTGTCCTCATGTTGTCCTCATGTTGTCCTCATGTTGTCTTCATGTTGTCTTCATGTTGTCCTCATGTTGTCCTCATGTTGTCTTCATGTTGTCTTCATGTTGCCCTCATGTTGTCCTCATGTTGCCTTCATGTTGTCCTCATGTTGTCCTCATGTTGTCTCCATGTTGCCCTCATGTTGTCCTCACGTTGTCCTCACATTGTTCTCATGTTGTCTTCATGTTGTCCTCATGTTGTCCTCATGTTGTCTTCATGTTGCCCTCATGTTGTCCTCACGTTGTCCTCACATTGTCCTCATGTTGTCTTCATGTTGTCCTCATGTTGTCCTCATGTTGTCTTCATGTTGCCCTCATGTTGTCTTCATGTTGTCCTCATGTTGTCCTCATGTTGTCTTCATGTTGTCTTCATGTTGTCCTCATGTTGTCTTCATGTTGCCCTCATGTTGTCCTCATGTTGCCTTCATGTTGTCCTCATGTTGTCCTCATGTTGTCTCCATGTTGCCCTCATGTTGTCCTCACGTTGTCCTCACATTGTCCTCATGTTGTCTTCATGTTGTCCTCATGTTGTCCTCATGTTGTCTTCATGTTGCCCTCATGTTGTCCTCATGTTGCCTTCATGTTGTCCTCATGTTGTCCTCATGTTGTCTCCATGTTGCCCTCATGTTGTCCTCACGTTGTCCTCACATTGTCCTCATGTTGTCTTCATGTTGTCCTCATGTTGTCCTCATGTTGTCCCCATGTTGTCCCCATGTTGTCCTCATGTTGTCTTCATGTTGTCCTCATGTTGTCTCCATGTTGCCCTCATGTTGTCCTCACGTTGTCTTCACGTTGTCCTCACATTGTCCTCATGTTGTCTTCATGTTGTCCTCATGTTGTCCTCATGTTGTCCCCATGTTGTCCCCATGTTGTCCTCATGTTGTCTTCATGTTGTCCCCATGTTGTCCTCATGTTGTCTTCATGTTGTCTTCATGTTGTCCTCATGTTGCCCTCATGTTGTCCTCAAGTTGCCCTCATGTTGTCCTCATGTTGTCCTCATGTTGTCCTCATGTTGCGTTCATGTTGTCTTCATGTTGTCTTCATGTTGTCCTCATGTTGCCCTCATGTTGTCCTCATGTTGCCCTCATGTTGTCCTCAAGTTGCCCTCATGTTGTCCTCATGTTGTCTTCATGTTGTCCTCATGTTGCGTTCATGTTGTCCCCATGTTGTCTTTATGTTGTCCTCATGTTGCGTTCATGTTGTCCCCATGTTGTTCTCATCTTGTACATTACATTACATTAGGTATAATTTCCTATAAATGAGGTTTATTGACCACAAATTCCAAAAATAACTGTAAACTAAAGTTGATAAGCTGACGTCAGGCGTATCACGTCTGTGAGTCGGTCGTGGAGGAGGAGGTGGAGATCACGTCTGTGAGTCGGTCGTGGAGGAGGAGGTGGAGATCACGTCTGTGAGTCGGTCGTGGAGGAGGAGGTGGAGTGTGGACAGGAAACAGGACAGAAGATATTTTAAGGACTTTGTCAGAAGGTTCTGAGTCCATTTTGTTTTGCTTCCTTTACCGCTGTCCTTCAGCACACACTGCCTCCATTCAGCGCCACCATTACCTCCATTTGCTCTGCAGCCCTTATTTCTTTCAGTAATTGGTCAAACGGACATAAAGCGTGTCTTTTTAACCTTGGTTGGCAGTGCTGAGGGGTCAGAGCGTATGCAAAAACAACGACCCCTGCTTGGCAACTAATAAAACCTGGCCCTCCACATCTTTTCTGCATCTGGGGGCCAATTACGCGCAAGTTAAAAGGCAAAACACCTCAGGAGGGCATAAATCGCCGGCAGAGTGGAGACAGGGCCAGGCATGGGGGCCAGATGGCACAGACAAGACCACTTTGGGTTCACAGTGTGTTTTTCGGGGCTGAGGATGGGACAGCCTTGGGTCCCTGATTAGTGAGCGCCAGAGGGGAGCCCATGCCTCATTACTGGGGTGACCTACGGAGGATTAGAGGTTGGGGGGAGTGTGTGGAACCGATAGGAGAGACGGAGGTTACCGCAATCAGTTCAGAAGTTCAGCGTGTCAAATGTGTCGTCCACGTGTGCGTCGGGACACGTCCTCGAAGAACTCGGAGAAAGCTCTTCCTCTGTTTTACACGGCAGGTTCATTTGTACACGGCTCGTTAAAGAAACTGTGTTTTCTGGACGGGGAACAGGACGATTAATTATGTCAAATGTGGAAAACATCAACTTAACTACCTGCTCAACTTGGGCCTCGAATCAATCAACGTGTCAGCCCACTTTAGAGGTGTTAACTCGTGTTTCTGCATATTTAATTAATCAATTAATCATTGGACAAAGCATTCCAGTTATTATTTTGGGAGTTTGTAGTAAAAGTCTGATTGATTTTTTTATTTCCCAATGTTAAGGTACTGTCAGAAAAAAATGAAAAAGTCCAAGTTTTTATTATTATTATTATTGTTATATTGTCTTTTTTCTCTCTTTTCCCCAAATGTTTGTCACTTCTTCAAGGTTGTGAGTGTTTTGAATGTGGACATTTTCAGCGTTTATTTTGACGGCACATTTTTTGTGACAAAAAAATAAAAAAATTAACCCAAAAACAGGTCAATCCAAAAAATCCACACTTATGTTGATGCTTTTTATCAATGTTTTTAACTTTTTCTCACGTTTTTTTAATAAGATTTTAAGAAATTAGGAATTATTGAGACTAAAATTAAAGGAATGGATGTTGATGATAATCACAGACTGGAATATGTCAACTTTTACTCAATACTATTTCAAAAACACTTCCATTTGTTTTACAATGCTATAAAATTGAATAAGACGCCCCAAAATTAATGAAAGTAGAGATTTGTACTTGGCAAAGAGCGTTGGGTGGAATCAATCATGTTATTTTGGGGAATTAAAAAGAACATTGATATAGGACAACATGAGGACAACATGGGGACAACATGAGGACAACATGAGGACAACATGAGGACAACATGGGGACAACATGGGGACAACATGAGGACAACATGGGGACAACATGAGGACAACATGGGGACAACATGAAGACAACATGAGGACAACATGGGGACAACATGAGGACAACATGAGGACAACATGAGGACAACATGAAGACAACATGAGGACAACATGAGGGTTAACCCTTGAATCAACCCAAAATATCAACACTTTAGTTGGCGCTTTTTATCGATGTTTTTAACTTTTTAAAGGATCTTCTTCCACAGCGACCAGTCAAAGACACTAGCCACTAAGGTTTATTTCAAGGACACAGACCACCATGCACTCCTTCATAAAACCAGCTACCACCCCAAGCACACGTACAGAGGCCTCATCAAGTCCCAGCTGATCCGCTTCCACAGGATCTGCACCTTCCCAGGAGGCCACCAGGAATGAGGGGTTACTCGAGGCCCTTCCTTAGAGGTATCAAGGCGGAGGTCAGCGGCGGTCTCGCAAACAGAGACCAGACCAGCGCCATCCAGCCGACCAGCTCGACCCTCGTCCCCTTGGTCGTTACCTACTCGGAGAGTCTGAGAAGCTTAATGCCAGCGATAAAGAGGAACCTCCGGGGGGGGCGGGGGAAGAGTGCGACGTGCTGAGGGACTGCCGCATGATCTCCGCCTACAGGAGACACAGAAACCTAAAAGACATGTTAGTTCAAACAAACCTGAACAGGAACACGGACCCTAGGGGAGCGCTTCGAGGTTCGGATATCGGTTTTAACCCTTGGCAGGTCCTGCAGCACACCACTATCCATGTGGTCTATGCAATCAGGTGCAGGGCCTACCATCAGTTTTACGTGGGGGAGACAAGACATGCTCTTTATTTAAGGATAAAACAACATCAATACATTTTAAATAAGGCCGATGGCACAACTGTCTTATATGCACATTTTAAACTCCACGGCCCTCAAAATGTTCAGAGCATGGGCCTGGAGAGCAGCAGAACCTGGACCACGGGTCAGAGCATGGGCCTGGAGAGCAACAGAGCCTGGACTACGGGTCAGAGCATGGGCCTGGAGAGCAGCAGAACCTGGACCACGGATCAGAGCATGGGCCTGGAGAGCAGCAGAACCTGGACCACGGGTCAGAGCATGGGCCTGGAGAGCAGCAGAACCTGAACCACGGGTCAGAGCATGGGCCTGGAGAGCAACAGAAGGACTTTCTTATTTTATGTAATGTTTTTCAGGTTTTATTACTTTTTCTTTTTAGGCAACTGATTTCTGCAGGGGGGGCGACCTATATATAGATAGAATTTTACATGTTTACTCTCTTAAATAATGTTATTTAAAGATGCCTTGGTGGTCCTTTATGATTTTTATTCTCTGGTGTTATATGGTATATTTTAATGGGATTATTAATATTTATTACTTGTTTTACACCATGAATTGCTTGCCTCTGGATTTTAACATGATGATACACATGCCATTGTTTTTATGCATGCTGCTAACAGTGTGGTGTTATCCTATGATGTATTTTAAATGTTTTATTATTATTTATTTATTTATTTATTATCGCGTGGTACTTTTTTTATCTTTATAGCACTTTTTACGAAAAGCTTTCAAATTTTTAAATGTGGTTTCCAAAGTAAATTATGTCAAAAAATGTTTTTAATATATTTTAATATATTTAAATAGAATTTATTTTAGACTGGACACCGGGCATTTTATTTATCAACATAACTCTTACTCTCTTTCTATATATTTTATTTAATTATTATATTTATCTTTAGGCCTATAACTCCCCCCCCCTTCTTTTCTCTATGTACAGTGTATATATATTTATATATTTTAATTATAATAATTAATTAATTATAATAATTTTATTTATTATAATCATGTGTTAGTGTCTCGGGAGAGGAGCTGAGCAGGAGTGGAGGATGTCCCCGCTGTCCGTCCTGTCCTGTGGTCCTTAGGCCCTGCTCTGAGCATTTGGCCGTCTTTTAAACAGCTTTTTAGACCCGAACCAGGTTTTTAAAGGAGGTTTTAAGTGTTTTATTCACACCGGTGGTCCTCTTGTGCCCGTGCCCTTTGCAGCGCCCATCCAGGGCACTGCCTTCTACCCTAACCCTTTTAGAATTACACATCCCAAATTTGCATCAAAGAGCTTCACAAATCTGTAGCTACAACATACTTTTACTGCTTTGACCACGAATGAAATATTCAAACACAGAAAGCATGTTTTTTTAAAGGTCCAGTGTGTTTAGTTGTTCATTATCAAAATCCGCCTCCAACGCTCTTCATAAGTTAAATAAATAATCAGTTCACTACTTTCATTGAATTTGTTTGGTTTTTTTTTGTCAATTTTATAGCATTTGGAAAAAAGAACTTTAAAAAAAAAAAAAAGAGTGAAAAATGTCAAAAAAGTAACAAAAATGTCAAAAAGTGACAAATGTAAAAAAAAAAAAAAAAAAAAAAAAAACGTTTTAAAAATTTGGGGAACAATCCACGAAAAATTTCAAAAGGCTCCGAAAAAGTCGATAAACGTTGAAAAAGTGACAAAAACATTGGGGGAAAGACACAAAAGGGGTCGAAAAAGACGACCAAAACCTTGCAAAAAGGTTTTTTTATTTTAAATTTTGACTCAGAAAAGCAAAGATTTCCAGGGTTAGGGTTAAGTATCTGTTAGAAGTAAAAGTCCTGCATTAAGAACTGTTGTACTGTGTGTTATTAGTACTTTTCTGAGTACTTCTTTCCACCAATGGAGGTTAATGTGTTAAACTACAACTCAAAACTACAGATATACTTCATTCTGCTAAAGCTAACGGATATCAAACCTCAGAGTAAGCCCCCCCCCATCATTAACGTGTCCTCCAGACTGGACTTTCCATCCGCGTCGTGCATACCTCATGCCAAGCCTTCTTGATGTTCTTGGACAGCGTCCCTGATCCATCTGAAGAGAAGTCTGTGCTGCAGACTCTGAGGAGTCTCACCTGTAACAGGGGGTGGGGGGCAGGACCAAACAATGCCTCTCTGTCTCACCTGCTTCCCTTTTGTACTCTTTGGACGAGCGTTCAGGTTCTTTTTAAACGGGAACTCTGACGTTCGAGGCCGGTCCCGAGAGCCGAACCCCCTGCGGCCTCGGCGGCGGGCGGGGGCGGACGGGTGAGAGACCGGAGGGGAGGCGGGCGGTCAGTTTGTGTTGAGATGAAGAATACAAGCCGTTAGAGAAGACAGACGCTCAGACAGAGACAACATGAGGGCAGGAGTAGAACAAAAGGACACGACGGGTGAACTGAAAGTGGAAATAAGGAGCCGGCCCAGGGATCTGAAACTAACTGCAGACGTCAACTCTTTAGGATGCTCCGTTCTGTATTTAAAGGGAAATAAGGGGAATGCTTGTTTGGTTTATTGCTGAGAGTCAGATAAGAAGGTGGACATATTTCATCGCTGTATAGAGAGCGATCCCAGCGTGGCGTAGCACGCCGTAACATGGCGTAGCATGGCATAGCATAGCGTAGCATGGCGTAGCGTGGCGTAGCACTCCGTAGCATGGTGTAGCATGGCATAGCATAGCGTAGCATGGCGTAGCGTGGCGTAGCACTCCATAGGATGGTGTAGCATGGCGTAGCACGGCTTAGCATGGCGTAGCACGGCGTAGCACGGTGTAGCATGGCGTAGCGTGGCGTAGCACTCCGTAACATGGTGTAGCATGGCATAGCATAGCGTAGCGTGGCGTAGCACTCCGTAGCACGGCTTAGCATGGCGTAGCACGGCGTAGCACGGTGTAGCACGGCGTAGCGGGGCGTAGCACTCCGTAACATGGCGTAGCATGGCATAGCATAGCGTAGCATGGTGTAGCATGGCGTAGCACGGCTTAGCATGGCGTAGCACGGTGTAGCATGGCGTAGCATGGCGAAGCACGCCGTACCATGGCGTAGCGTGGCGTAGCTTGGTGTAGCGTGGCGTAGCACGGCGTAGCACTCCGTAGCACGTCGTAGCATGGCGTAGCACTCCGTAGCACTCCGTAGCATGGCGTAGCACTCCGTAGCATGCCGTAGCGTGGTTTTAGCGTAGGTTAGAACACAGGAAGCAGTTGAATCATTCGTAACTTGATCAAGAATGTCTCTCATCAACTCCCAGTTGCATCTCCAGTATAACCAGCTGACTGCCTGTTGGCTGCCTGTTTGTTCCAATGCTAAGAACTAACTATTACTACTTCATACCACAGGCAATAACACTTTTTAACACGTCATCACTGGGTGCTAGATAAGACGTCTGGACACCACACTACTGCACTAAGTGCAACCTGCCCCCACCCCCAAATCATACCCCACATGTTCATACCCCACATGGAAATATTCCCTACGATGCACATTGACACATTTGGGGGGGTTGGCAGGTGTGAAGTCCTGCAGAGGTCCCCCCAGATTAATGAACCTGACAGGGAGCTGGAGGCACTTGTCGATGGACCGAAGTTATTGGCCGAAGACGGGGGAGGGTTTTGACTTCGGACTGACCCTGGCTGAACCTGACTAAACGGAGTCAGAAAGTTTGGGACTTTTTAAAACAGGCAATCACACGTGATGACAACGGATTCATTAGGGCCTCGAGCTTTTGCCCAGAAATCCCAATAAAACGACCACGATCGAGGCCTCGTAGAAGCTCGTTAGGAGGGGAAAATGCGGTTTCTCTCTCGCACACCAGAGCTCAAATAAAGACGCAGCTGTCTCCAGCTTGGCCTCCAACAATCTGGCCGCCGAATCGGATTCTTAATCAAATTATTTTTAGCCATGGCACATTTAATCCGCTGTTGTTTTATTCATTAGCCGTTCCACGAATTTATTGTGGCTCTGGCGGCCTCGCTGTCTCTCATCTCAGCCGTTTCCCAGAGTGTAACGCGCACACACACACACACACACACACACAAACACACACATCTGGTCCCAATCAAGCAGAGAGGGAGAGAGTGAACGCCTATTAGCCTCTGGCATAGGTACATTATGAACCGCGTTGCCCCATCTCCCCTGGAGTTTCTGGTAGTCTCGGGCTGCATACAAGCTCCCCCTCGGCCCGACTGCCACGCCCTTATTACCTGATTTCATTAGCAGGGTTCATGGATTTTGGGCTTTTTCTGGCAGCCTCTAAGCTGAGAGCGCAGAGAGATTTATGGCACAGAAATGCCGAGCCTCGTCTGAGTTAATCACATTAAACCCAACTATGTGTTGTGTTTGTGGATATGCAAAGCAACAATGACTCATTGTTCCAAAACCCCAAAAAAGCTGTGATGACTACGCTTATTTATGACCTTCCCTTGTTAGGCCTTTTCATGTTCTTCATAAACAATTACATAAACCTGATTTGATTATTTTCTAAATCAGACTTTATTAGGATCGCTGGATCGCAGCGATACAACTGTGGGTTGAAACACACGGTCGTGCATGTTATAGACCAATGTTTCCCAAACTTAAGGGTCGGGACCCAAAATGGGACGCAGACCCGTTTTATTGGGTCGCCAATTGGCAATGATTAATAATGATTCTCCCTGTTATCTATCAGGCATTCAAAGGGAACCGAGCAGCGCTGAAGGCATCGTTATAATGGAATAAATATACTTCACATGCATTTAAATTCATAAAATGGAGATGTTACAATGATTCATGGTGTATTTTTGTAAATTTGGGTCCCGGGGAGACACCAAATTTCTCTTTTGGGTCTTGAGCTGTAAAGGTTTGGGAACCACTGTTATAGACGACTCCAAATAGACGGATGAAAAGCATTCCTGTAAACAAGCGTCTGTTAAAAGCAGCAGCCAGCCGATGCTGCGTTGTCTCGGGAAACATCTGCTGGGATTTAAAAGGGTTTTAACGTCGCTTTGATTCCTCGTACACAGAATCAGCAGCAACATCCGGAAGTGAATGCAAAGAATGAAAGTTTGGATGGTGATGAACTCTCAATCCCCCCCCCGAACACCACAAAACACCACAAAACCACAACCACCATCACGAACATCATTCATTCCCTAAGAGGACTTGACAAAACGGCCTCGCTTTCCCCCAACAAGTCATTTCCCCCCAAAAATATTCACAATATTCTCTTTTCCTGTCGCCTCGGGTCAAATTGACCCGTTTCAAAGTGTTTTATATCAGAAATATTAGATTTCTTTCAACCAAATTGCCCAAATATAACATGGATGATTCCATATGTTCTTCAGGTGACATTAATGATTACTTTCATTGAATTTTTTGGGGTGTTTTATTTAATCTTATAGCATTTGAATTCTTTTTCAAAACAGCATCCGGAATAAACTTTGACATCGACCCATCTGTGATCCACTCACCATCCTCTGATCTTAACTAGTAGTCAAAATAATTCATCATTTCTGCCTTTTTAACTTAAAAACGTATGCATAATTTGATATAAATGAGGTTTGTTGACCATGAATTCCAAGAATAAGTGTAAAACCTGTTATTAAACCAGCTCAGGTTTTTTTAAAAAAGCAGCAAAAGCTGGAAAAAAGGGAGAGATAAATCAGAAAAAATGACAAAAAACATTGGAAACGCACAATATACTGTAATTCTGTGTGGACTAGCTAGACCCTCCTCCACAGCTCTGCGAGATTAGGTAACGTCTGATACAGTTTCACAACGCGATCGACCTGTTTACGACATTATTCTTTTATATAACTTCTTTTCTTACATCCTTCCTAAATGGTCCACCAAAAATTGGAAAGACGAAGCTAACTCACAGTTATTTACGTAGATTTCTCAACATGTTTTCACAGAAGAACGTCTCCCACGGCAGCTTCTTAATGAACAAAAACAGTAAAGGGTATCTGAGGAGATGGTAAACTGGAAGGGTATGATGTAAATTTACACACACACACACACACACACACACACTGATCAAGACATCCTCCCACAAGCACACAGTTAATCAGATCCAGGGACGGAGTCGCCAAGCTATTTCCCTCAGAAACCAGTTCCATATTTTGTGGGCCTGACTCTAAACATCCCAACGCTTCGCTCTGGGTGACAGATTCCTGAGCGGCATCGTGAAACCACAGCAGGCCGCCTGATACTGATGGGACTGGGAACATGGTGGTCTGATACCATGGGAACCAGTTGCAAAGATCAGCACATGCACGCAAATTCACAGCGATACACAGGCATACAATAGACCCAAACAAACAGGGACCAGGCAATGCCAAAACCTCCTCAAGAAGAAGAAGGTCTAGCTGGTCCACACAGCATTCCTGGATAGGAGCAAGACATGCTCTGGTGCATTGGCATTTATCGACGCTTTACACCAATCACAATCCTCTCTGGATGGTAGCTCTGCTGAATGGGTGGAACATGTGCCACCTGGGTTGCACACGTCCCGAGATCAAAGCTACAAAATAAGGGCGATAGAGCCTTTGCGGTGGGCGCCCCACCCTATGGAACCACCTCCTCATGCAGTGGGCGCCCCCACCCTATGGAACAACCTCCCCATGCAGTGGGCGCCCCCACCCTATGGAACAACCTCCCCATGCAGTGGGCGCCCCCACCCAATGGAACAACCTCCCCATGCAGTGGGTGCCCCCACCCTATGGAACCACCTCCCCATGCAGTGGGTGCCCCCACCCTATGGAACCACCTCCCCATGCAGTGGGTGCCCCCACCCTATGGAACCACCTCCCCATGCAGTGGGCGCCCCCACCCTATGGAACAACCTCCCCATGCAGTGGGTGCCCCCACCCTATGGAACAACCTCACCATGCAGTGGGTGCCCCCACCCTAGGGAACAACCTCCCCATGCAGTGGGCGCCCCCACCCTATGGAACCACCTCCCCATGCAGTGGGCGCCCCCACCCTATGGAACAACCTCACCATGCAGTGGGCGCCCCCACCCTATGGAACAACCTCCCCATGCAGTGGGTGCCCCCACCCTATGGAACAACCTCCCCATGCAGTGGGTGCCCCCACCCTATGGAACAACCTCCCCATGCAGTGGGTGCCCCCACCCTATGGAACCACCTCCCCATGCAGTGGGTGCCCCCACCCTATGGAACCACCTCCCCATGCAGTGGGTGCCCCCACCCTATGGAACCACCTCCCCATGCAGTGGGCGCCCCCACCCTATGGAACAACCTCCCCATGCAGTGGGCGCCCCCACCCTATGGAACAACCTCCCCATGCAGTGGGCGCCCCCACCCTATGGAACAACCTCACCATGCAGTGGGTTCCACCACCCTATGGAACAACCTCCCCATGCAGTGGGTGCCCCCACCCTATGGAACAACCTCCCCATGCAGTGGGTGCCCCCACCCTATGGAACAACCTCCCCATGCAGTGGGCGCCCCCACCCTATGGAACAACCTCCCCATGCAGTGGGCGCCCCCACCCTATGGAACAACCTCACCATGCAGTGGGTGCCCCCACCCTATGGAACAACCTCCCCATGCTAGTAATCACACACAGGCCTGAAATACACACACATGCTCAGGACCTATACATGCACTAATGGAGAGATGTCAGAGTGGGGGGGGAGTGGGCCAGCTGAACCAGCGCCCTGAGCAGGTACGGTGCCTTGCTCAAGAGCACCTGGCAGTGCCCAGGAGGTGAAGTGGCATCTCTCCAGCTACCGATCCACACACATTTTGGTCCATATGGGGACTTAAACTGGTAACCCTCCGGTTCCCAACCCAGAGTACTGGAGCCCAACAGGCAGCCGAGTCATGTGATTTCTGCCCTTTGTTTATCTAATTTGAGTCACAGCCTCGTAAATGCACCGTCTGCCGCCACCGCAGCGCGGTTTCTTAACGCCCGTCTAAATGAATTCGCCAAATGAGGCGTTTGAATGCGCGGCCGAACTCTTTCATCAGTGCGTTTGTTGGTGTTGATCCTTCTCCCTCTGTGTCTGTGTCTGTCTCTGTCTCTGTCTCTCGGGGACATGATTACCACGGCACCACATGAGAGTGCCATGCGCCGCATTTAACGTAAACACGAGGTGTTGCCATGGCGAGGTTGCTGCACTTTCTTTCCTATCATTCATCATTATCTGGGGACCTCAAACGCAACACTCTGTTTTTCCACCACAGCCACACAACCCTTACTTACAATTTATGCCAATCAAATGCTCCTGATGCTGGAATTTCCTCATTAATTTCATTTTAAAGAAGCAATAAGGCCACACGCCAGGGTCAATCAAATTAAACAATGATTGACTGCAGAAGCTCAGTGTGAATTCCTTCAGGAAGACCTGACTTTTAACCCTTGTGTTGTCTTCCCGTCAAAAAAAATCAACACTTTTTTCTCACGTTTTTGTCCCTTTTCTCAACAATTTTGACGCTTTTTTTCAGTGTTTCAGCAGCTCCAGCAGGGGACCCGAGCCACATCAACCAGCTCCGACTGGGGGATCCCGAGGCGTTCCCAGGCCAGGTTGGAGATATAAACCCTCCACCTAGTCCTGGGTCTTCACCGAGGCCTCCTCCCAGCTGGACGTTCCTCCACCTAGTCCTGGGTCTTCCCCGAGGCCTCCTCCCAGCTGGACGTCCCTCCACCTAGTCCTGGGTCTTCCCCGAGGCCTCCTCCCAGCTGGACATCCCTCCACCTAGTCCTGGGTCTTCCCCGAGGCCTCCTCCCAGCTGGACATCCCTCCACCTAGTCCTGGGTCTTCCCCGAGGCCTCCTCCCAGCTGGACGTCCCTCCACCTAGTCCAGGATCTTCCCTGAGGCCTCCTCCCAGCTGGACGTGCCTCCACCTAGTCCTGGGTCTTTAAGTTAATTTAAGCTAAGAAAAACTGCATTCTGCCCCTTTAAGAACTGAATAAGATCACAGAGACAGAACAAAGCGTCGTCCTGCTGAGAGACCGAGAAGAGGGACGCTCCATGTTGGGACCAGATGCTGCTGGAATTCACCGGGAGCTTTGGCTGTTTGGTGCTTCTAGAAAACAATGTGAAAAAATGCAACGTGGGGGAACAAAGTGTCTGACACATTAAAGGCATCTTTAAATATATCTACATTAATATGATGCTAACGTAGTGTCTGAAGTAGCCTCCGAGATGCTAACGAGAGACTTCTGTAACGTCTGAAGTAGCCTCCGAGATGCTAACGAGAGACTTCTGTAACGTCGGACGTAGCCTCCGAGATGCTAACGAGAGACTTCTGTAACGTCTGAAGTAGCCTCCGAGATGCTAACGAGAGACTTCTGTAGCGTCTGAAGTAGCCTCCCAGATGCTAACGAGATGCTAACGAGAGACTTCTGTAACGTCGGAAGTAGCCTCCCAGATGCTAACGAGATGCTAACGAGAGACTTCTGTAACGTCGGAAGTAGCCTCCGAGATACTAACGAGAGACTTCTGTAACGTCGGAAGTAGCCTCCCAGATGCTAACGAGAGACTTCTGTAACGTCGGAAGTAGCCTCCGAGATGCTAACGAGAGACTTCTGTAACGTCGGAAGTAGCCTCCCAGATGCTAACGAGATGCTAACGAGAGACTTCTGTAACGTCGGAAGTAGCCTCCGAGATACTAACGAGAGACTTCTGTAACGTCCGGAAGTAGCCTCCGAGATGCTAACGAGAGACTTCTGCTGTAAGATGCGTCGGAAGTAGCCTCCCAGATGCTAACGAGATGCTAACTTCTGTAACGCCCTCCGGGAAGTAGCCTCCCAGATGCTAACGAGATGCTAACGAGACTTCTGTAACGTCGAAGTAGCCTCCCAGAGATGCTAACGAGAGACTTCTGTAACGTTGGAAGTAGCCTCCGAGATGCTAACGAGAGACTTCTGTAACGTCGGAAGTAACCTCCGAGATGCTAACGAGAGACTTCTGTAACGTCGGAAGTAGCCTCCCAGATGCTAACGAGATGCTAACGAGAGACTTCTGTAACGCCGAAGTAGCCTCCGAGATGCTAACGAGAGACTTCTGTAACCTCCCAGGAAGTAGCCTCCCAGATGCTAACGAGATGCTAACGAGAGACTTCTGTAACGTCGGAAGTAGCCTCCGAGATGCTAACGAGAGACTTCTGTAATGTCGGAAGTAGCCTCCGAGATGCTAACGAGAGACTTCTGTAACGTCGGAAGTAGCCTCCCAGATGCTAACGAGAGACTTCTGTAACGTCGGAAGTAGCCTCCGAGATGCTAACGAGAGACTTCTGTAATGTCGGAAGTAGCCTCCGAGATGCTAACGAGAGACTTCTACACAGTAAAAATGGACCTACTTAAGAAAGTTGGTTTACACCGTCTCTCTCTCTTACATAAAGCTTTAGTGTGATAACGGCTGCCACGGGTGCCCAACATGGGGCCTGCAGCCCTAGGTCGGCCCCTGCTCTCTTTGTTTTGACCCGCCATGGCATCTGACATGCTCATGCTTATTCTCCTCTTCATTTGAAAGTGCAGAATCTGTGTTTTATAGTCATTACGGTAAGGACTATAAAACACAGATTTTGTGCAGCTAAAAAGTTTAATCTGAGCTTTATGGCAACATAAAGCACAGTGCTGGTCAACCTACCTATTAAATTACATACTCAACTTTTATATACGTAGAATTAACCCTCTTGTTGTCCTGGGGTCAAATTTGACCCGTTTTTAAAAGTTTCTACATCAGAAATTTGGGATTCTTTCATCCAAATTGTCCAAATATTACACGCAGGGTTCCATATAACGCTGAAAGATCAAGTCACTACTAATTGAATTTTGGGTGTTTTATTTCCCCAAAAAAACACTTTGAACCGTGTACAGTGTACTGATGGTAGGGTTACAAAAATGAAGAAAATGTTGAAAAAAAGCATCAAAAAGTGAGAAAAAAGTGTCCAAAAAATTGTCATTTTCAGTTTTGACCTGGGAGGACAACACAAGGGTTAAATAAATTCTGGTACATCTATCAGGGCTGTAGTCAGACCAAGTCAAGACCGAGTCCAAGACAAGTCCAAGACCGAGTCTAAAAAGGTTTGAGTTCAAGACAAGTCCAAGACCAGGACTAGTTGAGTCCAAGACAAGACAGAGTCCAAAAAGTTTTGAGTCCAAGACAAGTCCAAGACCTCTCTCTGTCTTTCTCTTTCTCTTTCTCTCTCCCTCTCTCTCTCTCTCCCTCTCTCTCTCTCTCTCCCTCTCTCTCTCTCTCTCTCCCCCTCTCTCTCTCAGCCTCTTTTCTCTCATCACCCCCATTAATAAACATGTGTTTGTAATTATATCCCCCGAGCCACCGGTGACATAGAGGTGCCCTGGCACAGAGTCCCTGGCAGCCGGTGCCTCTCCAAACCCCTGCGCCCAAAATAGTTTAATGAGGAGCTTTTTAATGCCTTTATTATGGCAGAAACTGGCACCATGTACCGAATCCTAATGCCACGCCGCCCCCACCTCAGCTCGCTAACTAACCGCCAGAGGTAATACTGTGTGAGCGCCTTGCCCTCAGGATTGGGGAACATTTAAAGCCTGTGTTGCCATTTTGTTTTTTAATACACTAACCCGTAACCACACAGTGCCGCACGCCCCTACCTCTGCATACAGCTTGCTTGCACGCACAATATGCATCCATGCACAAACACACACTTGGTGCAATCAGGCACCCTCAGGGGTTGGGGGGGAGCGGTTTACTACCCGGGACTATTTTATTAATGTAATTACACATTTACAACCATTCTTCGCAGGGGAAAACAGGGAGAAAAGTGCTGCCTGTGTGTTTTTGTTGCGGAGGCAGACAATCTTGTTGTATTTTATGGCCGAGAGAGAGATTTGTAATTTACGAGTGGCCTCGAGGTTTCCTTAATGTGTTAAAGGGTGTGTCCTTTAATGCATTTTCTGTTTCTCTTTCTATTTCATTTCCTAAACTCGAGCTGTAGGTCAAGCTGTAGGTTTATTCCACTGTGACGGCGGATATATTTATCCTGTATCCCATGTGCCATCATCATTACATCTGTGCATAATTCTGTGCAAACACTTAGAGAGGTTGATACAGGACAATATTATCTGTATTATCTGTTTTGTGCAATAACACTGGCCTCAAATGTGTGCAATTCTCAAAATTACCATTGCAATTCCTTAATTATGTAAATTATGTAAATTATGTATAATAATAACATTCCTTTAACTATGTAAATACTTACGTACATATCCACACTCCTTATATTTATAGTTTTTTTTCTACTATGTCGGATATTTCTACTATTTGTACAACTGCAACACAGAGTTTCCCTTCGGGGATCAATAAAGTATTTCTGATTCTGATTCTGATTTTTCATTTGGGCAATTTTCAAAGTGCAATTTACGTGTAATTTATTGTATAATACTGTTTGCTATATTTTGTACACTTATCTGTCTCTGTACTCTTAGCTATCTTTGCTCTTATCTTTGCTGTTGCAAACCACAATTTCCCCACTGTGGGACAATTAAAGGTTTTTCTTATCTGATCTTAAAATAGGCAATTAGTCCGCCAGACTGCCAGTAGGCTACATTCATTTCAAATTAAGCACTTAGCAGTTGGTACTAAGTGGAGCGTCTGTCATCGTGTGATTGGTTATGTCTTATATGTTACGCTCCATTGATTCTTCATTTCCCACAAAGCTGATCGTGGTTACGTCTCAGTTCAACTTCTCATTTCCAATCCTATCTGGAGAGCCGGGGCAATGGAAACAGACCATAGAGCATGTTAACCTCCTCCTATCACACTATAGAGCATGTTAACCTCCTCCTATCAGACCATAGAGCATGTTAACCTCCTCCTATCAGACCATAGAGTATGTTACCCTCCTCCTATCAGACCATAGAGCATGTTAACCTCCTCCTATCAGACCATAGAGTATGTTACCCTCCTCCTATCAGACCATAGAGCATGTTAACCTCCTCCTATCAGACCATAGCGCATGTTACCCTCCTCTTATCAGAACATAGAGCATGTTAACCTCCTATCAGACCATAGAGCATGTTAACCTCCTCCTGTCAGACCATAGAGCATGTTAACCTCCTCCTATCAGACCATACAGCATGTTAACCTCCTCCTATCACACTATAGAGCATGTTAACCTCCTCCTATCAGACCATAAAGCATGTTACCCTCCTTCTATCAGACCATACAGCATGTTAACCTCCTCCTATCAGACCATAGAGCATGTTAACCTCCTCCTATCAGACCATAGCGCATGTTACCCTCCTCTTATCAGAACATAGAGCATGTTAACCTCCTATCAGACCATAGAGCATGTTAACCTCCTCCTGTCAGACCATAGAGCATGTTAACCTCCTCCTATCAGACCATACAGCATGTTAACCTCCTCCTATCACACTATAGAGCATGTTAACCTCCTCCTATCAGACCATAAAGCATGTTACCCTCCTTCTATCAGACCATACAGCATGTTAACCTCCTCCTATCACACTATAGAGGATGTTAACCTCCTCTTATCAGACCATAAAGCATGTTAACATCCTCCTATCAGACCATAGAGCATGTTAACCTCCTCCTATCAGACCATAGAGCATGTTAACCTCCTCCTATCAGACCATAGAGCATGTTACCCTCCTCCCTATCAGACCATACAGCATGTTAATCTCCTCCTATCACACCATAGAGCATGTTACCCTCCTCCTATCACACTATAGAGCATGTTACCCTCCAATCAGACCATAGAGCATGTTACCCTCCTATCAGACCATAGAGCATGTTAACCTCCTCCTATCAGACCATAGAGTATGTTACCCTCCTCCTATCAGACCATAGAGCATGTTAACCTCCTCCTATCAGACCATAGAGCATGTTAACCTCCTCCTATCAGACCATAGAGCATGTTACCCTCCACCTATCAGACCATAGAGAATGTTACCCTCCTATCAGACCATAGAGCATGTTACCCTCTTCCTATCAGGACATAGAGCATGTTAACCTCCTCCTATCAGACCATAGAGCATGTTACCCTCCTCCTATCAGACCATAGAGCATGTTAACCTCCTCCTATTAGACCATAGAGCATGTTACCCTCCTCCTATCAGACCGTAGAGCATGTTAACCTCCTCCTATCAGACCATAGAGCATGTTACCCTCCTCCTATCAGACCATACAGCATGTTAATCTCCTCCTATCACACCATAGAGCATGTTACCCTCCTCCTATCACACTATAGAGCATGTTACCCTCCTATCAGACCATAGAGCATGTTAACCTCCTCCTATCAGACCATAAAGCATGTTACCCTCCTTCTATCAGACCATACAGCATGTTAACCTCCTCCTATCACACTATAGAGGATGTTAACCTCCTCTTATCAGACCATAAAGCATGTTAACATCCTCCTATCAGACCATAGAGCATGTTAACCTCCTCCTATCAGACCATAGAGCATGTTAACCTCCTCCTATCAGACCATAGAGCATGTTACCCTCCTCCTATCAGACCATACAGCATGTTAATCTCCTCCTATCACACCATAGAGCATGTTACCCTCCTCCTATCACACTATAGAGCATGTTACCCTCCTATCAGACCATAGAGCATGTTACCCTCCTATCAGACCATAGAGCATGTTACCCTCCTCCTATCAGACCATAGAGCATGTTAACCTCCTCCTATCAGACCATAGAGCATGTTACCCTCCTCCTATCAGACCATAGAGCATGTTAACCTCCTCCTATCAGACCATAGAGCATGTTAACCTCCTCCTATCAGACCATAGAGCATGTTACCCTCCACCTATCAGACCATAGAGAATGTTACCCTCCTATCAGACCATAGAGCATGTTACCCTCTTCCTATCAGGACATAGAGCATGTTAACCTCCTCCTATCAGACCATAGAGCATGTTACCCTCCTCCTATCACACCGTAGAGCATGTTAACCTCCTCCTATTAGACCATAGAGCATGTTACCCTCCTCCTATCAGACCGTAGAGCATGTTAACCTCCTCCTATCAGACCATAGAGCATGTTAACCTCCTCCTATCAGACTGTAGAGCATGTTAACCTCCTCCTATCAGACTGTAGAGCATGTTAACCTCCTCCTATCAGACCACAGAGCATGTTAACCTCCTCCTATCAGACCATAGAGCATGTTAACCTCTTCCTATCACACTATAGAGCATGTTAATCTCCTATCAGACCATAGAGCATGTTAACCTCCTCCTATCAGACCATAGAGCATGTTACCCTCCTCCTATCAGACCATAGAGCATGTTAACCTCGTCCTATCAGACCATAGAGCATGTTAACCTTGTCCTATCAGACCATAGAGCATGTTAACCTCGTCCTATCACACTATAGAGCATGTTAATCTCCTATCAGACCATAGAGCATGTTAACCTCTTCCTATCACACTATAGAGCATGTTAATCTCCTATCAGACCATAGAGCATGTTAACCTCCTCCTATCAGACCATAGAGCATGTTAACCTCCTCCTATCAGACCATAGAGCATGTTACCCTCCTCCTATCAGACCATAGAGCATGTTAACCTCGTCCTATCAGACCATAGAGCATGTTAACCTCGTCCTATCAGACCATAGAGCATGTTAACCTCGTCCTATCAGACCATAGAGCATGTTGCAAAACCTGTCTGTAACTCCATGTATTTTAAGTAAATGCACAAATATCTGTGTTTATACAATAATTTATGGAGGTGAGACATGGAAAAGCAGTATTAAAAGATAAAAAATATATTTGGGCCCACCAGGTATAGGGGCCCAAATATAGGGGGCCGAGTTTACCCATGTTTACCTATGGAGACTGACGGGCTGTGGGGGTATTTGGATGTCCAGGGGTCTAACCTACGTAAAAACCTAGTGAAACAACATTTCCCACCATAGAAACATGATATAAATGGAAAAACATACTGTTCTAGCTATAAAAATGGCCGATTCATCCACAGTGCATTCATTATGAGGAAACTACTAGAACTGTTGGGTCCTTGTAAAGTGTCTTGAGATAACTCTTGTTATGAATTGATACTATAAATAAAATTGAATTGAATTGAATTGAATTATATTCCAATAACCGCCTTCATACGCTTCACGATGACAACAATGAGACATTAACAAAGACGTATTGCCCTGCAACAATCTGTCAATAATACCACATTTTGGAAGTACCATTCATGATAGTATAGTAAAATAGTAAAGTTGTGGGAAGTGTTAAACTGTATGTATCGTACTGTACATTACGCACGCCCCACTTTTGCTGTAATAATTCCTTTAAATGTTTTTAAAAATGCAGCTGTATCTGACAGATGACAGGTGTGGGTTGCTAGTGACAAAATATTAGCTTTAAATTACATTCAATTAAAAAGTGTTTCAACTGTCCCAGCTCTCTCCTACTTATTTTGTTTTAAAGGGCGTGAGGAAAACATAAATCGGCGCCTATGGCTTCCCAACATGACAAGAGTATAAATGAGCTGGCTGAGAGATGAAATTTGTAAGTTTCATCCTTGAAGGGGGAAAAAAATCTGTCACAACATTGTTGCTCCACCCGGATGTGAGCTGCATGACGAACCAGGAGAGCTGGGTGCCAATGCAACCATGAGCTACTTCAGGACATTTAGCTTTTTTTTGGTAGATTTATTTAGCCCGCTAATTGGTTCTTAACGCTAAAATCCCACACAAAGAACTATTTAATAGACTCCAATACAGAGCCAAAAATACTGTAAGTTCACAAGATGCAAGAGCAGAACTCCCCTCCATGGACACAATCTATACAAAGCGCTGCCAGAAAAGAGCAGAGAGAATTATGAGGGACACATCACATCCAGCTCATACACAAAGACTGTACATATAATCTCAGGCACAAGCAAGCTGACAGCATTATTACAAAGAGAACAACGGTTTTATAAGAGCTTCTTTCCAGCTGCAGTGAGACTTTTGGCCAAAACAAAATGAACTATTTTGCTCAAGGCCTGTGGAACATAACATATCTGTGCATCTTATTTATTTATTTAATAATAACTGTGCACTTCAATATCTTATAAGGGGCTGTCTGTAGGGGCCAAGGGCAATATGCAATTATACTTTTTTAGCAATTTAGGAATGCAAATATGTTTATTTTCATTTGTACTTTTTAATGGTTTTGTGCAATTTTATTTATTTATAATGTAAATGCTTTGCGTGTCTTCTTAAACTCAACTTGATTCTCTGAGTAACAACCGCACAAGAGTTCCTATGTGTGAAACACAAATGGCAAATAAAGTTCTTGAATCTTGAATTTAATGTGTGAAAGTCAGATCCTCAAAGATAAATTGAAAACACATTGGTGTAAAGACTTGATGTAGTTCCCGCAACACGTTGTGTAAATGCAGTCGGAGCGGCCGTGCTCCTGTCAAGTCATTTGACAAAAAACAAACCTCATTTTCACGACTCAGAATGTCCAAATTGCAATTCCAAACCACTTAAGTCGCATTGACACGTTAGGATTTCACCACATGGTTTGACAGTTGCAAGTTGAAATTGTTGAAGAAGTTGAGATCAGCATCTTCCTGGTGTAAAAGTGTTAGTGTGTTGTAAACTCTCCAGTACCAGATCTCAGGCCTCCAGCGGGTCGCGACCTGGACTACCACGCCAATCATCTCATGGCCTTCCTCTATAGAGGCCGGTCAGAAACGCCGCCATTTGCACGCATGGATCTGTCGTTAGCATGCGTCTGCCGTCAGCTCTCAGGGAGGTTGGTCTGCGGTGGAAAACATCAGTCAGCCGCCGTGTCTGACAGAGCTCATTACTCACGTCGCCGGCTGACGATGGCAAGGAGCCTCGGCTTCGAGTCAAGACATCCAGCATCGTCTGTTATTTGGGCCCTTCGAGTGCCGGGGCAGAACACACGCAGACAAGGCTAAACGCAGCCAGCGTAGCCACCAGGAATGTGTTTTTGCCTTACTTGTGTTGACATGTAAGAGCGGAGAGGGAGAAGCATCTGTCTTCGTTTTCCTTGAAACTCTATATGTGCAGAACAAGCCTTAATGCTGTCATTACACGTCTTATTGCTGCACATCAAACTTGGCAATAGATATGACTGACAATCACCTTGTGTGTGTTTGTGTGTGTGTGTGTGTGGAGGGTTTCAAATTAGACTGTAATTGAAGAGGGCCACTAGGGTCGAATAGAGAGGGCTTTTGGGACACTTAGCCCAAATACAGTAGTACCTAGTCACATGGTTTGTCGAGGAGAGATTAAGAGGAGCACTAAAGCCAACTAGAGGGGCACTTGGTGATGTGGCCCAACCGATGCGGCCCTTGAGCCAACCAGAGGGCTACTAGAGACAAACAGAGGGTCGCCAATTGCACTTGGCCCATTCCAGACCAGGACCAGGACCTATGTACACTAATGGTGCAAGGGTCAACCAAAGGAGAAAATGGGCCATCAACAAGAGGGGCACTTGGGATGATTAGAGGGCCACTAGGGCAGAAAAAAAGGGGCTTTTGGGAGGACAAAAGGGGCACTTAAGCCAAAAAACAAGGGCAACTAATCACGTGATTTATCCAAGGAGGCACTAGGGCTGAACAGCGGGGTAGTGGGCAGACCTCAAGGACACTGGAGACAATCAGAAGGGGGGCATCCAAAAAGGACACGGAGAATTTTAGTCCCACCTCCGCACTCCATTGAAAACAACTCTTTGCTTTCCATTGACTTGTATTACGTGATGATGCCTCCTACCAACAATGCAAAGAACCCATAACTTAAGTTTTTTTTTTAGGTTGTTTGCTAATGCATCTCCAATGTTAGCTTACTAATTGCTAACTTGTCCTCTCTGG